>CM038489.1:2321543-2696199 GCA_021464305.1 Kandelia obovata
AAAAACAATATCACTACACAATAATACATAAAATGTAATAATAAGAGAGTGTAATAATACGAAAGTAATAAATTAATTTTATTAATTTTAAATTTATTTATTTGTATGACAAAATGAGATATTATTAATCTATGGTTCTTATTGTTACCACGTTGTCATATATGTATTGCTATTTAATTTTTCTTTAAAAGAAACACAAAACTCCATTTCTTTTGTTTTTGTGGAGGGGTGAGGAAAAGAACAGTTAGGTAGGCTGTCGCCACAGAACAAGTTTAGAATTTGAAGATCTTCTCAAATAAATATGTTAGAAAGACACACATACAAAAAAGAAAACAGATTAGAGATACAAACTCACAAATATATAATTATAATTTTTATATAGTAAGAGTTGGTTATGGTTTAATAAATTAAATTCATATCCAAACACTCTCTGTATTCTCATAATGAAATCCTTTCATAAATTGTGTCCAATCTTCAGTTTTCCAAACAACTGCCAAACTAGCCATGCAGACCAGGATCCCCACTTCCCTCGTCGACCTATTGGCCAAGAACTGTAATCTATTCAAAATGACATTCTCACGGATGAAGATAAAGGAGAGGTGGCAACTGCAGAATATCGTTTTTTGATTTTTTTTTTTTTTTGTTTAAATAAAATTTTTGATTTTCTTATTATGGCATGATAGAGTAGGCATCAAACACAGAGTTTACGATAGATTTTGATCATATAGTAAAGATTTCATGATTTTCCAGTAATTAATGCTTTCCACTTCCTAATTGTTTATGAGTCGCAATAGCTGGTTGGTTGGAGTTGGAGTTGCTGTAACATTTTTCTTCTAACAGTTCGTGCTGGTCAGGACTTGATCTCTAGTTGCTGAGACCAAGAGTCTAATCGGACAACAACAGTATAAGGAAAAGAAAGAATATACTCCATTTGAATTCAATATTGCTCACGGTTCTGGTACAATGTACTTATTTTATTAACTTAAATCAAGTTTTCCCAGATGGCTTTATTGTCGCTGTAAATAAATATAGATCGGCTTCACTCCTGCTCTACTCGCAACTTGGAGAAAATCCAGGACCCCCATAGTAAACGGTGGGACCCAAGGAAGGACTATTGACTCCATTCAGATTATAGCAACCTTCCCTAGTGATAGAAGTTCTAACAGAGTGACCGTCGACATCCTTGAAGACCCTGTTTTCGTCAATGAATTGAACATGGGCTATGTAGGCAGCTTTGCCATATCCTTCACCAGCGAAATGGCCACTACCCATTTGAGTAGCTGTGTGTTTGCCCCCTGGCTCTGTATTGGAAACCTCCCCACCAAAGCCTACTGAGGTAGCTTCGTAAGCCAAGCTTGTGAAGATGGATTCAGGCCAATAACCTACAAATTGATCCTGAAATTCTAGGATCCAAGCTCCTGTATAGAAGTCCTGAAACATTAATCTTCCTTTGTTAGTGAACCAGAAAGATGAATATTCTCTGTTTTTTTTTTTTGAAAAAAAACAAAAACATATAATCAACCAAGTAGAAAAACTATCACTTCCTAAAATAAGGATAAGGATAATTTGTATAGGGTGCCAATAAATCTTAATCTGGCCTATCTGGCCTGGCTAAGGGAAAACTCCGTCCTTCTGAAGTAAACACGTCTCTCCTTGGGTGTTGCACATGCACCATATTAGTACCTAAATCTAGCTATGAATAATCCATAAACTTTATTCTTAAGGTACGCACTAATTCATAAAGGTTTGGAAGCGTGATCCATATTTACAATATGGATTCGTCTCAAAATGTTACAAAGTCACGAACGATGATCAAGTGATGTCAAATAAAGCATTGAAAACAATTGTAGCATGGAGCAAGCGATGTTGCATTACCTTTTTTATGGCTAATTTTACTTCAAATTGCTTCCCACCATAGGTGGAGACTGGTTGTATGGAAGCTCCTAGAGCGATTTTGTGGTTGGTTTGCACAAAACCAGGACAATCAAGATTGTAGCAACCGGTTGATGCGAAACTGTCTCGCTGGAAATCAAGCAGATAATATGTAAGCAAAATGCTAATAGATTAAGAACAAATCACTCAAGTTTGCCTTGAGATATAAAACTAATGGAAATCTGAAGCAAAATCAACAGAATCAGATCATGGGATTCCAAGTGACATGAAATAGAGCAAGTTCAACTTACAGTCCAGGAGATGAAAAATCTTGCATTTCTGTCGCGATCCTTAACCTGAAACCATTAACTATTAATTCAATTATAATACATTTACATCAAAATTAGAGTTCAGATTTGGATTAATGATTTTCAAATTCAAATCCTTTCTTTTTTTTATCTCTCTCTCAATAAATATAAAATTTTATAACTTAACATACAAATTATTAACATGACAAGACATTATCGATTTTCTAGTTTTTGATAAACATTTGATAACAAAAAAAAAAAAAAAAAAAACCATTGAACCTACATCAATTTGGTTGGTTGGATCAATTTTAAATTGATCAAATACCCCAATCTAATATCGAGAAACAAAAATAATCAAGTAATAAAAGAAGCTAAAAACTATAATTATGTGAATATGCATATTGCATCTCCAAAACGCACCTGCCAGCCAGCCTGCATAGCGTTCTTTGTGTTCCCTTCGCCTGATTCAAGAAACATTTTAGCAATACTAACTTCTGTATCGGCTACTCCGGGGACCCACACATTGAATGATCCACGTGCTCCATAGTAATTGGCATTTGGTAGCAAAGCAAAAGCAATCTAATAATGGAAATGAAAAAACAAAAAGAAATCAGCTCACATTTAATTATCATATGATAGATTGAGTACATATGGTTCACTTGTACAAGAGTAATCTCTAAGGTTGAAGGTCTCAAATTTAAGTTCCACTCAAAGCAAATTGTTGATCCAATGGACTGGGGTGAATTTGGGGTATTTTCGCAACAAGGTCATCCTAGAATGATAGTTTACCCGTACTAGTTTTCTGCTATTGGGCATCTTAATTTTACTTCAACATTGCGAAATCCACATATAAATGTTTTTCTAAAAGGAAAAAAAGGAAAAAAAATAAGTCTCAAAGTACCTCATGGGGGGCATTATTAGATGAAACAGAGCTTGTATTGAACTGTCGATTCCTTTGTGGAGTCCTTAGAGTTGGGATTGTTCCCAGAGGACACTCTCCATCCTTGTGCCAACTTTGAAAGAGCTCACTAGACGAGTTTCTTGCTTCAATTCCTTTAGGATATGATTTTATCTACAAGGTAAAAGCACAAAAAATAAATATAAAAAAATTCATATCAAATCAAAATTTTCTTTTCAATGCATTTTAGCGTAAATAAATATACATATATTTTCAATGAAAATTTATGAGATCACGTAGTGAATATTTACCAATATTTTGTGATTTCTGAGAAGAGGGTTACTGAAAGCAGGTTGTTTATATATATCAATACAATCAATTATATCTCCATCGCTACTCTGAAAAATGAAGAAGATGAAACAACAAAACATAAGTCATTTTACCAACTGAAAACTTTTAAGATTCATCTTGCCAAACTCAAAATTGGAAAAAATCCAACAGTGTTGTTTAGACCTTTATGGTTTTCTTGACACCAGAAATTCCTCCCTTAGCAGACACATTGCTCCAACATTGTATTAAAGCTAGTAACAAAAATATCAAGCATCGAAAATTGCTTCCATTGTATCCATGAGACATTGTTTATAGTAAAATATAAAATTTTTGCAATTCTCTTATGCTTAGTTTTGAGCCGACCCCATAAAAACTTCAGTCCTATTTATATATATAAAGAGAGTGAGGGGTCCAAAGCCACAGACTCTCTCTTTGGCATGTATTAAACAGAATTCAAATTTTGGGAAACAAAAAGGGGAAAAAGCTGGTGTCGCGATAAGTGATGACCAGTTTGGATAAGTTTTATAGGTCATTTAATTTTATAATTCTTCCTTATAAACTTGGATTTTAATTTTAATTTTAATTTTAATTTAATGCATTGCAGCTGTATAATCTTGAATTCTTTGCCCTCAATTTAGGTGTGCTCTACTTGAGACGTAAAACAAATGACTCAAATTTAGGTGTATACTTATTTTTGTCTGTTGTCATTTTATTTTTATTTTTATTTTTATTAATTTTAGGACCACACATTGTTTTTATAGACACAGTAAACACTGGCTTATACAAGACAAAACATAAGTATGTTTTTTTTTTTCCTTAAGGAATCAAACATAAGTTTTTTAAAGAGAAAACACACAAATATTTATTATAATAAAACAAATATGATGTCTTAATTAGTCATCTTTATTATTTTAACCACAGCTGACAATATTAATTTAACTAAATATTAATTTTTTTTATCAACAACAACAATCAACAATAATAGTTCGACAATAATAAAGAAAAACAGTAATCAACAAAAGATAAATTAAACAAACCCTAAAAGGCACTACCAAAAACTCTCCCAAAAGAGGCCCCGATAGCATCTGCTTTCAAGGAGCACAAAGACATGGGACACTCAAGCCAGATATGAACCCCTCTGCCTTTAAAGAATATCAACATGCCAGGATGTTCTGCACAAAACCATCAATGGACGCTACAAGTATGGACATACACACATTGAAATTTGGTCAAATACAAACATTGATTAATCATTAGTAAGGTTGAAAGCTTTTCTCCAGACACATATGCTAGATGATACTATTCCTTGAACTGCTCTTCCCCCTTCTCATGAATGACTAGCTTTTGAGGGATGGTTCTCCTAAAGTTCGTATCATCTGGTTGCTGAGACTAAGAATCTCGTGATACCACCTTATCTTTAACAACAGTACAAGGAAAGGAAAAGAGAGAATATTCTCCATTTCAAAACAGTATTGTCCTGTGGTTGTACAATATACTTGTTTTTCAAAACCAAAATAAAGACTCCCAGATGGCTCAATTGCCACTATATATATATATATATTATTTTATTTTATTATTATTCCCACCCCTCCTCACTTCTTCTACTCTATTGACAATCTGTGGTAGAAAATCCAGGACCGCCATAGTAAATTTGAACACCCAATTGGGGACTATCGATCATACTTAGATCATAGCAGGAGTCTGATGTGATAAAGGGTATAAGAAAATCCGCATCGTTGAAGATAGTGCCGTTGTCAATGTATCCAAGATGGGATATGTAGCTGGCTCTGCCATATCCTTCAACAGCGAAATGGCCACTGCCCATTTGACGGGTTGTGTGCTTGCCATTAGGCAATGTATTGGAAACCTCCCCCATCAAAGCTTACCGTGGTTGATGCATTAGCCAAGCTTGTGAAAATGGATTTAGGCCAATATCCTACCATGTGGTCGTTGAACTGGAGCGTCCACTCTCCTGTACTCTCTTCCTGAGCCATTAATTTCCCTTTGTTGATGAAGCAGAATGATAAATAATAATCGCTTTTATATTCCTAATAAGAGTTCCAGTTTGAATTAGAATTGAATTCCCTACAAAAAAAATCTCAACACACTACATGAAATTTGAGGTGGGGTTAGCACAAACGCCTTCCTCCTTTCTTTTTTTTTTCTTTTTTTTTTTTTTTTGTGTGGAAACACTTGTATATATTCCAAACAAGAGTTCCAGTTTGAATTAGAATTGAATTGGGCCAAATAAGAATTAGAATTGTTTTTTCCTTTTTGGTTTAAGTAGCACCCACTGAGACTCGAACAGTTGTTACTTAAGTAAAGCCCGAGCGGTGTCCAACTTCAAAACTTCGTTTTTCAGATTTGTCATGGGTGAATGTGTATATATATATATATATACATGTAACCAATACCTGGACAAGTTTATTTGTTCCTTGTTCCGACATAATGCTGTTTGAACTAGTTGTTACTAACTTGTTATAGTGATTTATAAACATCTAGTCGTTACTAATTTGCATACGTGGGCTTATGAATTATGGTCAAAATATTGATGCTATGACTTTTTCTTTTCTTTCTTTTTTATTTTTTTATTTTTGGAGCAAAATAATACATCAGGACTTCAACTCTGTACTAAGACGAAACGTCTTGTCACACCACGCTATCTTCAACAACACCACAAGGAGAAGAGATGATATTCTCCATTTCAAAACAATATTGCCCATATGTTTGCACAATGTACTTATTGTTTATTTTAACGAAAATGGAGGACTCCCAGATGGCTTGATTGTCACTATATATATATATATATATATATATATCTTTTTCTTGTTTACTTCTTATACCCTAATGACAATCCGCAGACTTTCCAGGACCCCCATAGTAAATGTGAGCACCCAAATTGGGACTATAGATCAAATTCACATCATAGCATGTAGGAATTGTGACAAAGGGTACGAGAGTGTTGGCATTCTGAAAGACAGTCCCATTGTCAAGGTAACCAATGTGACCTATGTAAGCGGCTCTGCCATATCCTTCACCAGCGAAATGGCCACTGCCCATTTGAGTAGTTGTGTGTGTGCCATCAGGATTTGTAATGGAAACCTCCCCACCAAAGCTTGCCATGGTTGCTGTGTCAGCCAAGTTTGTGAAGACGGATTTAGGCCAATATCCTATTACGTCCTTGCCCCACAGGAACACCCAAGATTCTTTCGAGTCCTGAAACATTTTGTTTTTCCTTCTTTTTTTTTTTTGTTAAGGTCAAAAATCTACTCTAAACAATCAGTCTATATGAATCATGAACAAGTTTTTAAAATTTATCTTAGGTTAAAAATTTATTGTTAGTAATTCAAAAGAAAAAATGGAATACAGATTGAAATTTCCGATTCAAATTAAAGGACATATAAAATCGTGAGAGTAATGCTAAACATCCTACACGAACATTGAAAACAAGTATAGCATCGAGCCCGTGATAAGTGGCATTGTCATCAAAGAATGCATAAGAATTAATGTTTTATGGTAAAAAATTATTGAATGTCACACTTATTTGTGAGAGCTATTTATAATAATATGAGATGGCAGCCAGAATTTGTGCATTACCTTCTTTATGGTTAATTGTACGCTGTATTGCCGCCCGTTGTAGGAGGAGACTGGCCATATTCTAGCTCCAAGAGCAAGTTTATGGCTGATTTGCACGAAACCAGGACATTCAAGATTGTAGCAGCCGGTTGATAGGTAACCATCTCTCTGTAAACCACCAGAGAACATGAAGATGAAAATTTGCTAATTGACTCAGAACAATCATGCAAGTTTGTATCGAGGTATAAAACTAATGAAAATTCGTAGCAAAATAAACATAATGAGAATCCAAGTGACACCGGCACAATGCTATAATTTCAGGGATGGAGTAAGTTAAGACTTACAGTCCAGTAAACGAAAGATCTTGCTTTGTTGTCTTCGCCAACAACCTGAAACAGTTAAATCATTAATTCGGGTTATATTATATATTATGAGAAAGGTTGCTATGTCAATTTTTACATGAATAATGATATTCGTCCTAACTTGGTATCACCTGCTAGGTTGCACGAATAGTTCTTCAATTTCGGGTCTAACCAGGCCGGTTTGATAAAACTATGTTATTACCGCATTCACGAAGGTAAACAAACATTCCCAATCTAATATAATGAACGTAATACTAATCATAATAAGCTAGAAAAAAAAAATAATTGAGCCAATATGAATATATGGCACAGACTTCATCGCATGTTTGTGATTGGTCGGTATTTAATTAAAAGCAATTGGTTATAAATAATCCTGATTTTACATTGCTTGGATAGGTAGTCTCAATTTTTGTTGAAGGCCAAAATGGAATGTTAGAGGTTTAGTAACTTTATGTTAATGTCAAGTGTAAAAAGACAAAAGAAAGAAAAGAAAGTGCCTGCCAGCCAGTTTGTATAGTGTTCAGTGAGTCCCCCAAGCCTGATATAAGCTTCATTTGAGAGATGCTATATTCTCCGGGTGCATCAGCTACTACCGTGTCCCACACGTTGAATGTTGCACGGGCTCCACGAAATTTGCCGTCTAATAGATAAGCTTGAGCATACTAATAATGTGGGGAGAAAAAATAAAATAAAATTAAGACATTAGCATGCTTTTAATTAATTATTATGATAGAAATAACTACGTTAGGAATAGTCTAAATGGTCCTTGTATGAAAATATTATATAATTGTTATACAAAAAGATTAAAAAAAAAAATAGTGAACTATTAATTATGATAGAGATGCGAACAGGGTAGGAACAAAGCCTTTAAATATTATTATTTTTATTATTATTTTTTTTTTCTCTTGACTCTATTTAAAAATTTGGGGATCGAAAATTTCCACCATAATTCTCAGTCAATTTCTTTCATCCTGTTCCCCCAATGGGTCGGGTTATAAGAGTCTCCTGAGAATGGGATTATTGCCATACCTAAAATTAGGTACAAATGGTTAATCCAATGGAATAGGCTTGAATTTGGGTTATCATTGCTTATCAAGGCCTCCAAAATGATTTGGGGTTTATTTTGCAACAAGATCGTTTTGGAGTGAGTCTCTCCTAAAATGATTTGTGTTGACCCATGCTAGTATTCTTTTATTGGGCTCTACCCTTCAATTACCACCAAAAAAAAAAAAACAGAAGGCAATCAATTCCTTACGAGACAAAACAAAATAAAGGTTACTTTTGAATAACATTAAACGCTACTTTCATTTCACATTTTAGGATTCAAACCCAGATGTTACCCCAAGTCTTATACTTAGTAATCACTAGGGTTATATATACATCTTGGGTAATTGTATTCAATAGAACAAGAATTCATATTCTTTCACAATGTATTAAGATTCAAAAAAAAAAAAAAAGGCAGTTTTAAAAAGGAAATTTTGCCTAAAGTGAATTTATTTTTTTTTTTCTCCACCCTCAAAAAAAAAAAAACGTAAGGAGAAGAAGAAGAAGAAATGTAATTTTAAGTGCTTGTGAGTCTTCAAGTACCTCATTATTTTGACTGAATTCATAAGAAGCCAAAGAGCTTGTATTGAACCTTCCATACCGACGGCCAAATAATTTTGGTGACCTTAGAATTGGGACTGTTCCCAGAGGACACTCTCCATCCTTGTGCCAACTTTGAAAGACATCAGTAGAGGAGTCTCTTTCTTGAAGTTCTCTAAGATATTCCGACTACAAATGTAAAAGGGATTAAAAAAAACAAAGAAAAAGATTTGTCACTAGCTTGGTGTATAATTGTTGTACTCTTAGTCTCAACAATCAAATTAAAAATGAAGGACCCAGAAAAAGAAAACAGAGAGAGAGAGAGAGAGAGAGAGAGAGAGAGAGAGAGAGAGAGAGAATAGCTCCCATAATTATAACATGAATATCAATTTTTTTTTTCTCCATGCTTTTCATCGGTAAATATCATGAGTTTCAATGAATGTTTACCTGTAATTTGTGATTTTTGAAGAGAGGATCACTAAAAGCAGGTTGCTTGTAAATATCAACACACTCAATTATATCACCGTCACTCTGTCAAAACAAAAGTAAATAGTAATAATAATGTAAATTTTAAAATTTATCTTGAAAAAATCATCATTTCATATATTTGTTGCTGCCAAAAAAAAAATCCAATATTTTTGTTCATACTTCTATGGTTTTCTTGACAGCAGAATTTCCACCCTCAGCAAACTCATTGCTCCAAAATTGTATTGAAGCCACCAACAAATATATGAAATGTCGAGAAATGCTTCGACAGTATTCACCAGCCATTTATGAAATTTAAAGTTTTAACCCCATGAATCTTGAGTCTTATTTATATAGAGTATTTGTCCAAAGCCAAAATCTCTCTCCTTCTTTGGCAATGTATAAAACATAAGTCAATTTTTGGCATTTAAAAAAAAAAAAAAGGCAAGAAAAGCAGGTAAGATACGTTATGAACAGTTTGGGAAAATGTAATAGATTAAAGAAGTATTTTATAATGCTTCCAAGTAAACAATGATTTGGATATCAATTTGAATATATTGCATTGAAGCTGGATACTTATTATTTTCTATAATTATGGGTGGTACTCGATAATTGCACCTTTATTGAATATATAGAAATGATGGCACCATCAAGAGTGAGACAAGTGGTCAATCCCATAGATATTATAAGACATATCATATCCTTGCACCTTTTTATTTATTCATTTATTAATTTTTAAGGTAGGTAAAGAAAAAAAAAACATAATCAATTTAACATCACCGGAATTTTAACGCACAAATCAAAGCTGATATTCCGAGGGAATTTCCTCCCAAACTTGAAGAGCTTCACCATTTCTAGTTTGCATATTAAACATAAAAATTTCATCAAAATTTTAAAATTAAAAAATTTATATATCGTAGATACAAATATCAACCAGTAAATTTGTAAGCCTATGTCCCAACTTGTCTTTTGCACATCCATCGAACCATGTACTAATTCCACCCGCTTCAAAATGATGTCCCAAATTACCTTGGCATGCACCCAACCGTATAGTACGTGTTCCAAAATTTTCCCATGCGCTGCTCATTTGTGAGAAGTCTTTTCTTTCCGTACAAGCCAAACAAAGGTCTAATGGAGGCTTCCAAATCCAGTGCCAATCATCATCAATAGAAATCGGATCCGCTGAAAGGCACTCATAGCCTTACACTTTAACAATTTGATTAAGAGTTCAACGTATATTAATTTGGAAATTTTCTTAAACCAAATATAATCTCATTACAAGAATTTTTAATAATCATAGCTGGATACTCCTAAGTTGCACAATAAGTGTAACTTTCTTTAACTTATTAACTTCGCATTAGAAAGAAAAAAAAAATGTCTCCAAAGAGATAAATTTGCAGTGAAGAATAAGTTGGTATATAGGTAAATGTCAACTAGTTCATCCGGATTAAGAAAAAAAAAATATATAATACCACAAATTTTGTATCAGGGTTTCACTTATAAGAATCATTAGAGGAGAGAATCTCATGACATTTCCCAAATCATCACCAGACGGTTTTGTAGGGCTTACCAAAAAAAAAAAAAAAGTTATCCATTTTATAGTTCTTTACAAGTTATTCTAGCAAGAACGTGTCAGGATTTGACTCCAGGTTGCTGAGACTGACCAACCAACCACTTGTAGTAAGTAGCACAATTTATTTTAAAAGTCTTTCTATTAATTTCCCTTTTGTTCCTTTTTCTTTTTTGGCTTGATGTTCAATAATAGTGCAAGGAAAAGAGAGCTAATGTTCTTCATTTAAAAACAATATTGCATTGTGGTTGTACAATAAATTTACTGTTTTTTCCTCCACAAAAACAATGGCTTGATCGATCTATTGACAACCTGGAGGGGAAAATCAAGGACCCCCAAAGTAAATGTGAGCACCCATTTGGGGACTATTGATGATACTTAATATTATAACAAGAAGGAGATGTGACTTCGGGCTCAAGACTTTTGGCATCTTTGAAGACACTGCCGTTGTCAATGTACCCAATATGGGCTACGTAGGCAGCTTTGCCATATCCTTCACTAGCGAAATGGCCATTGCCCATTTGAGTAGTTGTGAAGTGGCAATCAGGCTCTGTATTGGTTAGCTCTCCACCAAAGGTTGCCGCAGTTGCCAAGGTTGTGAAAATGGCTTTAGGCCAATATCCCAATACTTGTTCCTCAACCAGGAGCACCCAATCTCCTGTCTCCTGATCCTGAAACATTAGTTTTTCTTTGTCAATGAAATAATCACTTTGAGTAATGCTAATTAGTCCGACTTTCTTTTCTAATTTTTTTTCCCGATTCCCCTAAAGTAATGATGTGTAAATGAGTGATTTATCACAATCTTATAGTATGTCATTCACTTATCACTTTGTTATCAAGTATTCACATTACCACTCATGATGAACTTGGAAAAAACAATGTATTTTGTAAACCTTTTCTTTTTGTATTAAGACAGCAGCTATAATTTGTGCATTACCTTCTTTATGGTTAATTTTACTTCAAATTGCTTCCCACCATAGGTGGATACTGGTTTTATGGTAACTCCAAACGCAATTCTATGGCTGGTTTGTACAAAACTAGGACAGTCAAGATTGTAGCAACCGGTTGATCCATAATCATCGCTCTGGAAACCAAGCAGAGAATGTGTACATAAAAAGCTAATTGATTAAGAACAATCACACAAGTTTGTCTTGAGATATATAACTAATGAAAATTTGTAAGCAAAATAAATAGAATCAAATTATGGGATTCCAACTGAGTAAGTTAGACTTACAGTCCAGAAGATGAAGAATCTTGCATTGTTGTCACCTTTCTTAACCTGAAATCGTTAATTATTAAGAGAAAAACTAGTTAGCAAAACTTATTGGGTGAAATTTTGAGAAAGTTGGGATTTAAACCTCAACTTTCCCTTAAAAGCTTTGCTCTTATCATCAACCAAGCTAAGGTCAATTGGTCAAATTTTGTTCCATTTTGGAATATTGATTGGTGCATGGAGGGGGAAAAAATCAAGCAAATAAAGAAGCTAGAAAAAATAATTAAGAAATTTTATTTTTATTTTTTTTTTGGGAGGGAGGGGGTTGGGGAAATCAAGCTATACAAACTCACCATCCAACCAGCCTCCATAGTGTTCAATGCACTCTCCACCACGTCTGAGACAACCCACAATTGAGATAAACTAAAATCTAAGGGTGTATCCTCTACATGGGGGATCCACACGTTGAATGATCCTCGTGCTCCAATGTAATTTCCATCTGGTAGACGAACCGTGGCATACTAATAGTGGGGAAAAGACTAATAGTGGCATTTTATCATCTTGATGAACTTGAAATGTCATAACGTATCATTTGGTGTCGCCAAATGGTTTGAGCCTTATTTTGCATCAAGCAACCACACACCTCCCCCCCCCCCCCGAAAAAAAAAAAGGAAAAGACCAATTCCTTAGGAGAGACAAAACGACATGAAAAATTTTGCATAACATCAAAAGTTGCTTTAATGATAGCCCAATAACTAAACACTTAATCATTCATTTTGCTAGAGGAAAAAAAAAAAGATTGACTTATTGCGTAACTCATGATTCAATTATACATGCATCCTAGTTTACCTTAACATGCACAAAATTTGAACATGAAGATGATTAATTGGATTGAATATATCCACCTAAAAGATAGTTATAAAAAGGGAAACTTTCGCAGCTTTTATCCATTGAGAAAAAGTGAATTTACTTAATCATTTTAATTTTTTGATGAATTTTTTTTGTTTTTCAAAAAACCATTATGTCTAATAAGATAAAATAAAAAAAATTAACTTTAATCTATACTAGAATACTATAATATTATACTCAAGCTTTCCCTAAGCGAAGTTAACAAAAAATTCGAAATATAAAGTACTTGTAGGTCTTCAAGTACCGCGAGGAGGAAAAGGGACTAGATGACGCAGAGCTTCTATTGAACCGTCCATTCCTAGGTGAAGCAACTTTTACAGGGGCCAAACTTATTGGGTGTCCTTAAATTTGGGATTTTTCCTAAAGTGCACCGTCCATTCTTGTGCCAACTTTGAAAGAGCTCAGTGGAGGGGTTTCTTGATTCAATTCCTCCAGGATATGAGCTGTGTTTCATCTACACGGTTTTAAGAATTTTTGATTGCACAAAAAATGAAACAAGAAAAAAAAAAATATATATATATATATATATATATATACAAGATTTAACGATTATAATTGCATTCTCGCCTCCTCTTATCATTTCCCAAATGAAAACTTCAGCATTAATATGCATATTCAGAAGAGTAGTCAAACGTTGAGTTCTGGATATCTTTAGATGTGTGTGTCATTTTGGTAATCCACGTGAGATAGACCAATTAGTCACATTTTGATGAGAAATATGACACCCTATAATCAGGAGAAATTTGAATTAAGTATAAGTATATCAAGAATTTGTAAATTTAATATTGTATTTTAATTTAAAATTTAAAATTATTAAATTTATAATTTTTTAATTTATAAAGTATTTATTTTTCTTTTATTTTTCAACATAATTTTTTTAACTACACAATTATGTTTAAAATTTTAATACATTTTAATGTGTATAGATTCAAAGATTATATAAAATAATTAATTATTTATAAGATATGATTTTTCATAAATATATTACCGAAAGTTAATTGTTTATATATATATATATATAATTAATTATATCGTAATCATTACTCTTAAATATATATATATATAACTAAGTCAATCATTTAGCATACGAAACCTTCACAGGAGTTAGAGAATCACAAAATTAACATATAAACAAAGTAACTTATATGATTATTTTCACTGAAATTTCTGTTGCAAGAGTAAATTCATTGCCCCATATTTGATACCAATAAGATAAATATGCAGCCTTCTCGATGATAATCGTAAGCCATCATAATTCTCTAACCTTGACTTTTCACCAATCTCATCCGACATAAGTTCATGATTCATTTATATTAAATAATAAGGTGATAATTAAGTATTGATCTTTAAGGTTATATTTGAATTAAATGTAAATCCACTAATTTGTTCGATTAGAAAGTTTAAAAAAAAAAAAAAAGATGAGAGAGAGAGAGAGAGAGAGAGTTCAAAGCCAGACACGCCAATTGTTTGAATTTGCTCCGTTTCAATGCCGGAAAATTCAAAACCCCACTTAAAATACATATTAGATATATAATATACATCTACATGTTTTTTTTTATTTATTTATTTTGGTAAAAACATGTTTTAACTTTTTAAAAATTGTGATATAAACATGATTGGGCCAGAGGGTCCATTTTTCATATCCATGTAGCTTTTCAATTGGGTCATTAGCCCAATAATTGTAAACCAAGTCGCAGAAACTTCCCCATGCCCAAGCCCAACTGTAGGGGGGAAAAATAAAACTTCTAGAAGGGTTACTAGTGAAATAATAGCATGGTCTAGACATACTAATAAGTTATAATTCACAATTTTTAGAGTTATTTATAAAATTAAAATTTTGGAGTTCAAGTATTAGTTGAAGTCAATTAACTAAAAAATTTAACATTGTCTAGACATAAAATAGAACAACATCTTGGCTATTCTTCAACAAATACAATGCAGTGAGGTCAAGAAAAATACTAATAAAAATTAAAAAATTAATAATAAATTTTGCATTAAGAAATAGAAAAACCACCCATTACGTGGACTGAAGAGGACCACTCCTTAAATAGTTTAGGGTTCACTGGTGAAGACATTATTGGGATTCCACCAAATTTTTCCAAACCAATCAAATAATAAGTGAACATTGTTGAGTGGACATGTGATTTTTCAAGGTATATTAATGTCACACATTTAAGAGCCTATTTTCAATGCCTGCATTAGAGATTTCATAGGCTTGATATTTGCCCAAAAACAGAGAGAGAGAGAGAGAGAGAGAGAGAGAGATTGTTATTTGCATTATAATGTGACATTAGTTAGTTTTCAAGAAAAATAGTTAATTTCAGGGCCACAACTTTAATAGATTCTTTAACTTAAAGGCTCTTAACAAACTAGATAGGAGGAAAAATAACAACAAACAAAGTCAAATTAATGTACACTATTGCTAAGAATACAAGATGGAAGAACTTATTTTAATCTTTATTTTTCTTTTGATCCATCTTTATAAGATCTCAGAAAAAAAGGTATGGCAAAGCAAAGAAAAGAAAAGAAACAAGAAAAATAAAATTAAAACAAAAAAAACATAAAACATTTTGAAAATCTCACTCTAATAAGACCATGGAACAACATAATCCAAATAAAAATACAAGAGGTTAACTTGCATGTAACCTTATGTGATGTGAAAGTGATTAAAGGTGTTACCAAGAAATGAGTGAATCCCAAGTTAATCTCATTCCCAATTTGAAAGAAAAAATAAAAAATATATATATATATATATAAAAGTTTATCAAATACTAAGAACTAAAATTAGTCATTCTGATTCTTATTCTTATTGATATTTTACATACAAAAGGCTTCAAAATTTTGAGACGTTGAGTTAATTAATCAAATGTAAAGCCCGCGGTATTGATCACAACCTTTTAAATTTAATTTGGAGAAGTATTCTTTAATTTGATTAATATCAAACAAAATGTGAATGGTTTTTTTTTTCCTTTTACTTTGTTATAACTTCTATTTAAGTCCTTTGTTTTAGTGGTTTAATCACAGGCCTTTGAATTTGGAGGCCTGAATTCTTCTTCTTATATGGCAATATTATTATGGTTTATCACGTAGTCATGGTCTTCTAGTTAATTATAATAAAAAAAATTATAAATATATAATTAATGATTATAATATTATCCCATGCTTTTATGAGCATACGTTCTTATTATACTTAAAATAGGAAAAACTGACCTATTACTTATTATACGATTTTTTTCAAACCAAAATAAAAATTGCCTAATCAATGGACCATTCTCCTCCTACAAAAACTTTCCGAAACTATGGTGGGGTGTCTACACGTAGTGCCATCCGCTGAATCTTTAAATATATATATTTAATTTAACTTTCTAAATTATTGGTAAAATTTTCATGTAGTTTCCCACACTTGACTATAGACCTTTAATTTCAATTGACATAAAAATTTATACAAAATAAGTATGATTGAAAGTTTACAAATAAACCACTACCATTTGAATTTATATATAGTCAGCCATAAAACTTCTGTGCTTAATAGCCATCACCAAACTGTAATAATTAATAAGTTTCTGAAGGCTCAAAATCAAAGCTCACACTTGCCCATCTTCAGTGAAATCCCACAAACTTAAAGCAACAAAAAATGTTGGTCATAACAAATATATATTTTAAATCTTTGTAATATATAATTGTAATTAAAGATAATAAAAGATATTATGAATGCGCAAAAAGTAAGATGCATGTTTATTGAGTTTCATAATGAAATTGAGAGAAATTAACACATATGAACCTTAAGTTCATATTATTTAATTATTAGTCATTATTTGTTATTGAATACAAAAAAATATGACTATTAAAAATGATAATTACAATTGTACATTTATAAGATTTATTTCTATTTTTATTTATTTCATGTATCTTCAATATTTTTGTTATTTAAATCCATGCAAAGGAAACCTCTCGAAACCCCACTCCCCAACCTCTCTCCTATTCTCTCTCTTCAAAAAAAGGCTTGGGCAATTCAATGGTTGAAAGCCAAAAGAATGTAAACCTATCCTTCCCTTTGTTCCTCAGACGTTTGTGCCGTACTAAGGCCCTTTATAAACCCACTTTCGTTGTACACAAACACACACCCACATGGTGGTACTAACACTCTCTGTCTTTCCTTCAAGCTCTCCCATATTGTAATCATGTGACCTGTTGTTGTTGTTGCCGTTGTTTCCACGTTTTCCTAGATTCTTGGAAAATAAAAGTATTGATTGAGTTCCTTAAAATCTTGTCCTGTTCTGGTTTGCATTTCCTATTTGGAACGTACCCTTTTGGCAAAGATTTGATTTTTATTCGGAGGATATATATATATATAGACAAGGGCATGAATTCCCATACGGCAAAAAACCAAACTTTGATTTTTTGTCACTTTAGTAGATGCTATTGAGAAATTTGTTTTTCCATTAGCATATAAATGGTGTTTTGGGCTTTGGTTCTTTGGATATATTAGAGTTTGATTTGGTAGAGGAGATGGCGGTGGAGAAGGGCAATGACCTTGGTATAAGCATGAGATTGAATCAGAACGGGCCTTTGCCATTAAGACTTCTCCAATTTTTCTCCTTCTTTTTAGCTCTGGGTTTGGGAATTACAATTATTGGCATGCATATGGTTCCTTACTTTGGAGTCCAAAATGTTGCTGTCGTACAAAGGTCCAATATTGTTGTCCCTTGCTTTAAAGAACCAGATAAGATAGAGAATTGGATTAGGCCGCCATCAAATCTGATGCATAAAATGAGTGATACAGAGTTGTTGTGGCTTGCTTCATTTGCTCCAGAAATTAAGGAGTTTCCCTTCAAGAGAGTTCCAAAGATTGCCTTCATGTTTTTGTCCAAGGGACCATTGCCATTGGCGCCTCTTTGGGAGAGGTTTTTCAAGGGGCATGAAGGGCTCTATACCATATATGTTCACACGGCACCATCTTATGTTGCAAACTTCACACCATCTTCTGTTTTCTATAAGAGACAAATCCCAAGTCAGGTATTACCGTATTAGCAATCTTCCTCTTATGTGCCTTTGTAATGGCTTGAATTTATGTCTTTGGAAGCAATAAGCACTCTTTGTTGTTTTCTATCTGAACTGTTTGTCATTATGCTAAAAGTTGAACTGTGCTTGCAAATCATGGCTGCAAGTTGAAAGTATCTGTTTATAAGTTTCTGTAGTATGCAGTGAGTGATTGCTTGATTCGTACTTCCTATTCTGAGTTATGCCAAGTCCATCAAATTGAGATGCTGCCTTTTTGATAGGTTGAATTTTCGATTTTCAACCCTTAGATAGCGAAACCTGATGCAACTTATTATTCTGTTTGTCAACTGCATGATCTCTGACCATGTCAATTTCTGTTTGGTATGCTTTTTTTGTGAGTTCTATGCCCCTTTCCACTAGCAAGTAGTTACGAGGTGGAAGTTCATAAATCCGAAGAATTGTCCTGTGACTCATGATAGAGGAAGGGAAATGGGGAACCAGATTTCTCTACTTGGCCACTTGACTGATTTGCTTGAACTTGATGTAGATCGACTTGGCTGCAACTGTCTGATTAACAGCTACTTCTGTACATCTACATAATTGCGTGTGCTCCGTTTTGTGATCATCCATGTGTTGGCTCATTGCAGATGGCAGAGCGGGGAAGCATGAGTATGTGTGATGCTGAGAGGAGACTCCTTGCAAATGCATTACTAGATGTCTCCAATGAATGGTTCGTCCTGCTGTCCGAGTCCTGCATTCCTCTCCAAAATTTCAGCATTATCCATCGCTATATATCACAATCCCGATTCAGCTTCATGGGGTCATTCGACGATCCTGGTCCAAACGGGAGAGGGCGCTACAACTGGAACATGCAACCTGAAGTCACACTTGAACAATGGCGAAAAGGATCTCAATGGTTTGAAATTGACCGGAGACTTGCAATCAGCATTGTGGAGGACACCACTTACTATCCCAAGTTCAAAGAGTTCTGCCAGCCACCAGCATGTTACGCAGATGAACACTACTTTCAAACAATGCTGAGCATCAAATCTGCACATCTCTTAGCGAACTGGACTCTTACTTGGACAGACTGGTCAAGGGGCGGTGCACGTCCATCTGCTTTTGGAGGTGCTGACATCAATGAGGAGTTGTTCAAGAGGAATTTTGACAGATTGGAGTGTACTTACAATGACCAGCCAACCAACGTTTGTGCCCTTTTTGCAAGGAAGTTTGCTCCTAGTGCTTTAGATCCTTTATTAGCTTTGGCATCCAAAGTTTCTGGCTATTATTGATACGAAATGTGCAAAAATTCTCCCTTTTTTTTTTTTTTTTTTTGGAGCTTTCGTATTAATCTTAAGCGTGTAAAATCACGTTCAAATAAATAATTCTTTTTTAAAAAAGTAATTAAATTATTAATATAAATATTTAATAAATTCATTATTTTCATTTAAAAAAGAAAATTAAAAAAAATAAATATTTAACACTAATATAAAAATTCAAAATAAATATTTAAGAACTATACAATATAAATACAGCTTATCTCGTAAAAATTAATTTTAGTAAAATAATAAATTTTTAATCTAATTAAAACTTAATAATCATGATTTGAGTAATATTTATTATCTTAATATTTTTTAAATCATATCTCATGAATACAAGAATATTGTGAATTAAGAATTTAAAATTTTTCATTAACATTTAAAAATGCATAATACCTTAAATATTTAAAATATATTAACATTTGAATATAAAAATTAATGTAGTCTCTCTTTTTATTTTTTTTTTCTTTCTTGTATAATGGTGAAATTTATTCTAATTATAATTTAATAATTACAATTTAAGATGAAAAAATAAAATTAGTATTATATATATATTTATTTATTTATTTTTAATTAAATAAATATGAAAATTTTGTGCACGTTCATCAAAACACTCAATCCATTTTCTTTGCCTCTTTCCTGGAAGCAAAAGCCTAAGCCAAAGCAAAGAACGAAATGGAAAGCGAAAGCGAAAGCAAAAGCAATTGATAAAACGAACAAACGAACGATCGAAGAGGAAATGGGGAACACGGAGAAGTTATTGAACCGGATAATGGAGCTGAAGTTCACGGCGAAGGGGCTGCAAAGGCAAGGGAGGAAGTGCGAGAAGGAGGAGAAGGTGGAGAAGATGAAGGTTAAGAAAGCGATCGAGAAGGGAAACATGGACGGAGCTCGGATCTACGCGGAGAACGCCATTAGGAAGAGGAACGAGCAGATGAATTACCTCCGGCTTGCTTCCAGGCTCGACGCCGTCGTCGCCAGGCTCGATACACAGGCTAAGATGTCTACTATTAATAAGTCCATGGCTTCTATTGTTAAATCCCTCGAGTCTTCTCTAGCTACTGGTATATTTTTCTTCTTTTGGTTCTTTCCTGTTTTGTTGGTTGGCTAATCATCTGATTTTTATTTTTATTTTTTTGAAAATTTCCCACTTTTAGTACTGATGAATGGTTTCTTCTTCTTCTTCTTTTTTGTTGGTTTTTTTTTTTGGCTTTTCTGGGTTTTGATGAGCTGGGGTTTGTTGGTTATGGAAATTGACTGAATTATTTGAAATTTTCCCACTTTGGGTACTGATTTATAGGTTTTTTTTCTTTTTCTTTTTTTGGAGGGGGTTCTTTTTGTTTGTTTTTCTCTTAATTATCTTTTAATGATTTTGATTTGCTGGGAATTGAATGGGATTGACTGGTGACAATTGTTAATGTAGAATGAGGTTGTTGATCGGTGCAGAAGTTCCACGGCTAGTCTGTTATTGTAGATTATGGGTTTAGATATTAGGATGATGATAATTTTAGTATTTGATTGATTTTTGCACAGCAGTTTGACTGTCTTTTTGATTATTAATTGATATATTGATTTTTAGATGTTGAATATGCACTAATGGGCATGATGAGTTGTTTGAGTTTTGTTAGGATAATGTGAATTGTTGCTTGCTGCAGGTAATTTGCAGAAGATGTCAAGCACAATGGATCAATTTGAGAAGCAGTTTGTGAACATGGAGGTTCAGGCAGAGTTCATGGAGAATGCAATGGCTGGGTCCACCTCGTTGTCCACACCGGAGGGTGAGGTCAATGGCTTGATGCAGCAGGTGGCGGATGGCTATGGATTAGAGGTTTCTGTTGGGCTGCCACAACCTGCTGCACATGCTTTGCCAAACCAGACCCAGGAGAAAGTTGATGAGGATGACTTGTCCAGACGGCTAGCAGAGCTTAAGAGCAGGGGTTAAGATATGCATTATAGTCCAGTGTGTGGGGAATGTGATAGACCATTCACTAGCTAAATGCGGCATCCTGGATTATGGTTCATGTTGGAAACTTACTGTGTAAATCTGGCACTTTTGGCGTTGAAGTTATTTTGTAGACTCTGCTTGCTGTTTATGAGCAGTAATGCAGTCAACAGATTGCATGTGTAATTGACCGAATTTCTTATTATGAAGTGGTAGAGGATTTCAGTGGCATTAGTACCATGGTATTATATTTGGATTGTGACATGATCCATTTGAGCCAATGTTAGATGTGATGAATTTGTGAGATCATAGATGTTTGTCACAGCTTAAGCATGTGCATATGTTTCGTTTTTATTTCTGCATGCTTTGCATACATTTTATATGCAAGTGGCTATGGATGTTTTCATGGAATAGTGGTTTTCACGATGGATGTGATCCTATCCAAGTAGTAGCCGATGTTATCATTCTACAATTGGTAGCATAGCATATATCATCCAATTCTTATCCCGCAGAATTGTCTTTGAAAACTGAACATTGTTGGAAGGTTGAGATGATGGATGTATATCTGATTTTTTACACTGTAGTGTATCGCCTTGAATTTATCCCCAGTGATGTGAAATTCCAGTAAATTTATTAACATCACTGGCTGCTGCTGCTTGGTTTAATAATCGCTTCCATGTTTCTTTTCTGTTTTGGGGTTTCTCCATTGAGGGTCATTTCTTCAAGTGGAAGCTCTGCAACAACTTCTCGTGTCATTCACATCTGTCCATTTCATCTATGTATCACCATCCATCTCCTAGCTTTGACTGAGTCGATGACAGCTACGAGAAATATATATAGAACAGTTGGATGAGCTGTTGCCAAGGTTTTTTTTTTTTTTGAACAACTCCCAGATTAATAAGAATTAATTCATTCTCTCTTTTGAGAAATAAACGGAATGGGCAAGATGGAAAATGGAATGGGAAGATCCATTCAACTCCAAGGTCGGCCCTTTTTAATGAGTAAAATTAGGGTCAGGAATAAATAAGCATAATGTTATATACATTTGACCATTTTTTAGACTCACAAGATAAAGAGTTCTGATTGATTGAGAACATTTCTTAGACAAGCTTTGAATTCGGAACTTGTTCACATATAATAATATAATAATACGGAGAACTAAAGAGAAAAAGAGACGGCATTATTCTGTTGACAAAAAAGTAATATTCCAAATGCATATGGCACTTTTAAGCATACGTGTGCCATTTTTACTACGCAAGACGGGTAACATTAGGCAGACGCGCAATACAATATTCCAATGCATCTAATATATATTCTGCTTGACTCAATCATTATATTGTCATCCTAACATTAGGCAAGACGTGTAGCATTTTTACTGAGCAACGTTCTTGGTCACCTCAAATCGTGTCTTCTTTTTCTTTTTCTTTTTCTTTTGTCATTTTTCCTTCTTTTTTTCTTTTCTTTTGTAAAACATTTCTATAATGTGATTGAGGTTGAAAAAAAAAAATGAATTTCTCTCGGTTTCAGATCCTCGCACATTGGAAATGCCCTGTCCATAAGGGAGGAAAAGCAGCAATGAATGGTACTAGAGTTATCTTAGACTTGAAGGTCTCGAGTTAGAATTTCAATCAAAATAATGGAAATAGAAAAAACAAAAAAAAAGAATGAAGATCAGGCAGGCTTCAGAAGCATGGAAATTCTGCATTCTTTGCTTTTATTCAAAACAGAATCAAAAAACTTGGTTACAGAAATAACAAGAGCAACCTCAAAGCAAACAATGTTTGCAGGTTAGATAATGTCATGAGCCCATAACCCAGATGGTATATACACAGATGTGTTTCTTTGCTTGATGATCCTGAGGTTTTCCATCCTGAAGATGAGTTGGGTACCGTTATAGGCTTCTAATCCATTCACATCCGGGGACAGAGTATTGCACCCAGCAAATAAATAGAAATTTAGCATTTGCACATTGATCCAGGCGCAAAATCCATACAATATACTTCAATTTGAGTCTAATGATGATGAAGATGAATCACGAGAGCTCGAAATTCGTCCACTTCGTCTAGAGCTTTCAATCCGGCTGCTAACCTGGCGGGCATATGCCACCACAGCCTTGGCCCATCTCTTGATCTCGGACTTGAACTTGTTAGAATCCAGGTCTTTAAGTGATTTCCCTGGCTCGATTGATATCTCTGCAAAAGAGAAACACCGATCGAATCTCCCCCGCTTCGACGCGGAGGCATGATCGTTGGCCTTAATAGCCCTTTTGTCGTTGAGGGGAGCTTTCTTAACAGACATGTGCTCGAAGGGGTTTCTAGTTTGGCTGCAATTTTTGCAGCAGGGATGGTCCAATTGTTGTTAGACATTGCAAGGATGTTGACATTTTATATGGGGTTCATTAGAGAAGTATGCTAAGACAAGTAACATAATATTCTGCAAGAAACTTATTTTCCAATCCATCTATCAGATTAACATCATTTGACTAGAGTTTTTCATTTTTCTAATACCTGCTTCTGAATTGGTCAACCATTTTATTGGTGGAATAAAAAATGAACCCACAATTTGAGATCAAAGGGATAGTTGCAATATTTTGTCTACTCAACTATTTTAATGTTTGCTGTATGTTTTTTTTTTTTTTTTTTTTTTTGTTCTCCCTCTTGTTTAAAAAGAAATAATAAACTGTTTCTTATGCAATTTTTACGGTAACACATAAGAAGTTTCCTTGAAAAAGAAAAAGAGGGTTGTGGACTTGTTAACCAAGTCGTTGAGATCAAACTCGGCAATGGAAACTCAAGCAAGGTCTGAGACATTTCTAAGAAGTTGATTTTAGTCACAACTCAACTAGATAGGAAGCCTAAAATGACCAATTGATCATTCAATGAGCAGTCAATTGATCATATTGACAATTTCATTGTTATCATTTATTGTGTAATAAATTCTGTATAAGAATAAGATCCTTGTTAAAATATAGATTAAAACTTTTTGGCAATCAATCGTCCATGTCACCAGAAGAAAGCATAATGCAAAGGGTGTATCAGAGCCAGTTAATCTGCCCCGGAAGGCAGAGGCTGGAGAAGGCCTTGGAGGAAGCACAAGCTTGAAGACAATGTGGCAATCAAACTTGAAGCAATTTGGAGGAACTTAGCCCGCTGAGATCACCCCTTTTGCGAGCTTGTTGTATGAGAAAATGTGGAAAGATCACCTTCTTCTAGCAATTCCTGAACCCAAGACATCTCTGCCAGCATGTTTTTTTAATGTACCATGTGCTCTAAGATCCACCTCCCTTGTTTACAGTCCTCCAGTTTCCAAATTCTCAGACTGTAACTATAACCATCGTAGAGATTTCGCTCCAACTGCATAACTTCGGAGAAATCCCTGGCAGACTCCAAGCCAATAATCTGAGAAGGTCCCACGAAAAAAGTTCTGAACATCCTCCTCCAGAGCTGCTTGACTTCAATCAAGGGCAATTAATGAAATCAAATTCTTCATTACCAAAGGGGTAAAAGGCAACAGTTTTGTCCTCTTCATTCAACCAGTGCAGCTTACCTTTTGAACGCAACAACGTTGGAATGTGGAGAACATTGGCAATCCACCAGACCATCATATTGTCTCCATCTGCAACTCTCTGGACAATGTGCGAGCACTTGATTACCGATACAAGCTACTACCCTGGATCGATAGCTATAATCGTTAACATGTTCACAAAGGATCCCAAATCGAGTCTTGAAAATATACATTGAGCCAGGCCATGCGATGGCAACCCCTTGTTGCATGGTGAAACGTAGTATCTGTCACGGCTTGCTCGACACAACACCAAGTCAATAGACGATGCTAAAACATTGAATCAATAAGGTTCCTCAGGCAGACGCGTTAAGGTGAAACCACAATGGGAGTTCAGCTTAGCAAGTGATACAAGATGATAGAAAATTTCCCTTCCCGATCGCCAAAACTAAAAATAATTGTTGATTGGCAGAAGGACCAGTCACTGGCATTGAGATTAACTCTCTGAAAGAGAAACAAGGATAAGAGATTGGCAGTTGGTAGCCGAAGGAGGACTTGCATCAAAACAGAGTCTGAGAGATTGTCCAAAGAAGCAACAGCGTAACTAGTGCAAACTTCTCTTCTTCTCCTTTTCTTTTGGCTGTTGCAATTGATTCCATTGAATTTAGAAGCCGCCCGATTCAATCTTCAATCCAAATTGTAGGAAAAGGGAAAAGATGTATACCTCCAGCTCAAGCATTGCCTTTTTCCCCCTCTATGGCAAAAATGCTTTAATTCACGAAAAGAGAACAATCGATGTTTAGAAAGTCCTTTAAAGAACTCGCATCTCGCAGGTAAGCAGTCATTATGAGGTATCACTGCTCATTTTCACGATTACCGAAATAATATTTTATTAACTTATAATTTAAAGTTTGGTATATATTCTTTTTTTAAAAAAAAATTTCGCTTGTTTAAAAAGGAAATAATAGTTACGCAATTTGCATGGCAACACAAAACAAGTTTCCTGCAAACAAGAATTCCAATAATAATAAAAAACTTATGGTTCACCACTAAAGAAGAGTTCACCAAATAGGGGGAAAATAGAATAAGATAAGTTTAACAAAATAAGAAGAAAACTCTCCAGTGACAATGGAGCTTGCCTAGTACATATATCTCGCTCCTGTAACTCACTTTCTGCCAAGGATCTTCTGAGCTTGTCTATTCCTCTTCTTGACACCAGATTTGGCAACCTTCAGGCTCCTGTGCACAGCACTCAATCTTGCAAGGGCTGCTTTTTTTAAATCAGGTCTGTAGTAGTTATCACCAACCTGCAACGAAGTAAAACACAAATTATTTACTAGACAATACTAGCAGCATTATAAGGACTTTAGCAGAAACAATAAACAGCAAACAAGATCAGCATGCCACAGACAATTTATCTTCAACAAAATTACAGAGAGGTTGCTGATTGGGGGAGGGGAGATGGGCTTGAGAATTCTCAAATGGTGAAACATTGACCACAAGCATACATGTTAACATAACATTATTGGCAGAAAGCTCAGAAGCCAAGCGTAACACGTATATTTCATTGAAGAAACCCAATAGTGGAATTCTTCTTACATGTTAATACCTCATCACTGCCAAGGAAAATCAACATGGCTGACTTTAGAAATGCCCTTACCATCTTCATCATTAATTACTCATATTGAGAATCAATTGCAAAAAATGCTATCTTCCATATTTCGTTTGAAGACAAGTTTCACATTCAAAGAAAGTGGACCATAAAAGCATGCAACAGAACCATAGGAATGCTAGTCTTGTTCAACAGGTGTAAACAATTCTGACACAGGTAAGTGGAGAGGAAGCAAAATCTGATGGCTACAAAAAAATCAATAAACAAAACAAATGGAAGACAAACATCCAAGCATTAAGAAAGAATCAAACAACTAGGCACAGTTAAAAACAAAAAGCAAAAAAAAAACAGAAGCCATCACATTGAATCAGCTGCCTACCAGCCTAAAAGAACACAATGTCCAACTTAGACAACAGTTCAGGACATTACATCAGATTGAGAAAGACTGTACCTGGTTCTCCACGGCCTTTGACATCCGACGGAACTCCTTGTTCATGACAGACTTTTGCAGCAATGCAGCAGGCTTGTTCTGCTTCTTGGTCTTAGTTGTAGCAAGAATCACTGACAAGTCTTTACCTCCAGGCTGAATGGTGACGGTTTTCTTGTTTGCCAAACCTATTTACACCCACATCACAACATCAAATTAAACTTCACTTTCTCAATTTCCATTATAACACTTTACAAAATCAAACAGCAGCCAAGGAATTCACAATAAAGGCATTCTACTAAAAGTCAAAAAACTTTCACCAACCCAAAAAATAATGCCATCAAAATCTATGACCACATTCCATAATCACCAAAAAACAAACAAAAGATCCGATCTTGATGCAAACCCATGTCCCAAATTTAAATCAGTTAGAGACACAAATTTCATAATAACCAAAAAAAAAAATCAAAAATTCCGATCTTGCTACAATCCATGCATACTCATGTCCCGATTTTCAATAAAATAGAGACCCAAAACAGGGAAATGAACACAAGCTTCATATAAACGTGTCGTATTCAGAACCCAGTAAACACAAAATTAACACATCCTGCAAAAAACTCAAAAATTTTTCACCAACTTCAACAAATCATGCCATTGGGATGCACGAGTCCATTTCATAATCGCCGAAAAAACAAGGGAAAAATCCACTCTTGATGGAAACCCATGTCCCAAATTCGTATCAAATAGAGACCCAAAACAGGGACACGTACACAAACATGATATACACTAACAATCCATTAAGCTTAAAAAGCCTATAAAAGCAAACGACATGGCGCCTATAGACCTCAGTAGATGGCATGCCGATTGAGAGAGAAGTTGGAACGTACCAGAATGCTTATACGTATTGAGATTGAAGAGATTATTGGGCTCTTTGCTGAAGCGTAGGCTGGCGGTTCCACGGCCAAATTGCTTCACCAAAAACGAGTTGTTCCTCTTTACAATCTCCCACACCAGCTGCTCCGGCACCGTCGACATCCTTCCTTTTCTTTTCCTGCACCCCCACCACAGGGAATCCCACAAACAACGAGAGAGAGCAACCTGAGAGAGAACTCAAGGTTTTTGAGCAGTGAGAGTAACTAGAGACCAGTTTATGAGAAATTTATAGTAAAACCCTAATTTTCTTTGGTTAGTTTCATGGCCTGACCAAAATGCCCTTGATGGATTCTTTTGTTTTTTTAGAGTCATTTAAATGAGTTTAATTTAATGCTGAAGAATGGTTTTTTTCTTTCTTTCTTTCTTTCTTTTTTCTTTTTATTTATTTGGGGTGATCATTTTTATCATGTCAAGCCACTTTAATAGTAAGTTTAAAGTCTAAATATGAATCTCAATGTGCTTGCTATTTGGGAAAAATTATCTTGCTTCAACAGTGTGTTTGCCTTTGATTACACATTGACTTGTATTCCTCTAGAGAAATACTAAAATAAAATAAAATAACAAACTGACATAGTCCTCTCTCTGTCTATATGTAATTTTACTTAAGGGTGGTTTTTCAAAAATTGGAGTCATTTTTTCAAAATTATTTAAATTTTTTCCAGTCAACCAAATAGCAATTTTCAGTTAACTCTGGAAAAAGGTGAAAATATTTTCCCACAAAATATTTTCGTGCAAATAAACAATCCTAGGTCCAAAAATATTATCTCCATTCAACCCCTAAATATACACTAAAACTCAGCACTCATGTGCCTTGACAATGCAGCATTTGACTTTATGTTTACATCTCAAATTATTCATGTCAAAATGCATTCATCACATTCACAATTACGTATCATATTTATGAAGTATAAATATGGTGATACGATATAATTTATCAAGTCTGTAAACTACTTTGAAGCTGTACACACACACACACACACTCGCACACAGGCATGTAAGAGGCTCTCATACTGCGAGTCTGATTAAAAAACAATCTGCAAACCATGTTAATGGACGACACGAAATGCTGACTAGGTGCTTGAAGGATCCCACATAAGCTGCAATAGGAACATTGACATGGCACCCAGATTTCCAAGCATATCAAAAAATTGAAAAAATTCTAGCTTGAAATGAGTTGCCAAACATCCAACCATGTTCCCTAACACTTAACTGGAAAATTAAGTGATCAGCACTCTAAACCTAGGCTGTATTCATAAAAACTAAAATCCAAAATCGGGCCACAAAAGTTACCTAATACTAGATCACCATCATTACACCCCAGCCAATGTTGCATATATACAAGATCCCACAGCAACCTCTGTCAGAAGTCCTTCTCAGTCACATTTACAATGCAACAGGGGGATTGTACAAAGGGATTAAGTTAAGCAGAAAACCAGGCTTCCTTGCAGGATAAACATACCCACAAGGCCAACAAACCTAACTCATTGATAGGATCTGCATTCTGCAACATGGCGCAACAATGATGTTTCATAAGTTGCCTCATGTTAGGGTCCGCTGCATTTGTCATGCTGAGCCATTCACTCCCTCCTTTAACCTACTGAACACTAGTTTGAGTGGAATACAACCTATAACAGGACCCTTGAGCTTCTCCCCCACCAGTTTCCTGTATTCCCCTTTATTACCAGTCAATGAAGAAAGTTTCCGTGTCTTTTTGGACAAAAGCCCGGATTTCCTCAATTTGAGTGATTTGCTTGTTGAGAAACGGGGTTGCATTGTGATATGCTTGGTTGAAACTCTTCCAGATTTAGGATGACAAACAGCGTTACTATGTTCAGCAGCTTCCAGAACGGTTACTTTAGCTGCATCAGATTCACTACTACTGATAATATCATTACAATAGCCATCGTCCAAAGGCTCAATGGTTAAAGGATGGCCAACAATAGCTTTACCATTCAATTTGCTCCTGAGGGAGACCAGGGGAACATGTTGTGGCCGGTAGGTGGCTTTGACCTCAAGCTTGACTTCATAGAGTCTTGAAGCAGTGCGGAGACTTCTGCCAGGGAAATCTGCTGTCTGATATTTGGAATTGTGCATAAAGCGTGCCTGCCGGTAAGGCAGTGACCTTTGAGGAGGCAAAGACAATTCCCCCAGTGGCCCTCCAATATAAGAAAAAGGCTTGCCCCATTCTTCATTCCCATCTGCATGGTCTTCAGTACCAGGTCTAGATGAACCCTGAAGGAATCCATCCCTTCGCCCCATACCTGCCAAATAAGGATTGGATTCATCATCCATGTCCATGTAGTTTCTCAGGTATCGTTTTCTATTCTTATTTACATGCCTTGAATTCCTCTTTCCTTTTAACTGCCACTTTGAAGTACCTTTCTCTATACTCTGACTGATATTATTAGCATGATCTGATGGTGAACTAGTAGCAGATTCATTAAGTCCCTCATTTTTCAAAGTCACAGGTTCTGCTTGACTACTTTGACTACATTGCCTCCTAAATCCACCTCTTTGATATCTTAAAGATGAAGATGCAACCAGCATGGGAGAAAAACCTGAAGAATGATATAAAAGATCAGCACATGGCAAAATTTACCATGCTGTTAGTCATTAAAAGTCCTACAAGTGAAATAGGAGGCACATAAAGGCTAATCAAACAAAATAGTCTTATTGCATGGAGAACAGGGGAGGGTGGCAGGTTGAAAACTTAAAGAAAGGCTGGCTGGCTGCATGTATAATTAGACATCATAAAATGCAAGATAGAGATACACAAACGTAGACATAGACATCATAATTAGACATCTATGTAAGCATAAACATAGAGATACAAAAAGCAGAAGAATTGGATGCACACATCAACCATCAATAGCAGACATGCAGTCAAATGAACAAAAACAAAGCCCTAGTACATATTCAACATGAAGTGCAATGCATTTTTAGCATGATCACACCCACTTCTAAGTAAAAAATGCAGCCTCATGCAGCATATAAACATGAAATAGAGCTGGTGTTACTGCTCGCTAAATGATGGGAAATATTTATTTGAACCATTATAGAGGCAAATGCACTCAAAATTTGGTAACATGGTATTTCCTTAACAAAATTGAGGTAAAGAAAGGCTAATTGAACAAGAAAAAAGAGGTAACATAATGAAGATATAAAAGAATCATTAAATGTACAATGTGCAGTAAATACCAGGCTTATGATGGCAAGGAAAAGATCAGAAAGAGGCTCCTTGAGCCATGAAATAAAGAAATAAATGTAAAGGGAGAAGTAGAAAAAATACAAAGATAGACACAGGGAAGATAATAATTACAGAGGGGAGGTGACAGACATACAGTGGCTTTATTATTATCCCTAATGTTTTATATTATCAGCTAACTTGGGCAGAACAAACAGGTAGAATGAAAGGAAAACAAACAAGCACTGCACTGTACCTGTAGCTTGTTTTTCCTCCCCAACAAATGGCACATCAAATAGCTTGTCTGTAGAATCATTCTCCAATAAGCCTGATATGCTGGAAATGTCATTTTCTTTCCTCACCTTGGAATTAGTTGGGGAAGTATCACAAGCAGGTTCAGAAGGATTCTCACATGACACACCAGTGCTGTCTGAGTTATTATTAATTACTGCACAAAGGCTTTTCCTAGAATCACTAGAATCTACTCCAGAAATCTTGCTGTCAGATAACCCCTGAAGAGATGACCCACAAGAGCTAGGAATTTGGTCACAAATAACTGGAATTGAAACCATAGCTGTACTCTCCAAAACTTTTGACAATGGTCGCCGACGATTTTTTCTTTTTAAAAATTCATGAACGTTTGCTGATTGTGAGCATTTCCTTTTCATTGATGAGTTAAAGGCCTTGCTTCCATTTACAGGAGTGCCATTAGACATGCAGTCTCCCACACCAATTCCAAGGTCCTCAAGTCCTCTCATACGCTTAGTTCCTTCTGTTCCATCATCCTCCGAATCATTTGGGGTTTTTCTTCTCTTAGCCTGCACAGATTGTGCCTTAGTCACTCCCGCATGATTTGGTTCTTCAAAGGATATGCCAGATTGAGATAGTTCTGGTGCTGAACCTGAGTCTGAAGTGTCCAAGCTGGGATCTGAATCTGAATCAGAACCATCGGAATCAGTCTTTTTAGCGGCAATATCCTCATCCTCTTTGGCAGAATGAGACACGCTAGCTGATTCTTTGGTTGAAAGACTTTTCTCACCACTTGAATTATTGGTTCTTGAGAATAAGTCCAAATGATCCTTGCCTAGGCGAGTATTCTCAATCTCAAGGGCATGGAGAATAGCATCTTCCCTCCGAGCATACTTCACTGCTTTTTTATTACCATTTGCTGCAGCAGCCCTTGCCTTTTCAATACATTCATCATACTCTCCACATCGAAATGCCTTCACCCTTTTAGACTTTTCAAGATTATACCAATCCCTGAGCCCAAAAAAATAAAAAAGGCCACAAAATTAAAATAAAACAAGCACTTTAAGAACTAGTTTCAATATTCTCCTGAAGAACCAAATTTTGCAGCCAATCATTTCATGCATTATCCACAAAAAACAACAGTTGTAACAATAATAGAATTATAATTTTTTTTTTTTTAAGTAAGGAAAGAAAAAGAAACAAATACACAACAATGTTGTTTTGATAATTAATTTATGCATGCAGATTACACAAGACAACCACATAGTCATACTTCCCCATGTTTATTGGGTTGATGTATAAACTGAAACCAGCAGCCTGGTCAATGTTTTCAAGCCCCCGCAAACACATATTCCTTTAGCAGAAAAGACCCTTCGTCACCAAGAAAATATTAGAGAATGCATACATCTACTGTCTAAATGTAAAAGTAGACTGTTAAGTGCTTGCTTATAAGTCCTGCCACTCAAACTGAAGGCTGATATGAGCAAATTTTGCTATACATCAAACATAACAGCCTTTGAGATGAGCATTTTGTTTAACTCATGTCTATCCATACCATGCATCTGTGTATCGTTGAAAACCATCTAAAAGGAATTCAAGGAACATGGAGAACCAAAATAGCAACAGCTGCATCCATGAATCTGGATTAAAATTCAGACCAAAAAAAAAAACAATTGCTGGCAGAAAGTTTCTTTTAGCCCCTACATCTAACTTTGTGGGTTTCAACTCCAGAAACAATCCATACAATTATCAAAACCACAAATATAGGCAAATAATAAACTCTCAGAACTTCAATGAGAGTCAATGGCAACAAGGCATTTCACAGTACAGGTAGTAATGCCACTTGAAGAACATCCTACAAGAGCACAAACCTAAATAGATGTAAACACCAACCTTGACAAAACCCACCAACAATAAACAAAAATCAAGTCTTTTGGAAACAAAATAATAATTGAATTCATTGAAAAACCCTAAAAGAAACCCCAAAACTAAACAAAATAGAGAAACCAGCCAAAAAAACATAAAATTCAAGAGAAATGGGCACTTACACACTAGCATCCTCACGGCCAAGAAGCTTAACCGGAGTGCCTAATCTTGGAGAAGCCAAACTACCCTCAGAAATCTCATCCATGCCCATAATGCGACCCGGCCACCACGACCCGTTTCGACGCTGGACCCAAACTAGACTGCCCACCGAAGCATCAATGGCCTTCGAGTTGCTGTTGGGTTCTCCAGTGCTACTACCCATCTCAAAAACCCCCCAACTCAGTTTTTCAACCAAAAAAGCAAGCAAATAAAGCAAAATATCAATAAATTTTCCTTATTTTGAGCCAAACCCATTTTTCGAAAAATTAATATAAACCTTGCTTTCATGGAGACACCAGCAGCATAAACCCTTCAAAACCTGAAACCCAAAATATCAAAGGGAAAAAAAAAAACAAAAACTCATTCAAAAACTTACAAAAACCTCCATATTGCATGCAACACAAAAACCCTACCAAAACTAAACCAGCAAAAATTAAAAAAAAATAATAAAACTTTAAACACAACTAGCTAAAAAAGTGACTAAAGCACGAGTCTTTGAAGGGTTTTCTGAAGGAAACAGAGATCTAGAACACAGAGGTATGGTGAAAAGAGATCCGGGTTGGTTTTGTTTTAATTTAAGCCTTTTTTTTATCGTTGATTTAAACTTTAAAGCAAGTTATTTTGATAAACTTCCTTTTCATTTCTTTAGAGCAAGGAGTTACCAATCGTGGGGTAGTGAGTTCTCAGCTTCGAAGCTTTCAACTTCCATCAAAGTCTTTGCTTTTCTTCATTATTTTCTGTTTTCCCATTTTCCTTTCCTTTTTTTTGGGGGGGGGGGGTTTGTAGTGCACAACCAGTAAGCCAGAAAGACAAAGAGCGAGAGGAGTGTTTGGATTAAAAAAAAAACATACCTTTTGGTATCTACTCAGAGAGTGAGAGGGAGAGGGTGAGAGAGAGAGAAATTTTGTTTTTTTTATAATTTTCTCTTTTCAGATTTCCACGACAGAACACAGAAAGCTTAGAGTAGATTTTTTTTTGGCTTATCTTCGTTTTTTTTTTCTTTTTTTCGGTTTGTTACAAGTTTACAAGCTATGCAGTTTTATAGAAGCAGTTTTGAGTTGGGATGAAACCTTACGTTAGGGCTATGTCAGCATGAGTCATGGCTTCTTCAAGGTGAAATTGAAACGAGAATTTTATAAATTTCTTGAGGGGACTTAATTAAATATAAATTTCATGTAATGAAGCTTTTTTTTTTTTTTTTTCTGGAATTAACATCATAAAACCTATGATATGATATTATAAATATGAAATGTTGCTACAAATTTGTTCAAAAAATACTTGCATGAAATTATAAACATTATACATCAAAGTCGAATAAAATGAAATAAATAATTAAAATTATAACTGATAATACCATCGATCACAAATTATTAATATTATAATTTAATTAATTATAAAAAATTTATAAATATTAATAATAAAATTTTAAATTAAAATTTAATTATAATTATTTTTATCGTATTATTATTATCACTACAAATAAGTAATTAAGAACACAATGATATAATTAATCATAAATTTTAATTTAATAATATAATAAATTATTAATTATTAATATTTATTATTTAATTAATAAAAAATTATAAATATTATATATATTAACAATAAAATTTTAATTTTAAATTAAATCGTAATCATTTATATTACATTATCATAATTACATATGTTTGAAAAGATATTAATCGTTATTCTAATGCAGCTCAAAACTTAGGATAGATTCATGAATGCAGACCAGAACACTTCTGTTAAATGTTATTAATAATCTCAAGCTTTTCTCTTTTCTTTTTTTATTTTTTATTTTTTTATTTTTACCGTAGTGGAGGGCCAAAACTCAAAAAAAAAAAAAAAAAAAAAAAGTAGTCCGGTGGAATGTCTTATATTACATTTTTTGGGAAAAAAAAAATCTCCTGTTTTTAATAATTTGGGAATAAATATACTCAAAGAAAAAAAAAACATATGGAACATATCTGTCTTTGAAGAAAATAATTTATATTTTCAATAACAAAAATTACATTTATTATTTTACAAACATTCAAAGAGATTTTGATACACATCTGGCGCATATGGAAATGCTCGGAACACGCTTGAATGGGATTTACAAGCTTATGTCACTCTTATCAATTAAGACTGCAAGATACAAAAAGCTTTGGGCAGAAAAGACAACTAATGGTTTTCAAGAGACTTTTGAATGATTAAAAATTTAACTTTTTAGATTAAAAAAAAAAGTGTAACTAATGTTTTTCAATGCCACTTTAATAATTAAAATTTTATTTAGACACCTTAAATTTTAATTTTTAAAAAATATATATATATTTATATTATATAATTTATAATCGAATAAATTTACAACTCAAGATTATAAATTGGTATAGGTTAGTTACAAACATATTTGAAACCTAATTCGATTTATAAGTATTATAAACAACAAAATATATATAATATGTATAATCTTGCATTAATAATTATCTATCTTATTAATTGCTAGATAATAAAAACTAAGTTAGGAGGCTAATACAAATCAAAAAAATCTAAATTCAAAACATCCCAAGTCCACAAAACACAAAGACTACTCTTTTCTCTTTTAACATTATAGGTTGCCAATTGCATTTTGTTATAAGTTTGTCATTGGTTGGTGTCTTAAGTAGGAAGATGCTATATTTTTGCTGCATAATCAAAATTATTAATTATAATTATATATTTTTATAGTATTATTATAAAAATAAATTTTCAGCCTTGCAATTTTTAAGATGTAATAATTGAATAATTATAATTTCTTTTAACAAATTCATCAAAGTTAGCAAAAATTATTATCATTTTCAATCGATTCGAGTGAGATTGATGGGTGGTAGTAGTGGAAGAAAGTGTCTGGCTTTGACAGACAAACAGTTTCTTCGTTTCAGTTCTTACAGTTTGAAAGACTGGCCCATACAACCGCTTTTGAGGTTTTCAATCCGCGGCTGCGATTAGGCATTCCAGCGATTAATTGCTTTATTATTATTATTATTATTACAAAATATTTACTTTATTATTAATTTTTAAAATTTATTTACTAGTTAAATTCGTACTACATTAAATATTTTTATTAAATATAATAATATAACAGTTATTTTATATAATTAAATTTATTAATATGATATAAATTTTTATGTTTTAAAAATAAAAAAATATTTTTATTTCATTAAATTTTATTTTTAAAATTAAAATTTATATTATATTTATTACATAATATATGAATAAATATATTTAATAAAAATTATTTAATATAATTTAAATTTAATTAATAAAATTAATATGTTATATAAATTTAAAAAATAAATATAATTATACTTTTTTTAAATAATAAATAAAATTAATATTTTTACTTTTTATGTCTGTAATTTGTATTTCTCTTTATATATTTGATTTTTGGCCTTTTCTTTTCTTTTTTTTAAGTTTGCCCTTTATCATCTTCTGGTGCAAAATTTTCAACATTGGTTTTCATACTAATTTTTAATAATAAAATTATTCTATTATAAATTTATATTTTGAAAGAATAGCAAAAAAAATCTTTTCTTGAAAAAATATATATTTTTCCTTGCCAAATTTCATGACCTTTAATTTTATTAATTTCATCTGAATGTGTTGCTCAAAACAAAAAAAAAAAAAAATCACCTAAATGTAAGCCATTGTTAGACTAATCATATATGAATAATAATCTTTTTTACTAATTTATTGAAAAAAAACAATTAAATTATACGAGAGTTTTTTCATAATACTTTGTCCGAGTCAAACGAGTGCCATCTATGCAATTTAATCTATCATATATCATTAAACTTATTTTTCAATTACTAATTCAGTGCCACCTTTTTTTTTTCTTCCTTTTTTACTAAAAAGAAAATTGAAAGAATAAATGTTCTCTTTTTTCTTATATTATTTTATTTTTAATTTTACCTAAAAAAGACTATAGTATAAATAAAAATAATTCATCAAAAATTTGAAAATAAAAAATACATATATTTAAATTTTTTAATTAAAAAATATAAAACATAATCATTAATTACATATTTATAATAGTCAATATATACTTATAATTAATTTTTAAAATTATAAATATAATTAACATCAATAAAATTCAGATTTATATAATACATAAATAAATAAATAAATAAATATATATATATATATCTTAAAAGGAAAGAAAAAGGGAAGGGACTGGACCAAAACGCCTCCTTTTAAAGAAGCTCTAGGTTTTGGCAAGCTTGCATACCTCGATCTCGTCCAAAAATACTCCACAGAGAGAGAGAGAGAGAGAGAGAGATTCATAAAAGCTTATTTCTTGAGTTCGGCTTCCTCTCTACAATCCTCATGGGTAAGTATTTTAGATATAAAAAAAAAGGTGTAAAATTCTGTTCTTTTTATCTCTGTTTAGTTTGAATGATTTCACAAGTTTGTTCAGATACCCAGAGGCTGAAATCACATGTTTGTTCACTATATTCAAATGGGTTTTCGTTTAGTTGATGATATATTGTAATAGCAGTTGATTGCGCGGTTCAGTCACAATTCAGTTTAATCTTTGTAAATGATTGAATTAAGTGACTGAGCTCTGTCCCGTTAAGATTTCTTTGTTTTTTTTGTTCTTTCATTGCTGGGTAGTTTTGTTGGCATCCGCTGTGAAGTGAGTGTGCAAGTGTAAGGTTGTGAACTTTTTGGTAATCAGGAAAAACTATTTATGGGGTTACATGTGAAGGCTTCAAGCATTGGGTTTTAGTAAGCTTGCAAACGTTGGATAACTTGAATAATGATTTTAATCTTGTTTATGTGTCTTAATCTATGTGGGCAGAGTATAGACAGGAGCAGGAGATGGAAATCGAAGCATTAGAAGCAATACTTATGGATGATTTCAAGGGTATGTTATACCTGTAACAGGGGAACTTCTGTTAGTTATGTGCTTCTGAATGTCTGCTTCAACATTAGTGATATGTTGTCTGTCATTGTTTTGTGTGATTGCCAGAAATTCACTCCAGTGAGAGTGGACTGAATACTTCAAATCGCTGCTTTCAAGTAACAATAGTTCAACTGGTACATGTTCTTCCCAAATTCTCTTGATGTAATCAATGCCGCGTGAGCTTACTCTATTTCATTTAGTTCTCTGGTGATAACCTTGCATTGACAAAAAGCTGGAGGTTAGGGTTATTAATGACAATTCAAAGTGTTTGATAGGGGCTTTAAATGTCTTGCCTTATGTTGGATTTACTTATTTCAATGATTATGGTGAGAAATATTATTTAAATCTTATGCACTTTGCTGAATTTAGTTATTTTTTTAGCCCATGAACCACATGTCTCATTGGATAATTCAGATTGAAAATCTCTTTTTGTATTCACTTCAATTTGCAGCTGTCTGAATTTAAATATATGATAAATTTTCCTTGATTGAGTTGTAGTAATATTTCCTTGAGTTGAATTAATTTTGCTATTTGTTTGTTATTTATGCCAAGTATATGTCAGTGATGTTCAGAGGTGTTTTTTTTTTGGGATTTAGTCCAGAATTTCCTCCTGATCCACGATGCTTAATTTGGATATCTCAAATTCACTGTGCATGTGTGTGGGCAATTTTTTTTTACTCCTTATTCAGTTACAGGGATTATGAAGAATTTGTTGTCAGTTTGTCTGTTGGCTGCAAACATAGGAGAAACCTAACTTGTTCTCCCATCCTTTATTTTGTTGTGCTTAGTGAAGAAATTATGTGTTATGTGTATTTACCTCTCTACATTTTCAACAGGATGATGATGCGGATGAGTCAACCAGCATGCCAGGTTGTTTTCCACATATCATCTTATTAAATTCAACATGATATTGTACTTTTATAAACTTTTTACTTACTTTCTATTCCCTCTTTTGATTTCTAGCCTGATTATTTATTGAGCCTTTTCTTCAAATATTTTCTGCAGTGCAGCTAGCATTGGTTTTCTCACACACAGAAAAGTATCCTGATGAGCCTCCTCTTCTGAATGTAAAAAGGTCAGGATTTCCTTCTAGTGCTTGTCAGTATATGAAAGACTAGCTTTCTGTTCTGGTGACTAGAATCTACAGTTTGTAATCTTTGCCTCTGCAATTGTTTTTAGTACCTCTAACAGTTTCCTTTTATTAATTATTTTGATGCAATACTCCTAGGAGCTGAGGACCAAACATTTAGATGTTACTAAAAAGATGTGTGGTAAACTCTTAAATTATGTGAAATAGTTAATTTGCAAAATAGAAGTTCTAGGTTATTCTTCAAACTTATAAACCCGAGCAATTATATGGACTACATGGGGTGAACCATGAATTCCACTATTTGATTTCTCTTCCCTTTTCATCTCCCTGCCAGCATACGAGGTATTCAAGTAGCTGATCTCAGAGCTTTGAAGGAAAAGCTTGAGCAAGAGGTAATCATATGGGCTTTGTCTTGATAAACTGCTATTATGAACTGCAATTCACTGTTTAAAAATGCTTGAGAATTTCAAGAAGTGAGATGAATTGGGTACTTTATTAAACTCTTTGGCAGAATAGGGGGTGCTCCGAAGTCTTGTTTCCTTGCACAAGAAGTTTGAAGTAATCCAAGAAATGATTTTTTTGGCCTGGTTACTATGTTATTTGATTAAATATTTATGTTTTGCAGGCATCTGAAAATCTTGGCATGGCTATGATCTACACATTAGTAACATCAGCTAATGAATGGTTATCTGAAAGATATGGTCAAGAGAATGATAGCAATGACATGCAAAATGAACAGGCTGCAAAAGATGACGTATGAATGTCTTTCCCTGTGTCAGTTTATACTAGCCTAGTACATGGTTCTATTTAGTGTGAAGAATAACATGGATTATGTTTTCATGAATTCCTTGGTGCTATGTCCACAGAATTCCCACACTTGAGACTGTATTCTTCATTTTTTTTTTTCCATTTAGATTTTCACTTTGATTTCATTTTTAACTTTCAAGCATCCGTGTGTGTCTCCATACAGGTGATTGTACCTCATGGGGAACCTGTTACTATTGAAACATTTCTGGCATGGAGAGAGAGATTCGAAGCAGAGCTGGCACTTGAACGGGCCAAGTAAGTTATAACATTAAAGTGCCATTGATTTGAGTCTACATTAAAGTGCCATTGATTTGAGTCTCTGAGTTTCTTTCTGGATTTTTGTGAAATATTATGAGTTCAATGTCTATGCATGTCAGCCAAATTGGTAATTGTGACCTAGTCATGGTCTAGCAGTCAGTTGAACTACATGGAATCCTATCCTCATTGGATTTTGTCTTACCTCAATTTGGTGTTGTGGCATCAAATTCCATGCTGCAAGCTGGTTTTGAAAAATGATTTCAAAGCTTGATGGTTAGTTCCAAGAGGCAGACTTCTATTGTAGATTCAGTTTCATTTGTTCTCTCACTTCAGGAGTCTTGGAGTGTGGAGATCATTTCTTGGTATTTTTGGTGAATATAAATACACATTTGATAGATTATAACCTTTTGGTTTATAAAATCCAAGTCAAAATGCTAATCTTATTTCCTTTTGATGATATTCCTGCTATAGACGTAACAATCAACTTCAATTATTTCTTGCTGTGCCCCATTATTATTGTATTACTAATGACTAGCACAACTTTTCAGGCTCATGCCTGATGCTGCACTTACAGCCCCTAAAGAGAGGAAGCTTACAGGCAGACAATGGTTTGAAAGTGGAAGAGTGGTGTGTTCTAGTTCGCTTTCCCTCACTTTTCAATATATGAAATTTATACAGTGCAAGATATGACCAATGTTCATTAGTATATTACTAATCTAGTAAACTTGTTTTGTAAATATTTTGCTGGCAATGACTCTGGCTTCCAACATATCCTACCTTTTCACTTGCTCCCTTCTTGAGACATTTCTATTAGAAGTGATAATAATTTCTCAAGACGTGAGTGACATACAGGGAAAAGAAAATCTCTGCTAGACATGCTCTGTGAATCTAATTTAAATGATAAATTGTTCGTAAGTTTTTTTTTTTTAATTTTTCCAAGAGCCAGCTATTTCACAGATTTAATTTATTGGATGGTTTAAGCATGCTTCTATACATGCAAAGGAAAGATTTTACCATGTGTTGCTGACGCAGGCAGCACCATATTGCAGAGTTGAGTCCAGTAGAGTCAAGAAGTTTGTTTACAATCACCCACTATTATTCGTAAATGATTTGAATTCACTGTTGCAATTTGTATTGGTAGTAACTGATGTATGGTATCTAGTTGGAATGTATCATTTGAGTGACAGAAACTGTGTTCATAGAAAGAAGTTTAGTAGTGGGGATCTTAAACAGAAGAGAAAGGAGTAGTTTGTTTACAAAACATATGTGAAGGAACATTGGGCTTTTCTGCAGAAAGGTGCAGCAGGCGCTGTCACTGAAGGATCTGAAGAGGAAGATGAAGAAGATGTCGACTTTGATGATGAGGATTTTGAAGGTTTTTTCTTTTTAACTGCCGATCTATATCATTATTTGGATATTTTGCAATGACGCTGTTGTGATACTAAGGCAGCTTTGTGTCGAAATCAGATATGATATGTGTTTTTATCATGATGCAGATGATGAGGAAGATATGCTTGAGCACTATTTGGCTGAGAAATCTGACTCATCTTCTCACTCTTCTAGAAGGACTGGCTAAGCTGAACTGCTAGCATAGTTACTTTGATGTGGAGATTGCATCCCATATATCAGTTTCTGCTCACAGTTCTTGTGGTTTTTGGCCCAAGTTCATAATGCCTAAAGAGGTGTGTGTATATTAGTGATGTCTATGTCTTCTATACGAGTAAATTGTGGGAAAAATCGATTAAAGAAACTTCTACATTTTTAGATTTTGCAGTACATCAATCTACTTTTACCAAATGGTGCTTTGGAGGGTAGAAGAAATAATTTCCATTTGTGGAGTAGCATTTTCATGACAAGCTTGAAAGGACATTGCTTATGGAAGAGCTAAGCCTATGAAAACCATGCCCTCGTCCTTCTATTTATTCTAAGAATTCTGTCCTAGATACTTCCTATTTTGGTTTCCTTTTCCATGGTGAGTGATTCATAGAAATCTTTGGTGTTTGTTAACTGGTATTGCTTATTCTTACATTACCACAAAATGTGGAACTCGGGTAGCTAAGAAGGCCACTATTCTCAATAGGAAAAATTGCGTGAAAAGGAAAATTGGATGTGTTTCGTTCTTATATATAATCAAAGTTAATGATGCATGGAAATGGACATTTAATAATCATGATAAGGTAATATGAATCTACAATTGAAAATTATCTAGAGGGAGAGAGTGGAGAGAGAAAAGGATGGCAAGATGGGTACACTACAAGAACAAGAAGAATTTTTCCTCAAGAAAAATACAAATAACATGGACGGTTACTTTATTTTTCAATCATTCTCTTTGATGCTTCACAGCATCATAGCTCACAAGCATGTAGAATGCTTGAGTGGGTCAAGAATAAGCACTACCATTTTGGAGGTCCCTTCTATTCTGCCACTAGGCTACCCAAATTTTTTCCTCTAATATAACAAATATGTTCTAACAAATTTCCCCACCAATTACCCTTTTAAAAGCCTGTGACACTATGGTACACATTTGTTACAGAGGAGATCTGACAGAAAACTTAAATGTTTTCGGTCGTCACTTCAGAATATGAGAATATCTGCCAGACAATTCGGGTCAAGATATTGAGCTCCTGGCCAACAAGCAGGCTTCTGGCCCTTCACTGGAGCACGCAATACATTCAGCATTATCCTTGGATTCTACACACATCCTTGGTCAGTCATAGCTTGAGCAATGGTCAGAAAAGCAGAGATGATGGCACCATGAGCCAAAGCCCTGCCAGAGAAGGAATAGATGAGAAAAATAGCCCTCTAAGGATACATAATCAATCTACTTCATGTATTCCATCTTCATGACATTGCATCTTGGGTGGGCATATTATCATGAGCATGCTTTCATTTCCCTCAATCTGTGTTACCGGCGCAATGATAGAAGTATCACACTTACAATACAACAGTGCAAATTCAAATGCAACAGTGTCGCATGAAAAACAAATAGCATAGACAAACAAAAAGAAAACTTGGGCATATAGTGCTAGTAGTACAGGGAAGCACTTACTCAGGACTCTCTTTTTGGTAGTCAAAATCACTCGCAGCCTTGAGGGATCTCTGGTATATCTGCTTCATCGCTTCCTGCCACTCAAAGTACAAGATTGGATACATACAAGAGATGACCACAAATTCAAAACAAAAACATGAGTGTATAAATTCCTTAACTATATTTTGAAGCGAATGGAGTGAACGGATGGAGAGAGCCATGACAAACTAAAATACTAATGTGATTTACAAACAAATTATACATATATCACATGCAGCCAATCAAAGTATGGAAAATTAGATGCATTTTGATAGCCTGTCACTAAATTACAATATTTGTTAAGTGCCTTGTGTGTTTGTGAGACTTATTTATACATAAAGCATTTTCCCATTACCAAACCGAATTCTGCAGTTATACTGCAGAAAAAAGAAATCCTTTGGAATAATTGCTAGCATTATAAATAACAAAGCCATAACATTGCATACTTAAAAAGTTCAATTAGGTCATGTTGTGTTGAAAATTCTGCGGTTGTTGCTAACTATTGATATCATCATTCACTCAAATCCAATTCTAATGTCCAGCATGAAAATATTAATATCACAAAAAAGGCATAATGCAATTTTGTGCTAACCTGCAACTTCGATTCAAAGTCCTCAGGTGACCAGTTCAACATGTTACACTCATGGTTCAACTCCAGCTCTCCAGCAACAACCTGCAACCAAGTGGATCACAGATTTAGCACATGAGATATGAATGCCTTTCATAATGGAAGAAGGGGGGACACATGGGAAATTGAAAAAATTTCCAGCTACAAAGTCCTGAAGATGAAGTCTATTCATATCAAAAGCACCAACATGTAAAGCTCAGAAAGTCTAAAATATAGAAATCTCAAACCAGAAAAACAAGACCCCATGTTATTGTGCATAGTTGGAGAAAGTGAATATCATACCCCTCCAGCACCAGCTGCCATTGCAGGGGCAACAACAACATTGGCTTTTCTCAGAACATCAACTGCATCATGGGTACATGGCATGTTTGATCCTAAAAGTGAAAGGATACAAAGAGAAATAAGATTTAAGTAGGAAAAAGAGACAGTGATGCTGTGATGGACCATTACTACCTTCTACCAGTATACGGCAACCCGAATTAACCAGATTAATGGCATCAGATTGGTCAATCTCATTTTGGGAAGCACATGGAAACACAACATCACACCTTTCATTCCAAGGTTTTGCTGCATCATAATACTTAGACCGGGCATACGTCTTTGAATAGTCTCTGCAGACAAAAGTCGTATGAACAAAACAATACTTGAGAAAACAACCTGGTCACAATCCAAATTATGGAAAGCAAACACACCTTAAACTCCTCTGCTGCACTTTGATATCTCTCAAAAATAATATTTTCATGTAATCAAATCCATCCTCATCCACCAAATAGCCCTTTGAATCTGCAATACATTTTACATGGAAAGGCATGTATCATAAGATCTGCACATTGAATTGTTCTCCATTTCATAGTTGTGAGATTTGAAGAACAAAAATAAACCATCCAATGAGGCAGAAATAATTTATGCAACATTCACTTATTGAAGAAGTATCAGATCAAGCACTGATGAAATGCATAATAACCATGCACCTTTACTGGAACACATTTTATAGGAATTGCAGAGAAAAATGTAATTATAAACTCAATATAAAACATACAAATTATGCCATACAGAAAACAACAGGAAAGCTAATTTGCAGAATGAAGGACAGAAGCAAATAAAGAACATGCTTGGCAATTAGTCACAAATTCTCATATCTTGCACAAATATCATGAAGGCTGATGTTCATGTTAATGCATGGTCAAAACAGCATAGACAGATAGGCCTTGTATTCTCTTTCTGCAAAATTTTTCCTAAATGGAAACCTCTACACTACTAAGTAAGCGTTCCAAGCAACAATATCTTCCTGAGACATCTAAATTCAAAACATCTGACTCTATCCACTCCATCACCTAATCAGTTCACTCTGAAACATTCACCAATGACCCAAATGTACCTGATACTGTGATTGGAATAGCACCATAAGCATTTAGCTTCTCTAGAACATGCATAGCAATCTTTCCAGATCCACTTACAACACATCTGAACAGGAAATTCAGAAAAATTCATTCAGAGCAATACATGAAGACAATAAACTTCAGCATTTCGTAGTAGATCCTGTTCAGTAAATCAAAACACCTTATATCTAATGGTCAAGCACCAGTGTTCTTCCCTCTCAAGAAACTAATATTACAGCCCACATCAGCATGTCTCAAAAACAAAAGATAAGATGGCAGTTTCTTATAAAAACCATATGAATGCAGCCAAAATCTCCCTATGCTATGTAATTGGCTCAAAAGGTATTCTGATCAACAATGATAAACATTCAGAGATAAAGAGACACCTCAATCCTTTGAGATCTTTATTCATATCTGCAAGTATAATCTGAGCAAAATACACCTGCAAAAGCACATGGAACACATTGAAATCAAAAGATCCTTCAAGCACAAAAAAATAAAAGAAATTGGCTGAACTTATGAGAGAGAGACATAGCAAAAATCAAATATCTTGCAAACACAGAGGTGCACAAAATATGTGAACTTCAAACACAAATAAAGTATCTGAGAGTTAAATATATATATATATATATTATTACCAGCCCATAGCCTGTAGCTTCAGTTCGAAGGCTAGAGCCTGACCAAAATATCCTTGGCCCTATAAAGCTTCCCTGCATAAGTCAGGCATACATATGAAGGTGAAAAGATAAGCCTATTAATTTCCTTTCTACAATGAATAATCACCTATAAGTCAATAGAATCTGCAACAAAAAGTAATACCGTCCGCTTAACAGGTATTATATAATTATGCCCTGAAATCATTACTGTGAAGCAGTCAGTTATACAGGAGACCTGAAGAACAAGAAGCAAGATGAATACCTGAAAATGACCAGATAAACGTCTGTACTGTCCAAACAGATATCCCATCTCACGAGTACCGACACCCATCTCCTCTGAAGGGAGGTCCTAATATGTATTAGGAAGGAAAAAAAAATAAAAATAAGAGTGACCAGCATAACTGAGAGTTTAAGAAAAAGTAGAAAGAGAGCAAAAAATCTTTCTTTTACTTACTTTGTCAGGACCTAGATACCTGTAGATTTCATTCATAAAACTTTGGCAAAAGCGCATAATCTGCAAGACAGTCCCATCAAAAAGTTAGGAAAACTTTCAGAATTTCAAGGGGTGCTAATCAGAAGACCATCATAGAACAGAAGAGAGGCTACCTCATTATCACTCTTGCCTTTTGGATCAAAATCACTACCACCTGCAGCACCTCCTAATTTGTATGGTGACAGGGCATTCTTCAACGTCTGCAGTACAGAAAAAACAAAAAATAATAAAAAAAATTGTAGACTCTCAAGTTAAGGCTTTTCCATTTACAGAGCTATCACGAAAACATATTAGGCTAAGGCAATTTACTTCATTTACCATTCCTTCATTCTCTATCTTTCATTCTTTCTCCTTTTTTCATTTTGTAACTCACTTTTTATGGTTCTTGTCCAATACTACTTCAGAAAGTGATTAGCCTGATTAATTACATAGTTCAATAACACCCATCTTTCAGATAAATCAACCCAGAAAGGAAAATGACAAAACCAGAGAACAAAGAACATAAGTTGGGTTACAAAATATACGATACAGTCCATCACAAAGCAGAAATACAAAAATTACCTGCTCAAAACCAAGAAATTTCACAATACTCAAGTTCACTGAAGGATGAAAACGAATGCCACCCCTACATGGACCCAATGCTTGGTTAAAATGCACCCGAAAGCCCCGATTAACATGCGTCTCTCCTCTGTCATCTACCCAAGGAACTCGAAAAATAATCATGCGCTCAGGCTCTAACAAGCGCTCCATAATATTGACATAACTGAAGCATTATAGAATAAGCCATTAGGATAGAGATAACCTTGACTTTAGCTTTTCTCCAGTTTGAATGATAAGGAGAAACAGAAAAATTAAACAAGCATATTCTCTTCCAAATAAGACTCACTGCATATCTTTTGCGATCACTCTTTCCAAAGCATGAATAGCTTCTTGCACTGATTGGATAAACTCAGCCTCATGAGGATCCCTTTTTAGTGCAGCTTCAACAATTGATCCAGCCGTCTTTGACATAAGAGCTTCATTTTACGGGCATTCATGCCATAATCATAAGTATAATAATTGCAATGAAGTATCAAGGTAAGAAATATGTTTTGCTTATGTAATAGATCATGAGCTTAAAATATGCATGCAATCGCCAAATCTCAAAATAAAAAGTTCTAAATAAACCCTAAATCTAACAGTAATCCAATGAAAATATAGGCAGTAACCTTTTACATAAATAGGTTTATCGACAATAATTTTATCCTTTGAGGCCATCTGGAGACGGAGAGCTTCTTTGTGAAGCAAACTGTTGTTATGTTCTTCCAGTGCACTCATCTGCATGTTCCTGCTGCCTTCATTTCCATATGGATTCCTTCTATGTTTCCTACCAAACTCTCTACAAACAGAGCAGAATATTCTTGCGGTTCCTTCCTTCATATCCACATAGGCCCATTTGTAGGTATCAGCCCATTCCTCCCTCCATCTCTTCACCACCTTTTTCTTCCTTTTTGCTGGTTGTACCTTTGACATATCTTGTCCTTCACCGAGAATCTGAGAACCCATTGCCATATTATTGGCCTCTTCGTTCTCCTCCACAGAAGGTTCTCTTGGTGGTCCACTTATAAGGGGGGTGCTACCAAATGGAGCATCATCATCCCCATGGCTAATTTCCAGATCAATCTCCTCTCCAATATCCCTGACAACTAGGTGATGCCTCTGTGCCTGCTGAAGCAAGTTTATTTCATCCATTGCAGAATGCATCCCTATTCCACTGACTGGTAGCAACATTCAGCATGACAAACTTACCCGCACTGAACAATCCTTTATTTCCTATCCACATGTAACAGGAGTCCAACAAAGTAATAAACTACTTGCAGTCAAAGGTCAATCAATTGTAAGAAGAATATTGAAAAAATGTTAAAAATAATGTCCTCAATTTCCTTTATTCTTCTAAGCACAACTTTAGCCTTGATTGGCACTGGTAACATTATGGTCTAAAATTGGAAGCTGAGAATTTATTATCAACTAAACCGTCTAATTCAGAATATAAGCTTGCACAAGGACAGAGGCCAATTAATCTTAGTCAAATATTGACCACGTATAACACTCTTTTTATCCAATTCTAAAGACAGAGAAACATAAAAATTCAAAACGAAGTAAAATTTCTCAGAGCTCTTGAAAATCAACACAAAATACCTCAGAAACCACAATTCCACAACCACTCTCACCAATTGATCACACAAAAACAGAAAAAAAGTAAATCCACCCCCCCCCCCCCAAAAAAAAAAAAGGAGTTTTCAGATCAAAACCCACATACCTACGAGCGAGACAGTCAAAAGATTCAATCTTTCAACATACCCACTAGTGGTAGAGTCAAAATATTCAATCTTTCTAACAAACCCAGACTTTGGCAAAAGATTCTAAAAAACCCCATAAATCAAACACCAAGAGAGAGAGAGAGAGAGAGAGAGAGAGAGACATACCTCAAGAACAAGCCTACTTAGGAGATAGCCTAAGTTCCTACATATTATAGAAATAATGTTCTTCCGGATCTTTTGCCTTCTGACAAAATTTCTTTTTTATGGGCTTGATAAAGATAATTGGAGGCACTTGTTGAACAATGAGCACTAACGTTGTTGATAGAGAAAGAGGGTATTCTCGTTTTCATGTCACGTTAACGATTCTTAAGTTAGCAATGCCAATAACGTTTAGTTATAAGATTGATCTGAATATAACACCTTTTTTTATGTATAAACAAACAAAGTTTATACGCTTTTCTTTTTCAATTTATTAATATAAACAAATATGGAATATGTAGACTTTATTCAAATTTTATTCGACATCTAAAAGAGTAACGCCTCAAAAGAAGAAAAGACGTTCCATTACTGTTTGAAATAAACAATACCATTTGTCAGTATCAGTTGGTAATTTGGTACAGTGTTATTATTATTTTTTTTCCTTCTTTTTCTGTAAGGTTTAAGGCTAACTTACTCTGAATCAAACTCAGTTCTATAAATTTTTTGAGAAATAATTCTCAGCACTACTTAACGAAAGAATGATCGATTGGTATTAAGGCTAACATACTCGAAACCAAACTTGTTTCTATAAGCTTTTGAGAAATGATTCTCAGCACCACTCAACCAAAAGATGATTGATTGGTATGGCGTCATCCTGAAAATGGACTCCTTTTTCGCTAACTATTCCAAGTTCCATTTCCTTGATCCAAAAACATCGACCCAGAAAATATTCCAACAGCACAAGCTCAAAAAGAAAACCTGTGGACTGTCCCTTATGGTAATCTAAACCCAACTTTGCGGACACCAATACATTTGGCCCATATGAACCTGGATCAATAGAAAAAGGATGTAATGTCATGTGATTATATTATTTATCAAGCAGTAGATTCCAGCATGAGTGAAGAAGTTATGTACAAAATTTTAATGTCGAGCATAAATATTGAACTTGTGAATTCCCTCTCACCGTTACAAACGTCCTATACATTTAGGGGGTAACAACAGAAGTTAAATTTTGGACAGGATAGGCTGACACAAGAAGCAACAGAAAAATAAATCAGTGTTCAGTCTTTTATGTAGGGCTGGGCGAAGTCCTTAATCCTCTGCTTAAGATTCTGCAATAACAAAGAATTAAGCATGGTTAACCACTAGGAAAATGTTTCCTGAAGGAAAAATAAAGAGGGAAATAGAAAATAATTTGGAGGTTGGCTGCATTCCAATGACTCACAGCTAGTTCCTGATGAAGCAGGATGAATATCTTTTTCAGCCGTTTGTGTCTCTGTCAATGAACAAAGCAGAAAAATCAACCAGGATGAAGAGCTGAAAGGGAAAATCTTATAGTAAAGTATTAAAGCACCAGGCATGGCAATCCAAGGAAAATTAAGTTGTTTCCTGGTACATAAGAGCATTGGGTCTTCCAATAATGGTCTTTATCCAGAGTGTGTCCAATAATGGAAAATGTTTCCAGTCAAGCTTACAGATACAGTGGTAATTTTGAACTGCTGGACATTTGCTGATCTATTATGGTATTTCTCTTTGATCTTTAAACTCATCATGCTTATACTTTTTCACTCAGGCATCTCACCTTCTTCTCCGTTTCTTATCTACCAGTCTTGCACTCCTAAAAATAACAACAGTTACCCTTGCCACTGTCAAGCAGGCACATCAGCACTTCCCTATAATTAGGCACAACTGATGCACACCATGATTCCTAGTTCTTAACATTTTAGATTGGAACAACAACAGAGAAGCCTTAAACCCAAATTTAATTGGAGTCGGATGCATAAATCTTTTAGATAGAAAGGTGAATAAAAAAGGTAACATAACAACTGAAACTAATAAAAGTTCTTCATCTATATACATTTAGAGAACCTGTACAAGAGCAGAAGATGAAGAAGACAGGTGAGGTTAAACATACTGTTGCACATCCACGATAAGATTCCCTCAACTGCACCAAGATCTTCTGATATCTGTCCATATCTCTGCCTTTTGCAGAATCAAGTTCCTTTCCCAGTTTACCAAACTCATTTCTAGATAGAACCATAATTGAATAATAGAAATAGACAAAAGATATAAAGAGAATTACATCAGGTTAAGTGATAAACAGGAGAAGGCAGAAGCAAAACCGCGAAGACAAATGAAAGAGTTACCTGTAGCCCTCAAGAATCTTGTTCAATGACAAGTAGTCATCGTACTTGTCATGATATTCCTGCACATATTCCTTGTACCTATTATAACCAAAAAAAAAAAAAGGAAGTGCATCATTCACATCTCATGATTTCTAATTATGCAATGAAATCCTACTACAAAATTACGTGATTGTTAGGGGAAAAATGCAGCATTGTTTGATGAAAACAATTAACATAACTACGTACTGGGAAAAATCTTTTATTGGCCCCTTGAGTTCCGGTACATCCTTTTCATACTTTGAATAAGAACTGCCTTCCTCTGAAGATGATTCCCTCTTCTTTCGAATGTTATTCTTGTCCTTTTTCATAAGGTTATCCTTCCGCCCATTCTTTAACTCGGAATTCGTATTGGATGTTTGCAACTTACTTTCCTTTGTGGGCTGGGAAAGCAACTCATGCTTAAAGTCGTGCACCTGCTGTACATTTACAGGGGCTTTCTTATGCCTTTCTCCGCTGCCTTCCATTCCATTTCCAAGTTTTGTCACATGTTCATTATGTCTCAATCTATTACTTACATCTGCCAACTTGCTTGTGCCAACTTCAGAATTATCTACTCTTGGAAGGTGTTGCGGCTGAGACTGCACAGCCTTATGATGAGATCTTGACGAATCTTCAAAATGTTCTGGGGTCCCCTTGTCCCCAGTACTTAGATTGGGTGGAGTTGGCTTTCTTGATCCCAGTGTTGCCTTCTCCACAGGCTTTCCCCTACTTAAATCCGAACTACTGTAATCCAAGGAACTGGGATTGTTCTCTAACTGTTTAAAAGAACCTTTCCTTTCAGACTGTCCTTTAGCTGGTGTTTCCTCAGGCACAGATTCACGCAGTTCTCCTAACTCTAATTCTGGAAGCTCTCTTTGGGGTACCCTTTGACTGGCAGTGTGGTTTTTGTCCATGTCAACTCTGTCACTATCCTTTGGTGGAGAATTCTTATGTGCCTTTGAAATTTGAGTAGCATCCTTGAACCTTCCAGAATTTTCACTCTGTTTCCAATTATGGGAATCAGAAGGAGCTGGATATCTATCTCCAACACCACCTTCCTTGGATTTTCTTGGCACCTTTTTCTCCCTTGAGTTATTATCCTCATTCTGATTGTTCCTAGGAGGTTTCTCTTTCTGAATGGAAAAAGCTTCATGTACTTGAGCATTCTTTTCCAGGGATTTGCGACTGTATCCTGAGCTCTCAGCATGATTGGATCTCCCTGCTGTATTGGGAGGTTTAGCCCATGCACTTTCTTGCTCAGAAGATCTTTGACCAGATTGTAACAAATCCAAGCCAGATTTTCCAGGAATTCCCTTGTTATAACCCTTTTCTGTGCTAAAAACAGCACTTCCTTCTCTATCAGCTCTATATGGCCCTGAAATGGTAGGGGCCTTGCTAGTGTCTTCAATGTTTCTATCTTGAGGGCTCCCTAAGGACTCAGCATCCCTGCCCCTAGAAACAGACAGTTTAGACAATCTTTCAGCTTTCACTTTTTTTGTAAGTTCAGGTTTCTCACCAAAGCTGTTGACACCTGGACCCCTTTTGGATTTACCTTTGAATATGTTCTCAGAGCTGTCACACTGCTCATGCCTACTGTCAGCAGCCATATCTTCATTATCATCAAACAAATTTTCTATGACAGTTTGGCGCTGTCGAATCAGGTCATGATCAGAAGAAAATGATTTTGCTTCTTCCATATGTTTTTTACCATCTCTGCTAGAACCTAAACCATCATTTGCAGCTATTTCAAACTCCTTTTCACCATCATCCAAGTCTTTCTCAATGTCAACAGCATCGTACTCATGACCACCCGCAATGTCAATTACAGGAGATCCATGACCTCCAATATGAATTGCAGCAGATCCATCAACTTCTTGTTTCTTATCTTCCCCATTCTGCACAGATGTCCATGGATAAGGTGATGTTGAGAAATGTGGTTCGGAGACCTGTAACTTATGCTGGGGCTCTTTGTCATCATCACTTATGATATCCACATCCTCATCAGAGCCTTCCTTGCTGTTGGAAGAAGCATCACTCTCACTATCACTGCTACTCCCACTTGCACTTTCAACTGGGCTTCCACTGTCACTCCCACTGTCGCTGCTGTCACTATCACTGTCACTGTCACTTCCACTCTCACTAGAGCTGCCTGCTTGCCCTTCACTGTTGTCAGAGACCTTCTTCTGAATAAAAAGATCAGCTGATTGACGAGGTATATCATTTTTTTCTAACACATTTGGTTCCTCAACTATGGATTTCAACTGGGCTTCTTCCTGCAATCCAACGGCAGGGTGTTTTTCTTCAAATCTTGTTTCTGGAGCATTCCTCTGATTATGATTGTCTTCAGAAGCATGTGTCTGCTGATGGTTGTCTTCTGGAGAACTGGAAGTATCAATAACCACATTATAACAAATGCACACTCACAGATACAAAGAATACTTTGAGGGATGCAGAAGACATTTTCTATCAGATAATTTACTTTGTGGAAGCTTTTACAAGGTTATGCATTAAATAGCCATACTGACTGACCAAATGGTTATGATGCAGCAATACTTCCAAAAGAAGAAAAAAGATTCATAAAAACAAATTCTCTAAAGGAGTGACCTCATTAATGCCAACTAAATTATGTAAAAATAGTACATACCTTCCACTTTCAGACATTGGCTTCTTGAAGCTTTCCAACTCCAATCCTTTCAATATATATCTTCCAGGAGCTTGGAAGGTTGCAATCTGATGATTGAAATTAAATCAGAAAACAAAATATGAAAGCTACTCTAAAAGTACAAGCATGAATCCTCTTGACGTACTTTCTTTATTATTGGCTCAATCTTCTTAGCAGAGTTTGGGAAAGCATCCCCAACAGCTTTTTCCAAGGCCTGTGATGCAAGACACAAGTAAAAGAAGATAAAAGTCAACAGTGAAGAGTGCAGAAATGAAATCAAGCATAATAGAAGAAACTGAAAAAAGTCAAATAACAGAACATATACTTGGATGCAAAAAATTCCCTGAAAATTCTTCAGTTCTTCATCAAATTTACCTTCAAGTTCAATCCTTTAGGATTCTGAGTCAATAGAGCAATCAACATACTTTGGATGTCCCCTGGTTTAGACCCAGAATGCCCTTTGTGCACTGGTGTCTCCCAAACAGCACTAGTAGCTTTAGTTGGAGCTTCTTTCTCTGAGTTAGGAGCACCTTCTTTACTTTTCATCCGGGTTGATGCAAGAGGAGATGCAGGAGCACCAAATTGCTCGGGTGGAGATGGGAGAGGTGAAGATGAGTGCCTACCCTTTGCATTAGCTGTTGAACCCAATCCAGTTCTAAATGTAGGTTTTGGAGGGCCTCCAACTGCCAGGTGTACAAATCCCAGTTGAAATCACAAAGTGAAAATGAACCAATTGCAATAATGATAAAGAGAGAAGCAATGTTTAAAATTCTGAATCTTCTGGTAGAGAAAAAAAAAAGAAACAGAGAATATTATCAATAAATATAGACCATGAAAGTACCATGATGTGGATCAACTTTCCGCTTTTTGAATGGAGGCTCTTTCTTCTTAAATGTTCTCCATGGATTACCTACAAACATAAAGACGTGTTAGACACAGAACTATTTAACACTGAACAGAGACTTCCTCCCACCTAAAATCCTTTGGATGTTAAGCCAATTAATTGAACGCTTTTCAGCTGTAATTATGTTTCAAATATTACTGAATTATCACTGGTGCAAGACAACATGTGGTACCTAGAGAAAGATATGTAACTAGAAATAAAGAAAAGAGAGTAGCTAGAGATAAAGAAAAGAAATGGACAAAAATAAATAAATAAGAAGCAAGCAAAATCTACCTAAAAAACTTACTTTCAGCAGCTACCATTTGCTTTATTTGAGACTTCATTGATGGGTTCCCGTGGTCTAGCACAATGGCTCTGTCATCAGGAAAATAAAACCAAAATTTACTTGCATACACACTGGACAGCCTAAAGAATAGGTGTATGCTTAACACTAAAACCACGTGAACCAATTGAACAAAGAATGACTTATATATGGCACTCAGCAACAATGGTACAGACAACCATACACCATTTTAACCATATGAAAGCCTAACTAACACCAGAAATGTCACCACGGACTTAAATGCTAGGAAGACATCAAAGATGTAGCTTTGGGAAGCCCCAAGTTGGACACATGGCAACAGTTATGGATCATGAGGATCATTAGCCTCTATCCCAGAATGAAAACAGAAAAATGACATGATAGGCACTATCAATCGCTCAAGAAATATCAAAAGGAATCAACCCCCAATAAGCACAAGTCACAGAAACACAAAGGTTGAACAGAAATAGAATCCAAGAAACCTAGGCACATGGCAACTCAACGATTCTAGCAGTGACAAATAAAATGGGAAAATAAAAATAAAAATTAAACTTGTAAAACATACTTGCGTGCTTTCTGCTTGCGTTCAGCTTCCTCTGACCTCATCTTAACATGGTTTGTGGTAGATTCATCCAAGATACGTTGGACGTTAACCTTGCGCCAGGCACACCCAGACTCAACAAACAAACCATTTCCATCTTCACCGCCTTGATGTTCTTCATATATGTCACAGAGGTCACTAAATTCCCTTGACCATGTAAACCTGAACTCCTTACCACCCACATCAATAACCTAATGCAATGAAAACCATCAAAATGGACATCTGCTTCAGACATTTTTTTATATGTAAAGAAGTTGATAAGTAACATACAATAGTTTACAGAAAATAAGCAAGCCCTAATTTCCAACAACAAGGTTCCCAAAACCTTTGCAAAAAATAAGCAATCACTAGTTGAAAACAACCCCAATTTCCAAACAAGATTTGCCAAAACATCCCTTAAACCCACCAACAATTGCAGAAAATAACGAAACACTGATCAACGACAAACACCAGTTTCCACAACAAGAATCTCAAAAGATCTTTCCACCCACCAACAATTTCTAATTTCCACAACAAGATTCCCAAAGACATCTCCTAAGCCACCAACATTTGCAGAAAACAAGCAAACACTAATTAGCAACAAACTCAAATTTCCACAACAAGACTCTGAAAAACTCCTTCCATGCACCAAATATTTCTGAAATTGCCAATCACTGATTGGTGACACATTAATATTTGCAGAAAATGATCAAATACTAATTAGCAACAAACCTATAAACCAACAAAATAAGCAACAAACAGCTTAAACCAAAAGAACCAATAAATGTGAAACTTGAGAAAGCCCTTTATTTCTATAAAGCAATGCCTTTCAACTATGATTACGAGTAAATACAGCAACCCAATACTTCAATTGTAATTTAAAACGATAATTACTAATAAAAACATACGTTTCCGGTGGGATTGGTGGCAATGGAATCGAACTTAATCCGGGCATTGCCGCCGTGGGCCTCCGCCCGTCTGATCTCCTCCACCAAGTCCGGCGCCAGCCTTATAATCATCGCGAAAGCAGGTGGGCTGCTTCCGGGAATCAGGGAGAACGTCTCCTCCACACTGGCCGCCGACGAACTGGCGGCGGCATTCGAAGTAGTGCCAGTGCGGTTGCGAGGGTTGGAGGAGCCGCCACCGAGGGATAGACGGCCGGTAGTAGAAGAGGGGCGGTTGGGAGGAGGAGGCGGCGGCGGAAAAGATGAGCGCTTGTTATTGACTCCAGCGGCGGCGCCTCCTCTTCCTCCTCCTCCTCCTCCTCCGCCGCCGCGGCCTCCGAGCTTTGAGCCACCTCCGTACATTTGGAGAGGTTGGTTTTAATTATTTTCGTTAATTAATTAAATTTCTTTAATTATATAGCGAGGAAGAAAGGAATCCATCTTCACTCTTCACAACCAGAGAAATAGGCTTTTATAGCCCAACAACAACAACAATAATAATAATAAATTTTATAAAAATTAAAATAATTTAATTTTCTTTTTTTTAATTCTTTCTAAAATTTTTATTTTAAACTTATGAGTATAATATAATATTATAATAATTATTAATAATATATATTAAATATATAATTATAATTAATAATATCATCATATTTATTTTTTAAATTAGATTTGACTTTTATTTTATATTTAAAATAAAATTAATTTATTTATATTAAAATAATAATAATGATCTCTATTTAAATAATTTATTTTAATTTTAATTTATTAAAATGTTAATAACAAATAATTTTGATTACTCAAAATTAAATTTAAAATTTAATTAATTGTAAATTAAAAATAATTAAACTTATCCTTCAATAATTTAAATTTATAAAACTCTTTATATATAATATAATATATTTAAAATTTAAATGTATATAAGATTTTATTAATTTAAAATTTAAAATAAATTTAATTATAAATGACTTTTGACTCAAGATAATTGAAATTCGTTTTGACTCGAAACTCATCAATTAGAAATTTAAAATTCAAATAATTTGAAATATGAAAAACTCAGAGGGGAATGGGGACTTGACCCCTCAATTTGCCACCTATATTAGGTATATTTCAGTATAAAACACTAGAAATCGTAAGGCATCTGAGCTTCTCCAAATTCTCAAGTGACAAAGCTTCTTTTTTTTTTTGTCCCTTTCTCCAAGCAAAACAAAGATAACCCCAGAAACACAAGGCTTCTTCTCTCTCTATCGATCCCTCAAAAACACTTCCATTATGCTTACAGGTTCTTTTTTAAAAAATAAAAATAAAAATAAAAAATCTTTTTCTGCACTCTTGCTTTGATTGATTAAAACTTTGGCCCTTCAAGATGGTTCTTTTGGGGGCTCATTGGTTAATGTAGTTGTTAAAGTTTGGTTCTTTTGGGTTTATTTTTGAGTTTCCCCAGCTGGGTCATCAGCGATTATTGGGTTTTTGATTGAGAATAGGGATATTCTTTGGAATTGGTTTATTGGGTCCTTTTGTTTTTGTGCTAAAAGTATTGTGATTCTGCTGTTTCTGCTGGATGTGCCTGATGGTTATTGGATTGGAGATGTGCTTTAGCCAGTATGGACTGCTGTTGGTATTTCTGGATTAGATTTTTAAGTTGATTTTGATAGTGTAGCTGAGCAAGTTAAAGATAGGTATGAATTAAGTGTCTATCCTCATAAAGGAAATAAAAAAAGATATATTGTTTAAGTGTCTATCCACGTGTGCATTCTTGCTTGCAATTAACTCCATCTGGCATTTCATGACAGCAATACCTTTGTTCCTTTCATATTTCAGGACAAGTGGAAAGAATGTCATGAGATAAAACTTGTTTATATGTCTTAGAGTTCTGAAGATCCTATGATGTGGTTAAGTGATTAGGACTGGGCTTTTATAATTAGTTCATGAGATAATGTGTTCATTATAATGCATTGATAGCCAACATGGAATTCGACAAGAAGTCTGGTTTTTAAATGTGCAATTTCAATGAACTGTTGCAGTTAGTGTCAAATGGCAAAAGGAGGTGTTTTCAAAAGTGGAAATAGACACAAGCCAGCCCCTTTATGTTTTCAAGTGCCAGTTGTATGACTTGACTGGAGTGCCCCCTGAGAGGCAGAAGATTATGCTTAAGGGCGGCTTGTTGTTGAAGGTAACAAAATGGTTCTGTTGGTTGTTGTGCTTTAATTGTTTTCTGTTTTTTTGGTATAATCAAATTTGTTCAAAATTCTTCAACATTTATCTCCTGTCCTGCCCCATACAGGAAGATGTAATATGCACTTATGATGGAATTGGAATATCACCTGTTCCTATCTTCATTCTTTGGCAATGCAGGATGATGTTGATTGGTCAACCGTAAAAGTGAAAGAGGTGAATGGGTCTTTTCAGTGACTTTGCACTGTTTGTACCCTCTTCATGTTGGAAAGTGGCTTCAATTTTCTGTAAATATTTTCCAGGGTCAAAGATTGATGATGATGGGAACTGCTGACGAGATTGTGAAGGCCCCAGAGAAGAGTCCTGTTTTCATTGAAGATCTTCCCCAAGAGGAACAAGTGGTTGCTGTGGTATCGTTGTTTACCTTTTCTGTTATCATACATCTTCTTTGATTTTATATTATACCATTTTATAGCACCACTTGCCCATGGATTTTATAGTATTGACTTGTCATGTTTTGTGTTCTGGTTTCTCAGGCATCATCTCTTAAGACTATAATAGAATTGATTGATAATGCATTTTTCTTTTTTGAAAGTGGTTAATCTCTAGATTCATAGCACAAACTAATAAAACAAGGATAATTTAGTGCACTTTTGTGAGATGATGTTTCCCAAGGAAACTTAATTACATACTGCATTGCTGTTCATTAAAAATAAAGTGGGTTGAAGAGTTTTTGAAGGGAGGGTTATGTTGGAGTCACAGATAATGAAGAGAACAATGAAAGTGTAGGAGTAAGAATTGGCAAAAAGTGGAGCTCACAACTCAATGGAAGTGACACCAAAATTAAAAAAAGGTAGGCAAAGAAGAGTGAGAAACAAGCAGAAATACCCATATGTTGTTTAAAATTTGTTCAGAATCCTTATTGCTATATTGATTTACACTAATTATTTTATGGTATGTGAGTCCTATTGGACTCTGATAGAAGTTCCAACAACATTGTTCCATAGATTTTAACGTGTTTCTGGTGCATGCTTCAACTTTCTAAAATTTTGGATGCTGGTTTTCTTCACATAGCATCATGTCTTTGAAACATGCTTTCTTTTTCTTCCTTTTTTTTGGGTTCATCCATACCAACTTGCTTCTGTGCTGTTATTTTGCAAACGTTGTTTTTGCTTCCAGGGTCATACTGCCGGCCTATTTAACTTGGGTAACACCTGCTACATGAATTCCACAATACAATGCCTGCATTATGTTCCAGAGTTGAAGTCTGCTTTGCTGAAGTAAGTCTCTTGTTCATGGCCATGTGTTTTCTAAGGTAACAGATAGCATATGTATGGCCTCATCCTCTGTGACTGAAATCTTGGAATCAATTTGGAATTTGGATAGGTATCCATCTGATAGGAAGAATAATTTGGATCAAACTTCTCATATGTTGACAGCTGCAACTCGAGAACTATTTAATGAGCTCGATAGAAGTGTCAAGCCTGTGGCACCCATGCAGTTTTGGATGGTTTGTTATGTCTTTTTCCAATCAGATTAATTCGCAACGTTGACTTATATCTATTTTCCTTGAGAAGTTCTTATTGCTGCCTTGTATAAAGGAAAGAAAGTTCAACTAATCAACACCAGATTCACCTCTACTAGTGCTTCTTTGATACATGCAGTCTAGGAAAATTCTTGGTATTTTCTTTAATATGATGGATCAGCATTTATGGTTTCATGTTGCCAATCCCATACTCACGTTCCTAGAATTGGGCATCACATTGCACTCCAATGATTTATGTTAGACTATTTTTATGTTTTTCTCATTGAGAATGAAATGCATATATCATCCTTGGATTTTGGCTATGAAATTGGTGAAAGTTGATGCTTCCCATTATATACCTATATTTGCAAACTTCATTTCTTTGATTGCTAGGAGTAGCACATTTGATTGTTCCTTTTACTTGCAGGTGTTGCGCAAAAAGTATCCACAATTCGGCCAGTTGCACAATGGTGCCTTCATGCAGCAGGTTTGCTTTCCAACAGTCTTCTGTTTACCATAAAGTCTCGTTGATTTGATGTTGCTATGAGACTTACCTCTGTGGTTCAAATTATGTGACAGGATGCAGAAGAGTGTTGGACACAACTTTTATACACCCTTTCACAGTCTCTTAGACCGCCAAATCCCAGGTAGTTATGGTATCTTTTATTTGGTGTGAATATGCAGCAATAGTTTTGCATGCTTTTTTCACTTAGTTTTGTGGAGGGATTCTTGCTTAGTTGTTAGTTTATTCAACTCATCCTTTTTTTCTCCAAATTGCAGTGTAGCTAAATTAGATTCCTTAAAATAATGTGTTAGATAGAAGTTATCATGTAAGCCTTTGCCAACTCATCTATGATGCATTTAAATGCTTTATCATCTTTAAACTTGCAGCAAGAATCCAGATACAGTGAAGGCACTTTTTGGCATAGAACTTGCAAGCAGGTATACCTTCACTTGTTTTTCCATAGCTGTTGTTTTATGTCTAAGGTTTGTGTAGAGTTAGTTAAAGGAGAAAATTGTGAAGTTTCAGTGCAGCATTCTAATAACTATTCACTTGTGCATAATGGCATTTAACTGAAGATGGGCATCCTTGTATGTAAAAGACTAAAATTTTGACGAATGTGTTTTTTTTCTTTTTCAATTTTTATGGTGTTGAATGCTAGTGTACGTTGCCAAGAAAGTGGTGAAGAAAGCTCAGAGACAGAATCAGTATATTCGTTAAAGTGTCACATATCACAAGAGGTGAACCATTTGCATGAAGGGCTAAAGCATGTGAGTTGTACCAGCTATATAGTTGTCAAGATTTAATTAGTTTCCTTCTTGGTAATTATTGTGGCAGTTTCGTCCCTAATACTATGGTTTCCATAGTATCAATCTTAACTAGTTATTCCTTAACCACTATAATTCTGCTTCTCTTTGGTGAAATCTTTCAGCTAGTGAATATATTGCCATATTTCTGTCCTAGTATTTTGACAGTACTCTCTTGCATTAGGCCTATATATCATAGTTGAAATCCTATATTGTAAATGCTATTGTCTGCAAATCCATTTAGCATGTTGGTTCCTCTAGTCTCTCAGACTCAAATAAAGCAGAAGAAGTGCTTCATGGCAATTTCACTGGTTCATAAAATTTTTGCAATTGTTGATGACTTCTGTTTTCTAAAAGGTGAACTAGTTTACTGATTAATGTTAATATGCCCATATAACTTATAATTGAATGCTCCAAATGCTGTTAACTGGAGGTTAAGGGTCCTTTTGTTAGTAGTAGCTATCCATAGGTGTTGCTAGCCTGGGTGATTATTCTACTTATTTGTTGAGCCCACCTTTCTCCATTCAGGAGTCCATTGCTCCCCACTCCATTTCATATTCTTTATATCCACTGTCTTTATTGTTGCTAATTCTCTTTGCAGCAATGCATGCCTCCGATTCAGTGATGGTACTCACTAGTTTTAGTGGTTGACATAGGGTTTAAAATCAGAACTGGAGAAGGTTTCCCCTTCCTTGGGACGTAGTGCAATTTACTTGAAAGAGTCTTGTATCAATGCTTTGCCAAGGTAACAAAATGCCTTTTGCTTTACATTTTGACTTTGTTTAGCTTTTGATGTCATGCTGACCTCAATTATCTCGATGTCTTGTTCCCTGTCTGATTTTTGTTGAAACTGTTGATAGGTTGTAATTCTGTCATCTGAATTCATTAGCACAATTCTTCTCCGTTTTTTCCCCCTTGCTTTATCTAGCATGTAAGTTGTAAATCTTCCTTGCAAAATAAAAGCAATGCTTACAGTGAACATTTTATTTTCGAGGTACCTGACTATCCAATTTGTTCGGTTTTTCTGGAAGAGGGAGTCAAATCAGAAGGCCAAGATTTTGCGGGTAATGTCTTTTAGTTGAGACTCAATTTTTCTCATTTATGTGGCCATCAATTGAAAAATTATTCTTAATTTAAGATGCAAGTTTTGTGTTGGATAGACCATGGGTTAGGGCGCATTTTGAATTTTTGGCACAAGAATATTAAAGTCCAACCTATTGTAGGTTAAACCTGTTTGTTTTTGTCAGAAAGTGGATTACCCTTTGGAGCTGGATGTCTATGATTTCTGCTCAGAAGAAGTTCGCAAAAAATTGGAAGCACCTCATCAGGTAAATGATAGTCCTTTGGAGTTCAAATGTAATCACTATGTCCATATACCTAAATTTCTGTTGCTTTTGTGGTTGTTTTTGGCATAATGATGATCAGCTTTTAAGAGATGAAGAGGGTAAAAAGCTTGGTTTAAAAGCTAAAGAGAATGACTCTGGTTCAAAAGACAATGATGTCAAGATGACTGATGGGGAGGTGATTATATGGTTGAGCTATGCCCTCACATAAAAATATGTTGATAAACACATTGTGAAATTTTCTAGTGTATCTCACCACCATTTATGTTTTGTCCACAGGGATCATCCAGGGGAATCGGAGAGTCAACAAAGACTACCTCAGAAGGAGGTAAAAGCTTTTAAAAGTTATCCTGAGGTTGACTTAAGCATCTCTTACTTGTTTCACAGTGTGGAAGTTTGGTAGTGAAATGCATTTGATTTATTTTATTTGGTTGTAGAGTGTCAAGATTGGCATGAATTAATCAGAGTTTTAAATTCCTAAACTGAAATCCATGTGGATAAAATCTTTTAATTGTTATTTCATTGATATGCTAGACTATGAAATTGGTCTTATGCATATAGTTGACTGTCAAATTCCTGTCATTTTAATGAAAATGCTAGTGTTCCCTGGTGCCGGCACTTTGGAAGTCCCTCTTTGAAAATTCTCGCCCCTCTCTGAACACTTGTAACTTGTGTCCCAGGTGGTTCTTTAGACAAAGAATCGGAGTTAACAGGAATATATGATTTGGTTGCGGTTTTGACCCATAAGGGTAGGAGTGCTGATTCAGGGCATTATGTTGCCTGGGTCAAGCAAGAAAGTGGTCAGTTCTCTAGACCAGCATTTTGGTGCCTCATCAGCATGATTACCTGGCTTAAGTTTTTAGCTGATGTTTTTTCTGATTCATTACAGGGAAATGGATTGAGTATGATGATGATAGTCCTACACCGCAGCGAGAGGAAGCTATAACAAGACTATCTGGAGGAGGTAAGCTTATTTTGCAGTAACACTGCAGTATTCAGTGCTTGTCTGCAAATCAATCTCCTCTTATTTTATAATCCTATTCTATTCAATTTTAACTTCTAATGTGTTATTGCTTCAGGTGATTGGCATATGGCATACATTTGCATGTATAAAGCGCATGCCGTGCCCAAGTAATCTGTTTCGATGATTACCTTCTGATTTTAAGTTATACATGGCGGTTCTTTGTAGATTTGAATTTGCAAGCACACAGTAGACCTTACACAATTATGTTGATTTTTCTGTAAGATACATTTGTGTTCAGGTTTGATTGATTTGAACCAAATCCAAAACGACCCAGAGTTTCTTTCTTTTAAAATGTCTGGCACTGCATTTAGAAGAAGATTTTACGGGTCTTCGAAACAACAGATCTCAAAGCAAGCAATCATGCAGCCACCTTGCACATATTGTTGCCATGAATGTTAGCCTCCAAGGCACTAATGGCTAAGAGTAAAGGAGCCACTGCGTCTGGTAAAGTCCCGGTGATCATGTTGGTGGTTGCACGATAATGGACTTTCTCAGTACACGAGACTTTTTACGTTTATGAAGTCTGAGAAAAGGTCAAAAATGTGCACCTGTGACTTATAGATCAAAATGAGGTAAATCTCTTTGTTACGCTAAAATTCGACTTTTGATGGTTGTACCATAAAGAGTTGGAGAATTTGATGGGGGCATCACAGACTGCTGAATTGGAGCTCAACCAACTGGGTACCTGGAAACTCTTGAATTCTAATCAAGGGTGGGGCACAGGACTCGGTGGGGTGCTGTAAATGAATGCAATTTCGTTGGTTGTTTGCTACCCAGTTCTAAAAGCACCAGTAACAACATAAAAGCTTCCATCTTTAGCACTATCACCAGGTGGAGACAGTGCCCCTTAATTTTTTGCCAATTAAGATTTGTTTCTTTGTATAATATAAAGATCATTTTTTTAAAAAAAAAAAAAAAAACACCATCGTTTTGCCCTTGAAGGGTAGTGTCTTTCTTTTTTGTTTTTTCCCTGAAACTATATTTTTTCTAATACACACACACATGCGGGTGTTATGTTGTTACTATCATGCATGATTGCTAATTTTGGTGAAATATTAAAATTCTTTCATTATAACTTGAATGTAACAAGATTGAGTTATAGAAATAGTCTCTCTCTGTAAAGACGTAAATAATGTTGCATGCTTTGACATATGCCCCCAAGTTCTGTATGCCTAAAAGGCGTAAAGAATAAGGGACTCTAGAAGTCAGAATCTGAGCGAGTTGCGGCACAACACGCGAAATTTAGGTTCTGCCAGCATTGCTTTGATCAAAACAAACTCAAAAAAAAAAAACATAAAGAATTGCAGTTTGCAATAATGAGAGTTTGAATTAAAACGTGTAAACGTCCCTTACGGCAACATGTTCAACGCTGCCATTGCTAATTATCTACACCTGGTGATGTAGACCATCATTAACTGCGGAGGCGGAAGCAAAGTCATTGCTTTCTTGCTCAATTCAAATTTGGTGGCTGTCAGGATTTTGGCACTTTCTATTTGTAACCCATTTCAGGACCATAGCCATTGCTTGGAATAAAAATGCAAAATGGTCCACTTGCTTTTCCTCCAAGCCGTCCCTGTGGGGGACGAGACTCTACTATTGTGAAAAAATGAGCCGAGGGTTTCACACATGGAAGGTCACAGTCTTTGCTTTCTCTGGAGGGTCTCCACTAATCAGTGACCATCCAATCCATCAAAGAATTTTTTTTGATCTGATACATTTGATTTATCTCAACGTGGGCCCCCAATGCTTTGTTCAATGGATCCGCTGGAATTGAGGACCAGCATGAAGTGCCATGCTAAATGCAACAAGGCCAACAGCTTAATCTACAATTCTTTTGAATTTCCCAATCACCACCAATCTCGATACAACTCGATTTTGAGCCGTTGATTCTCCCCATGTGGACCCACAATTACTCCCCACCAAAAACATCCCCCTTCAGACACGTTTTCCCAATTTTGCCGCAGCAATTTTAGCCGCCCCACATAATGTTGTCGGTTTCTGATGGAATTGCCGAATAAGAGTGGTGCAATTAAGCGTCATGATTGAATATAGGCAGGAAAGCTACTAGAATAGACTAATTAAGCACTCAATTCTTTTAGCTGCAAGCAATCACAAACTCATATTACTTCCAACAAGCTTGCTATTTTCTAGGCTTGTGAGAAAATTTGCCAAATTAAAATGTCATCGTTTAGAAATAGAACCCATTTTGATTCAAATGTCCCTTGGTTTGCCCTCCGAGTTTTGCTCTCAATTTCCACCACAACCACAAAATGAAAACTGCTATCAAGCATGCAATAATATACAATTACAATCACTAGGTGCTTAACTAAATCATTAAGATTGTCAACCAAAAAAAAAAAAAGACAAAATACAAAGACTAATATCTTTTCTGAACCAGCACAGTTACAAAAGTAAAAACAATACCAAGCACCATTTTTTAAATGATATAAAAGATGATCCAAGGAAAGAAAGTTGAACTTTGTCTAGCCCCACCTAGACAAAAAAAAAAAAAAAAAAAAAAACTTAAAAATGAAATGACCAGATGGACTTTGGATCCCCCCCATATCTTTCTCCCATTCCACTTAAGATTATCTGACTCATAAACCAACAAAAATTGTCAAATCTTCTGCCCCTCAATGCATGATCGCCATCATACTTGAGATACAGACAAAAAGCCACACATAGATTCCACCCTCGAATGACTTGACAATTCACTACGAAGAGAAAGAAAAGAAAAAAAAAAAAGAACAGGCCAACATAAATTTTATTGCTTTAATTAATAAAGTAATAGTTGTCATTATATAATATTATTTTTCTACGCCTAAAACCGAACAAAAATAAAAATTTCATGTATAAAAATTAATTTTATTATTAATTATAATCATGTATCAGATGATTACATATATTTAGAGTTAGATGAGCTAACACGCATGCATTTGTAAACCAACTTTTTCGTGAAAACAAAACCAAAAAATTGTCTCAAGAAGTGATAGAAAACCGTATAAATAAGTCTAATAGATGTACTAGACTTCTTCTTCACATGTAAAACCAACAAATAACAATCCACAACACCTAAGAAAATAAAAGAAGTCACATTATCTTTAGCTCTCGTTTTGGCAATTGCTATTGCTATTGCCCATTTCACAACCATAATTACCATAATATGCCATCAAACTTAAGCATAATAACATTCATAATTATTTAAAAGAAAACAAAAAAAAGGGGGGGGAGAATTAGACAAAATATTTTTTTGGTTTCCCCTCTATCGGTTGGTGGCTAGAACCTGGAGTGTAAATAGCAAGATCAGGCCACCCATTGCTATTTCCCCACTCATTACCACCTCGTAAGCAAGTCTCACTGTCACCACCGCCGACGCCGCCGGTGGCGGTTTTAGTATTGGTATTGTTATTTTCACGGCCACCTTGAACGCCCAAACCCAACCGGGGCCCCAAACCCGAATGAGAAACCGAATGCAAATCTTCTTCAACAAGCCCACCCATTGGAACCATTTTGAAGCCTGATCCGATTGAATTCAACCCATCAAAAATACTCCCAAACTGAGAATTGGATGACAGAAGCGAGCTAAAGCTGAACTTCCGATCCGGATCCCCTTCCAACCCATATATCAAAACCGGTTCTTGACCCGAACCCGAATTCTCATCACCCATCAATTTTGGGTTCTCGGCAGCAGCTGCTTCTGCTGTAGCTGTTCTGGATGACATCGATGATACCGATTCAGGCACCCGACGGCTGGTCCGTTCCGGGTTTGGATCAGGACCAGGATCCGGGTTGGCGCGTTTTTGGCTGGAGGAGGAGCGTTTGGTGCTCTTCCGGGTACCGCCACCGATTGGAATGTTCCTCAAGGCACCGCCTTTGGTCCAGTACCTCCGGCAATTCTTGCAGAAGTGGCGGGGCTGAGAGAGGTTGTAGTTGTTGTAGTAGCAGAACTTGGTGTTGGTTGAGTCACAGCGTGGGCACTTTAGCTGTTCTTGCTCATGGAATTGAGGCTTGATTGGCTGAAACGCTGCTGCTACTGGATCTTGCATCTTTTCCTTAAGTTTTGGCGACCAAGATGGTCAATAAAGATTTGAACTTTTTTTTTTGATGGATTTTGGACCAGTTCCTAGGACAATGTGAAGTAAAATGTTGTCTTGTCTGATAAATTGATAGGTTTTGTAGTTTGGTGAAGTTCAAGCCATAAAGAGATGGGGTCAAGGCCTATGTCAAATGGGGAAAAGGGTTGAAAACCAGAAGAAAAAGGAGTTATTTCAAGACAAAGATCAGTTCTTTTTTATGGATTTGGACCAAATTGCCGTAAGAACGTTAAGCACAATGTTGTCTTTGAGGATAAATTGGTGACTTTTGAATGGTTTGCAATTTGGTGAAGTTCAAGTCCTAAAGAGAAGGGTCAAGGACTAAGTGGAATGGCTAAAGGGTAGAAAACCAGAAGACAAAGGAGTATCTTCAAGACAAAGATCAGTTTTTTTTGTTCTTATTCTGTAAGAATTTTGCAAGGGAGGACCTCAAAAATTGCAAAAACAAGGAAGAGAACTAGGTTTCAAAAAGTGGGGAGTTTTGGGTGTTTTTGGATGAGGTTGATGAGGAATTCAACGAGTGAGAATGAAGATGTGCAAGACAAGAGGAGAGATAGCTGGGTGTTGAAAATCTCTTGAAGAGAGAAGATGATCTGTTGCTGTTTACGCGTGAGAGTGACTGACCACTAAAGACTTACAAGTGGAAGAGAGAGAACACATAAAGATAGAGAGAGAACTATATATATATATATTAGAGTAAGCTCTCTAATTAATATATATATATATATATATATATATATATATGACTAAACTCTCTAATATGCAGACAAAAAGATTCTTGTTCTAATAGCTGGTCTAATAAACGTAGCCAAACTTTTCTTATTAGTAGGCTTTGATTTATATTTCTTTATATTTGACAATGAGGCAAATGTCAATGTCTATCTTGACTTGAAACCCTAAGTATGATTGGTTTATAGGCATTCCAAACAATATGCTGTTTATGGGGCTTGTGTGATTTAATAAAGAATCAGATTCCAAGTTATATAAATATACAACATTTTGAAAGTAGAAATTCGAATCTATGTCTCTTAGAATAACACTTTTTTATTATTACTATTATTTTGCAAATTATACTGTTTCATAAATGTTTGAAATATGGCACATGCAGTCTTATAGGACTCAACACATAAACAATTCACATTTCACAATCTCATTAATTAAAAATAATGAAACAAAAAAAAAAAGGTACCATATGTAGACTTTTACAACAAAAGTTTGCATAATCCGCTAATAGCATGAATTACGTGTTTATTTTCTCTAATTTTTGTCTCATTATTTAAAGATTCTCCTTGTCTTAAATACCCAACAGGGCAACAAGGTGAAAACATAACCAGCTTAACCAAGTCTTAGTTGCCACTAATTAGCAATTAATTACTCATCTAATGTGACCCATTATGCCAGTGTGTTTAATTAAAGCCAATCCCAGGGACCAAAGCCACCAAAATGCCTGCGTAGAAACAACGCAAAGACAACAAGTTGAGGGCATCATTGAGATTCCAAGAGCAACTCTCTAACCGTCCAATTTCGCAGTGATCAAATCAGCACCGTCACCAAAGGCGTTGTGCTGAAATCATGTGATGAAGAATGCGTATGATCAAAGGCGTTTGGTTGCCGTCACCAAATGCGCTAATTCCCATGACAGGTGGCAAATCCCCATGAGTGGACCTAGCAGTAGTGCTCAACTGCTAAGTTGACACCCAAATCCACTGAACAGTGTGAGAAGGCTAGGTGCATTTTGTGTTGGATGCTGTGGGCCCCTTTTAGTTCTATCCTTGTAACATTTTGTTAGATTGTCCTGATTTGGTTGCAGAGTTTTAGGTGCAAGTAAATTGAAAGGCAGGCATGCTCTTTTGAGTTGTTAAATAAGGTCTGCACCTTTTCTTTTGATTTGATTAAAAGCCTTGTTTTTTTTTTTTTTTGTACTAAAAGAAAGGTTGACTGTTAATCCAAATTAGGAAGAACTTGGGTTAGCTTAATTTGGCTTTTTACATTGGAGAGAGGAGGGCTTTTACAAATATAAGCACGTTTTGATAATTTTTTTTTTTTTTTTTATTAAAAACCGTATATCGTTATGTTAATGTGCGAATTTAATAGTCAACCTTTCTTTTTGTCCAAAAAAAAAAAGCCTTTAATAAAACTAAAATTATATATATAGGCCTTATTTGACAACTTAAAAAAGTATAAGTATCAATTGAAAAAATTCATAAAAGTTTAAATCTTCGAAGAGGCTTATCCCATTTTTATCTTCAAAATAAGAAATTTTGAAAAATGCATTCACATGATCAAGACAAAAAGCTTTTATCATTTGAACTGTGTAAAGGGTTTCCATCTTATAAATGTTCTATCAAAAAAGAAGAAGAAGAAAGGTTTTAAAACGAAACATGTTGGCCCAACCACAGTATCCAAATCGACATCTCGATTTGGATTGAAGACAAATAGTTTCTTTAATATGAGAAAGAATATGGAAGCTCAATTCCTCCAAATTTTAATGGTAAGATATTTCATTATGCAATACTCTTGCATTAATTTAAGATAAAACATCTTTGTTTTTCTTTTACGTAATCACAATAAAGTATTTTATCCTCTTATCAGAAAATTTGTCATCTTCTCCTAAATTTTTTATAATCCAAAAAAAAAAGAAACTGAAAGGGATGTTGTTTCATACTAATATGGCATTTATATCATTCCATGTCAATACCCTTTTTAATCCAAAATTAGAATCAAACCACAGTTGATCGACTTTTGTTCAATTATGGTTCCAATTGAGTGGCCTGTGTTTCACAGATGATTCACACAAGCAAGGTGAGGAACACTTATCGCACATGTTTCATATGTACTACAATTTCAATTAAAAGATTTATCTATGCAAAAAAAAAAAAAACTTCTGAACAAAAAATTAACAAATCAAGTACATAAATACAGTATTTGAGCAGTATCCTTTCCAATTTATGAAAGAAAAATCTTTGTAGACACACAATATATAGTAAATATAAAAAGATTTTATGCTAGGTGCATATGCTAGACATTCACGTGGAATTTCTTTATGTTGTATGTATGTATGTATATTGTATAATATATTTTTTAATCAATTTATACCTACAAAACTCTGTGTGTCATATAAGTGCTCCCATTTCTAAATAAAGGGAAGTGACTAGTAACGTTTTCCTCTCCAAATCACTTGAGTATCCGAACAAGTGCATAGAATTTCATCATACTGAGTGTAGTCATGTGGATTCAACAAATGGAAGCAAAGTGCCTTAAGCAAAGGGTGTTGCTTGAGTAGCAAGTGGGACACGAGAGCGCAAGATGGGATGTGGGGTCAAACGTACAACAGATCATGGTGGTGTCAAAGTGGATCGCATGAGCTGTCAAAGACAAATGTAGGAGGCGAGAATGGTGGTGGTGGTGTTGGTGATAATGGGTGGTGAAGTGAGTCAAGACCCTCGAAAGAAAAATGCCATGCCTGTGTCGTCCTCCAAGCGTGCAACACGGTTCAGATGGCATGCCTATGCTTACCCCACTCTTTCAATCTGTGATGCGGTTCAACTCTAATCGAGGTTTTTAAGAATCGGACCAAATTGATGGTCAGATAAATTTATTAGTTCGGTTTGTTTTAATTAAAAGAAGAAGAAGAAAAAAAAAAAAAAATCAAGGAAGCCAAAATTGGTACACTTAACCGTATGATTATACCAGACTAGTTATATGGGATCACTGAGATTTTATTTTCCTGTCCATTCTTGAGGAATCAAAATGATTCACGAATGTAGCTTGGTGGACGACTTGAATTTTCTTTTATTCCACTTTATTAAAGTGCATTATTTTTTGTAGCATCAAATGCTCTTTTTTAAGTTTCGGGGGCCAAAATTCTTCCAAGTGGGTTTTCTGGGGAGGGTCTCCATGCTGACGGAAGTCAGAAAAAGAAAGATGCTTGGCTTGATTAGATTCACGTTGATCTTGGCCGCCATGGCCATGAAATGAGGGCTGCCATCTTTTATTCTTCTTTTATCACATTGTAGGATACAATTTCAACCCTTGATCATGGCTTGAATAGCTCCTATTCCATCCCCTTACTTGAGCCAATAGGCAGCTTTGTTTTTTTTGAAAGGAAAATCTTTTACCATCTCAAATATTTATAAATATAGATAAATACAAAACAAATTCATACTATATATACACTATTTTAGATTATATAAACAATATTTTATACGATGTATAAAAAATTTATAGTAGAATAATAAATTTAGTATAAATTTCATATATATTATATAAAATATTATCAACATAATATAAAGTTATTTTATTTATATTTATATTTATAAAATTTTGCCTCTATATAATCGTTTTCTTTTGAAAATCAGTTGGGGTGACCAGTGATCGAAAAGTTAAAACAATTGAATGTATTATACATAATTGAAATATAGAAGTGATCAGATGCATCATAAAATATGTACTGACAAAAGGTTAAAAAATTACTAAAATAGAGCGTAGGCCTATGCATATAAGACCATTTGTCTAAACTTTCGTGGTGATGCGATGGTTTCGTGCATTGAGACGTCCTACCTATCAAAGAAAGTGTGGCGCATGAATTTATAGGTTTGAAATTCAACTCAAAACGCACACAAAAAATGCTGAACAATCTCAACAGTTCCACTTTGTTTTATGCGCTTTAGAATATATGTCAGGTTGTACAATGTCCAGGGGTCCTCAGACAAGGCAGCTAGAGCAGATTCTGACACTTCTATACATGTGAATGTAGCTCAACAATGGCCACCAGCTGTGATTGGCTCAGGATTCTTCTCCCTTGTGCAATTTTTTTTCACCCCTTTTTAAAGTTTTAACCTAACCATGTCATTGGATCCAAACTCTCCCTGTGTTGGAGTTTCTGTTCATTGTTGTGGCTCCTAAACTCGTAGAAAGGACCGTTCAGCATATAACAGGCTAAACCCTTATGAAATGAACCTTTCAAGCAATTTCGTTATTAGTTTATCATTGCATCCAGGTCCTATAATCTAGAGTGGGATTATTGTACACTACTACTGTCTTTCATGTGAGTCGATGTTTGCAGGACATATATACATAAGCATCAAATAGACATGAATGCTTCAGTAAGAAAAAAAAAAACAAATAAAACCAAAAAAAATCTGGCAGTAAGTGGAAATGCATGAATCAGATTGAGCACCTTGAAAGACAAAAGTCAACATTTGTAACCAGTCCCATACTGTGCAACAGCTTCAAAATCAGTCAGGCCTTCAGCCTTATTGAACAATGGACAAAATTTCAAGTGCAGCCAAACTTACCTCTCCAGGGCTGAACACTATTATTTTTGGATGCTGAACAGTGGAACAATCAAAAGCAGTTTGCTATTAGACATAGTAACCTGTAAATGTGAATCCTCTGCCAATAATTTCACCACCACAGAACCAGGCAAAGCACTCCAAGCCAAAAAGAGCAGCAATTCCAACCTTCTCTATCTTAATCTCTGGCTTGCTCTTGATTAGGGCCACAAGATTGTCAAGTTCCCTCCATAATGATTCATAGCGGTTGGGAATACTGTAACATTGAGCAGTAACCAAAGTTGGATAGTTGACTGATATGAGTAAAGAACTAAAGATAAACAACCTAATCGTTGATCTGTGGTCCCAAATGGTCATAAAAGGCAATAGAATATGATCCCAACAACTTGGCAAGTCTGCATGCTACTTTAAAAGATGGTGTCCATGTGCACAGTTATAGATTTGATTATTTAAGCAATGCACAATGAGAGTAACCAGGTCTGAGTAACCAAAGCATTATTCTTTGTCCAAACTGAAACTCCACTACAACGTTGAATATGAAGGATGTTCCGGGGCATGCATGAAACTCCTACATTGTAGGGTCTGGAGAAGGGTCAGATATACACAACCTGCAACTTTTTTCACAGAAAAACTATTTTTATGTCTCAAACTGTGAATAAGCTTACTATTACACTAAAACTCGCTCTTCAAAATGTTAAATGTAGCCAATCTTATTAAATGCAAGAAGGCAAAATTAGGTTGCAATAATCAACATCATGGCATGGCAAGATTATGGGTAAGCCCTGAACTTCACTTGATAAACAATCAGCATTTTCACGATAAAAACATGATAAATTTGGTTTAAAGCTAGAAATAATTTGAAGAATTAACTCAGCAAAGGATGGAACTAAATGAGAAAAATGTAACAGATCAAGACAGCAGGATTAAAGAATGGTCAAGGTCATAATAAATAAGCTATACAATAGAGCCATCAAATTGCTTGTTCAGCTTGAAGTAGACAGAGAATTCTATAAAGAGAAACCTGGCAAGACGAGTGTAAAACAATTGATTAGCTAGTTCTTGACATCTGTCCACAGTTGGAGGGTCCTGGATATATTGCTGGTTTTTCTCCAATAATTCCTTATAGTAATCACATGCATGCTTGGCCACAGATTTTGAAGCTTGACTCACTGCCTTTGGCTGCCATACAGGCAGTTTTGCAGCCATGGATAAGGCATGAGCTGCCTTAGCTTGCAAAATAGGTAGCCTCGATGACATGTTCCCAATAAACAAGAAACTGCAAACAGGTGGAATTGCAGATATCATTGTTATAGAAAAGATCCAGCTTATTAATTGTTTTGTCTTTAAATGGAGTTACAAACCATTGTGTGAGTCAAACGCTCGTCTTAAGTTTGAGTCTCATTACTGTTAATTATTAGGCATCATATCTCCAAAGTCACTCCATACATGAGAACAAAGTGATTAACATATACCGAAAAATTAGTCTGGCGAGTTTAGTACCTCCATTATCAAATCAAATGAAAAATTGTATTGAGAGAATGGAAATGAAAAGGGAAAAAAGAAAAAAAAAAAAAAAAGGTAACTTATGATCTTTCTAACCAAATGCATACTGAATAGAAACCTAGACAACCAATCTTTCCAATCTAAGATTTCAAACACTAACTAGAGAAAAGCTGCAATTATTGTTAACAAGCAGAAGTTTTCAAATAATGGGTTTTATCTTTTACCTTAATTAGACCTAAAACAAATGTAAACTAGTTCCATCTGAAGGGAATTAAACTGACCAGTTCCCATTTCTTTTTTCATTCATAGATTAAAAAAATACAACAATGCAATACACAAGATGATCTCTCTCATCAAAATACTAAAACATGTATCTATACACATAGAAACTGAAAGCAAATTAGATAGGCAACACAACTCAGTTACCATGTGACATGGGGATTGGCTTAAAAAAGACAATAAGTAGATCAAACATTAGAAATACTTCAAAAGTTAATTAACTTGACAGTAAAATCTCAGATGGTTCTGTTTGGTTACTGAGCCAGCAAGAAGAAAATGTTTTACTACCTAAGATTTTTACTATTGGGAATTCAACTAAATTAAAAAAAAAAAAAAAAATCTTGGAAACCACAGACCTGCAAAAGCACTGTATCATTGTTCTTGATAATTCTCCATCCAACACCTTTTATTTGTTGGGATACATAGAATGCAAAGTATCTCAATTACGTTTATACAACCTTATCCTTGTTTTCACCCAAAAAATAAAAAATAAAAATAAAAAGTGAGAGACTATTTTTGTTGCTCAAACAAATTATTTATAACTTTGTTTACAACAAAACTCCTCTTTCATTTTGTGGAACAAAAAAAAAAAATCATATAAGGAAAAGCTTTAGAATGGACCACTTGGCAGTGGGAAAAATAATTACCTTCACCTTTGATTACTTTGCTGGAAATTTTATGGTGAGAAATGGGGGAGATTTCAGAGATTGCAAGAGAGAATATGTTTGTTAACCTGAACTTTTTTTTTTTTTTTTTTTTGAGGATGACCTGAACCCTTAATAATAGGCGATTATCTCTATTATTGTTATAATACTAAGAATAATAATAAGTGCCTTTTTTATATATATATAATTATTATGGCACTTTTTTTTGACCAAAACTACTACTAATGGCCATTTGTCATATCTACATAATGGCGAACAAATGACCGTCCACTTTTCAGTGATAGAATTCACACCGTCCATGTTCCAAACCATTTGATGATAGAGGCCCAGGCTGGAAATAAGTAACATCTTACCTCCCTTCTCACGTCACGCCATTTACTTGGAGTTCCTTTTTAGGTCAAAAACTCCAACTACAATGATAAATATCATTCCCAAATTTATTTGACTTCCAGTAGCCAATTGGACATTTTTTTTTCCAAACAAAAAAGAGAAAAAAAAAATTTGAACAACATTGTAAGCAAAACATTACAACAATACAATGCAATAATTTATTTGATCTTTCAAGTCAAAGAATAAAAGAAAGATAGAACCAACAACTGCAGAAGAAAATAAAACTAAGTGGCCCAGAAGGTCAAACACCCTTCCCCACAAGAAGGTCATCAAGGGTTGTGTATACTTGGTGGGTAAAGCTCAAACCTACTAACATAGAATCAATGACCCAAAAACTAAATATGTTGATAAGAAAATCTATCAAATCTATCTTAGGACTACTGGATGGAGTTTCAAACATGACAGAATCAATCAAAAAATGCACTTGCAAGTTATCAACAGCTCTTTCCCACCAAGACTTTGGAGAGAGAAAGAAAAAAGATAAAAGGAGGACTACATTTTACCTTAGACCTAGTGGCAAATACTTGAGCATCCTTTTAGTTCTTTATGTTGAAGAAGAGCTACAATCACATTTTCTTTTTAGACTTCAACCCAACATAATTTAGAACATAACTACATCTTCTAATTTAGAAGATTATGGGGAAAAAGAGAAAAAAAAAAAAGAAAAGGAATTTGTGGGGTTAGGAAGGAGAAAATGAGAATCTAGCTCCCTGCCCAGGAATGATACATTGCTCGTTGGTTTTCGCCGTCGATCTCTCATGACAGTGATTTCCAGGAATCTGGCTTTATATAGCATCTGACTTGAAATGCGAATCGATGTAGCCTCCACCAGTAGATTTGGTGGGAATGGAAAAGCAATCTTCTCCAACAGCAACCCAAAAAGGTCAAGCAAGCAATACATTTCTTCTTGGACCAACTTTATGCAAAATACATGTACATGCTGTTTGCAGCAGCACAGGCAATTGAGTTTTCGGTAGGGTGCCACGCTAGATGCAGCAACTTTGTAGTGAAATCAAACGAATTTCCATTGGCATCAACTCCGGGGCTTTCTGCTCCTGTAAGCAATTCCCCAATTATCTTAGTTAAAATATTACATGATCAAGAAAAAACCAACGGTTTTCTTTCTGGGGGAAGAGGGAGTTTTACAAGAGAAGGGACTGACCCCGTCTTACAACACGTGTTATACTGCTTAGGGATCTGGAAGTCCTTGAAGGGGTCTGAACTTGCCTCCTGCAGGTTACATTCACAAAGACATTGAGTTGATCATTATTGTTGTCAGCTAAACTGAGTCATTCGATGAGCAAAAATACCTCATTGGATTTTTACTGGCTTCCAGAGTTGTTGCCTCGGTACTTCCAGTGGTACAACCAAAAACACGGAAGAGATTGCTGAGGTTAAATGGAAAGAAAATGTTAAACTGCATACAAAAGGGTCTCAACACCAGTAATATCCTCCAACAGACACAGGCACACAAGCACGTACCTATACGATCCTGTGGCTACTCGCAATCCATCACCACTTAAGCAACAATCAAATTTATCAAAGATCGAATCATTCTCATATAAATCACAAAACTGGATACATTCAATAGATAGTACAATCAGTATGGGAGCACTGCATAACACCAATACTTATTATTTTACAGACTAATCATGGGCAAAGAATCTAACCTTAGGTCTCAAATGTTCATGAACCTGGAATGTTGCAACCGGACCTGAATCCATGTTGATGTCCCATAACTAAAAACCAAAAACAGGCATAAGAAAAAAAAACAAAGAGCTTTAGATCCTTGATGCACTTTAACATGGCGCACTGTGCAAAACATAGCATGCTTGTAAGACACATGTGGGCAGAAGCATTGATCCTAAGAATGCCATGGAGCACATATGAGTAGCATGTATATAAATGCACAGACCTTAAGAGTCATATAATCACGGCTAAGTATATGTCTTCCGTCCCTTGAAAATTTAATATCTGAAATTGAGGCAGTTATCTCTGTGAAAAAGGATCTAGATCCAGGTGCCACCTGTTCCTCAAACCTGCATGTAATAGATATTAATAAGTCCATATTATGCTTGGTAAATGACTTCATAAATAATGCCTGTTGACACCCTACACTAAATGCATTGTCCTCCAAACAGGAAACTCCGCCTTACTCTTTTCCCAATTCTGGCAGAATCCTTTATCTTCCTGCTCCCCACCAACCCAAAGAAGCCAATAGAAATTATAGTAATAAAGCTGGTTGGTGTTGCACAAACTTTAAGAGGCATATACAAGGTGAGAAAGGGCCAAATCAGTGGAACAAACTCACAATTTTGCATGGGAGTCGCATAAAGCTGATTGCCGCAGATCAACGAGTCGGATTGAGCCTTTTGAACTGCCATATGCTAACATGTTACAGTGGCTTGGGTGGAATTCTGCTGATGTTATAACCTCTGCAAGGAAAATTGAACAAAGGTTAAAAGCTCAATCAAATAGTAGTTAAAGAGAAGTTTAGAAAATGAACCAACCCAGCGAAAGTCAACAATAGCTCATCTGAGAAACATAACAATATTCAAATGGAGGATCCATCAGTGATACAAAGACATTTATGATATGCACAGCAAGAACAACTGATCCACCATGTGCCTAAACAAGGCTGGACCAGCTAGATAGTTCAACTAAGAGCCCAGATGGCCTAGAGCACATGCTAAGGACTGATAGCAGAAGCAAATTCCAATAATGAACTAGTTCCAACAAAATTAGTTGTGAGTATGTGGATCAGCAATATACAATGTTCCAATATGATCCATGAGGACAATAGTCTCAAAGGCTTACCAGTTAGGTCCTCTATATTTGCAGGTTTCAAATCAACAATATTGAAACTTTGGTTGCTAATTTCCAAGTTCCAAAGATTTATGCGGAGGTCATCAGCTGATATAAAGGTTTCACCATCACTAGGATAAAGGAGGAGAAACGTGATTAGTGAAATTTCATAAAACCATGTCAAAAAGCTACAAGTGTATGTGCTACTACCATCACAAGTTTATTCCTTAAAAGTATCCAATGAACATGATAAAACAAAAACTAGGCCTCATGCCAAACTGGGTACATAGATTCTTTTTTCTGCATCCTGCTCTGCTAAGATATATATGGCTCAAAAGTCCCACAACAATCCACTCATCAATCTGTGACAGACAGAATAGATAAGAAGAAATTCTTGAATTCTTGATGTTGTGCCCAGACAATTATAACGTTAAAAAAGTTGGGGATCTGCAGTGAAAATGCACATAGATCCAATCATCTACAGCCATTCATCGGAGAGAAGACGATGAAGAATCATCCACATGATATAAGCACCAAATCACTATATATGTGTTGTTGATTTTTCTCTAAGCAAAGAATTTGAGAATGCCAGCTAGCAACAAGTTTATACCACCAAGAGTGGCAAATGCACAGGTAGTGGGAAAAGATGGAAAAGAGGAAAATCTGAACTGTAGGCAGGCAGGAAAAATATCAAACTACTTTCCCCAGGAATCACAAAAATAAAAATAAACAAAAACAAAAAAAACAACTACATGGTATAAGCAATAAATGCATGCAAAGTGACCTCAGAAAATAAATAAATAAATAAATGCAGTGCCAAAAAATATAATTAATAAGCCACAAGAGTAATAGAACCACCTGTTGATAGAAATTGAATTGATATGATAATTATGTGCGTGAGCATATACCCTTCGGCATCGGGCCACCAGACTGGTCTCATTGCTAGTCAACTACGAGTCAAGTTAAATTGGAGTTAGGTCCAGAAAAGGTCATTAAAGCAATCATGAATACTAAATGTTGTCCAGAATGAGATATTATTTGACAGCCACCATTACTGCCACAACCACAACACATCACAATGGAAAATTGGTCATCAAGTAAAAAGGAGCAGGAACAGAGCAGAGGCACACTTCTTTAATAATCCAATATACAGACTACCTCAAATACGTCTATCCCAATTCTTTTGAACCACACCAAAATATTAGTTAGTGTTTTTTTGCTCCAAGGGATTTTTTTTTTGGGGGGGGGAGTGCAGAGAATAATTTGCCATGCATTTTGTTGTTAAAACAAATCACATGAAGTAGCACCTATATGAAACAAGTATCAAATCAAAGCATTGTACATTAGACATGTGCAGTCCTAAAAAGGATGTGCCCTGCATTATTTGACTATAATCACAGTGACATATTATGAATGGAAACATCTACAAGGACCGTACGAATACAAGGAATGTGATAAAATAAGTTAAGTACAACTACCACAGGTAAATGGAGTGATGGAATGCCACCAGGCGGGAATGTAAAGTCATTGCTCAGTAAACTGGATTGCCTGTCGAGGCATCCTCCATTTGCAAGATATGGTTTACTGCTATTCGAGTAGCTTGAACTACCAATGCTACCATTTCCTAGACCCTTTGAAGGGTCCACATTCATGTCAGAAATTTTCTTAACCTTCTTTTCTTGGACCTGTGCAACACCAAGACAAAAGCAAAAGAAATAAGGGTCTGTAGCTGCAGTGATATATAGACCAAAGATTGAATAAAAAAATTTGGAACAGTAGCCAGGAAAATTGTTTTGATATTTAACATCTGACACTGCAGGATCTTGATGTATCATAATGTCATTAAAAGCCAAGATAATCAATACAGGAATAACACATACAATTCATTTATGCAAGTTACAAAAATTCAGTACACATTGGCATAGGCCATTGATAGCCCTGAGGCTTCTAGCAAAGGGAATTTACCCCAAAAATCAGCCCCACTTCTGCGTGGTCCAATCCATGGACCAACTACAGTCTAACTAGTTGCACCAGTAATTTTCTCCCACCAACTACAACCACGTGCCATATGGGATATTCATGCTTCACAAAACATTTGCCAAAAATCTTGATATAGTAATCAGCAATCTAAAATAAAAACGGCAGGAAAAAGGTCGCCAAGTAAACAATAGAGCACATTGACTGGATATTGGCATACTAGTGCATAGGTAGCTAACCAGAAACTCGTGAACTTGAACTAAAATATAGAGATAACAGATTTATCATCTTGAACCACAAAAAGATAGGAGAAAATACTTGAGGGAAATAGACCTTTCTTACCTTCCAAAACTTAATGGTTTTATCATTAGTAGATAAGAGAAAAAGAGCTCCATTGGCTGTTTGACACCATCTGATCTTGCTGATTTTCTCCTCTATTTCCAAACTCTTGAGATAGTCAAACTGGTACAAATAAATGGGGATATGGGATAAATGTTGACAACGCAGCCAGAAAAACTCCGTGCATGTGCTCTAATGGAGGAAAATGATACCTCAGGTTCATGACTCTGAAACTCTGTTTTATAACGAAACTCAGGATGCCTATTGATTGAGTAACCCATTCTCTCCATATCCCTTCTAGATCCGCCATGCTACAGAGTCGAAAAGGATATTAAAAATGCTTCATTGAGACTTGCAACGCATCAAATTGGTTAAAAAGAGAAATAGAAGAAAACAAATATCAACACTGAATCTGAATGTCACAAATGAATTCTGCATGAAAAAGGGACATACATCCTTTGTATCTGTCCTCTCAAAGAGAACCACTCGGCCCCCACGGTCACCAGTAGCAAGATGATCACCAGTTTCATCAAATTCAATGGCTGAAATAATATCAACTACAAAAGGACACACAAAATAAGACAAAAAAATTGCATCATAATCATTGCACAAAACAATAAATTGATAGTCATAGGGGAAAGGAAAAATACATATCTAGCTAAAACTTGTCCAAATATGTACATTACATAAGGTAACTTTTATTTGCTTTTGCTCGATTTCACCATACAAAGGTCTAAAGAAGGAAGGAGTATAGCTAATAATGGAAACTACTACCATGAGGTCTTCCAGTCCGGCAATAATTCTTTGTTCTCTAGTATCTTTCTCTATAAAATAAAAGTGCAGAATTCATATCTTGAAATGACTCCTGCATGTTTACTTTAAGAACACTAGATTGGATAGGCAGACGCATACGGGACCTTTTTAGTATCAAACATGGTTCTACTTGTGCCATTTGGAGTGTCACACCGACAGAATTACCAACAACTGTGGCAGTGAGAAAGGAAGTAGTAAAAGATGATGAAAAAGAACAACCAGAAACAATTAAATGGAACAATATCCACCAGTATATGGACCATGCAGTATACTAGGTTAAATAGATATCAGAAAACCACCAATGAATGGGTTAACCATTTTCAAATACCATATATAGGACTTTTTGCTACATTATGAATTGACATCAAATAAATAGAACAAGATTCCACCAAGGCCAGTTGTACTTGCTAACTGAATTACTTAAGGAGACTCTGTGAACCACGTGAAAATACATCAGGGGAACAACTTAATACATGAGTAATCAACAAATGCACAATTTTGGAACAAAATCCTGCTTAGAAAGAAAGAAAATATCAAATATCACCTACAGGAAGGACCGCAAGATTCTTCTCTAGAATTAGTAATAAAATCATTCCTGAAGCCATTCTAGCAGCAGAAATTATCTTTTCCAACTAAAGGTGTTATAAAAATTGCTTCACAAACCCCTTCAATAAGAATCTTCCAAAAGCAATCAAAGTAATACGAACTAATATCTCACCTATCACATACTTAGACCGAAAACTACACTAAATTCAAATTTTTCAGATGCTTGCCATCAGCTTTCAAAACCGTTGCATGATCTAATTTTTCTAGCTGCTGCTCCATCTCAACTACACTGACACAATTCTTGGGATTTTTACCTACAAGGGCACTAATTTAAATCTCAAATCTTCCACTGCAAACAAAGATACTGAAAATTAGGGCGGGCTGCTTCTAAATCATCCCCAAGACCCTCGAAAGAGAAATCACTTCATTGTCACAGTCTTATTCCGCTAGCTCATCCATATAGCTTGTTCCTCTGAAACTTTCACAAAACAATCCCTGCCACCCTTTTCTGCTCCCCATTTCTCTTAGAACTCTCATCCTGAGTCTGATAATTCTATCATAGCATTTCCTGACAAACAGGTGTCATTTCTTGCACATAATCTACCACATAACTCTTTGTAGGCCTTTGCTATTATTAAGAGAGACTTAGAAAGAAATGCAATAAGTCCAATGGATCCAATCCTCAAACATACAGTATCATCCAGATCAGTTACCTAGCCTAATTCAGGTACAGACAAGTACTAAATTAGCATCAGAGATAGTGATGAAATAAAGCTAGTTGACATATGTATATATGACATTTAGGACCAACAATATTCTTATCATTGGCTAGGTCTACAGGCCATCCAAGTGGACCTTAATTTCCATTTTGAATGCACAAACACATAGATACATGTTTGCATGACTGAAATCCACATTATCAGGTTACAGATTGAATTGAGTAAGTTAGCTTCACACCTTACTCAAATGTAGAGGACAAAGTAAATTACTATTTAGAAAAAGAATAAGACTTGCAATGTCAAGCTCTACTTGTCTCTAAAGCACAATCTCCTATATTCTATACTTTATGCTTGACTGATGAATAGAAGAATGGCCAACAGAAGCAACGCTCAGTGATGCTTAGTGAAGCTATTCTGCAGCAACATTGCATATGCCGGATAATATGCAAAACAGGTCATGTTCTAAAACTGAGAGTATCATACATGAAAATGCAAGAAAAATACAACTATTAATCAATGGATGAATAGTCACTAAGATTCAAAACCGTAGCCACAAAGTTTGTAAGTATTCACAACTTCCAATTCCAATTGTATCCCTAAAAACACATTGCACAGGCCTTCGATACAAAGGACAACTCAAAATTTCCACTCACTTCACAGAAACCTCACCTCCACACAGTCTATCCCTTAGTCTGTTGAAGCACTCAGTCTCTATCAATCAATAAACTTTCTTCAAATATCAATACAAACCCAACAATAAATGATAAAAATTCATAGACCTACAAGCCCAAACATCCATTTCTCCCCGACCCACGATCCGTTTCGGATCTATGACCCGGAAACTACCCCAATAACCAGTGAACAGATAACAGTATGAACTGGATCCAAAAGGATACAGCCCGACTAACCAGTGGAAAAATTTACCTTCTTGTACTTCCTCGCCGGCGGTGCGTTCGCCGAAGACCTGAGAGAAATTCCACTCCAGAGGCTGCGGTGGTCCCACCGGAGCTGCAGGGACCTCATCGCCACCGTTCATTGTTTTTATTCTCCCAATCTATCCCTTTCCTTTTCTTTATTCTTCAACGATCAAAAATATTAACCGCCCAAGATTTGACTCCACTCGCCACGCCCAAATCAATCAGAAAGATCGCATCTTTAGCTGAATCGAACCATACCCAGAAGAGCCATCGATCGAAATATTGCCCTTTTTTTGTTAAATTAGTGGCTTTTTTTTTCCTGTTTTTTCTACTTTTTTCACAATTCAGCCATTGATACAGAGCAATTGTGTGTTTAGTTTTTTTATTTGGTTCCCCCTCTCTGTCTCTCCATCAAAACAGAGACATAAAATGTAAGTAGAATAAAATAAAATGACAAAATTAAGGAAAAACAAAAAACCTTTTTTTGTTTCTCACTCTAAAAGGAGAAGATTGAGATCTTAATGGGTTTCCCTTATAATTTTACTTTATTTGATGGGTCAAAAGTTAAATATTAAAAACTTAAAAATGACTTTATAGAGAGAAACAAAAAGAGGGCTAGAGAAAGAAACATGAACACATAAACATTGGTTAGAAAAAGAAAACCACACTTTCACTTGTTTTCCTGCCTCACTCTCAAATAATGGAGGTCTTTTGTTTTGTGTTTTTGCAATAAAAAATATTCAGAGCAATGCTAATGCTACAGTTTCAGTGAGATTTTTTATCTGACAGACGAGTTTCATTGGGTGGTGATACTAATGCTTTCATCCGATTGGTGGGTGAGCTAAAGATTGATAAGTTGATGCTGAGGTCTACTGCCTGAGGTCCGCTTGTGTCTGAATTGACATGTTTGTCCTTTTGGCTTTTTAAGAATAATTGTACTTTTTTTTTTCTTTTTTCATTAGAACACACTCATAAATAAAAATATTTTTTTTTTTAGAATTAAAATCTAAAACTGTTGGATGGAAGTACATGGTGTTTTTTCTGAGGGATTTCTCGTGGGTTTCTTGGCGTCAAGATCCATGAGAGTGGAAAAGTTAAATGATCGGACGGTCCTGCATTGTAAATTCCCAAATTGCAAAATTTAATTAGTGAAAAATATTTACTCATATAAAAAAAATCTTCCAACAGGATGAGGTACTTAATCCCTAGGACCAATTGTGCATGTCTTGACTTAATTGAAGTTGAATATATGAAACCTCTTTTTTTTTTTTTTTGTTACTAAGACTTAAAAATTTAATTTATTAAATTTTTTTTATCTCTCTTTTCCTGTCATTCATTAAATTTAATTATTTTTTAAAATTAAAATATTTATAATTTTATATTATTTATATCTAAGCTAATGTAAATGTCAAGACAAAAATTTTTAAAGCCAAATAAAGATGTTATGGTAATAGATTTTTTTTTAAATGAAATAATATGATTTAGATTCAATTTGTAATTTATATAATGTTTCCTAAATTTCACATTGGTGGCATGCTTGCCTAATTGGTTGTATTCTGAATTTAAGAGTATAAATAAGATTCTTTTGATGCAAACCCTAAAATAATTTGTCGTTCGCTTGGGGTGGGGAGTAATTTGCTGACATCACAACAACATCTGTTTCATCGACTTTCCAGAGTTGATGGGACAAGAGAGGTGACAAGGGGATAAAGTTTTTTAATAAGTGTTGTGGTGGGATTTATTTTATTTTATTATTGGGTTGAATAGCCTGATTTTGGACAAATGTCTTGGTTGTGTTTAGCCCCACATTTTTTAAATTATCATTAATAGTTTTAAAGTCATAAATTATTAATATTCCTTTTTTTTTGTTTCGGTTCCGGTGTCATTCAAGAATATTTTTTAATTAAAAATTTGTTTTAAAAATTATAAAACAAGTAAAAAGATTTATAAAATTGGAAAAAAAATTATTCTATAACAGTTTAATAAAAAAAATTACATTATTAATAATCATTACCATAATTTTAAAATTATTTAAATAAAAATTCAATTTTAATTAATTTATAAATTTACCCAATAAAACTTTATAAGTGATTTTCTTTAGCCTAAATTTAAATAGAGTTCATGCTAAATTTTAAAATATATCAATTATTTACTATAAAAATCTTGATAATATTTTAATAATTATTTTATTTTTCTAAAAACATGCTTAGCAATCTATTATTTGGACACACATATAAAAAGGAACTTTTTTTCTTTTCTTGTTTTCTATTTTCTTGGAATGGGTGGAGTCAATGTCAAAAAAAAAAAAAAAAAAAAAGATAATGGCCAAAATTCTTTTCGGGGGTTTGATGTCTACAACACAATATACTAACAAATGTTGCCAAAAGACCTAGTGGTAGATCCTATCGAAGAGGACATTCTTGCGCTGTATCCCATTAAAATTGCAATTTGGCAACTAGTTATAGTTTGATGCACAATTTCTCTTAGTTGCATTTTCCTTTTTTTTTTTTTTTTTTTGGGTTGATTGGTACATTCCTTTAAATGGAGGCAAGAGATTTTATTTTATTTTATTTTTAAAAGTTTCTTCAACAAAGTCCATACAGTTTTTGCTTTACAGATTAAATCTGTTGAGTAAAAAGTGTGGAGTAGGAAAATGAAAAACCCAAATCAAAAGTCTTCATACAATCACTCTTATAAAAAGACTTTTTTTACAAATTGCATATATAACATTTTAATTCTATATAAAGTAATTTTTTTATTTATAAAAAATCAACAATTCATAAAAACAAAAACAGAGAGAAATAAGAAATAGGAAAAATTTTGAATCCTTTTTCTTTACACACTATTCATACTAATTTGATTAAGTATTTTTTATAAAATAATGTTATCATTACATTAAATTGTGGCTTAAAAAAAAAAAAGAAGAAGAAGAAGAAGAATTGGATTTATGAAATTATGCAAGCAGTCCAAGCAACAGAGGCTAGGTGTCAGACTGTCAGCATGGTAAGTACTGACTATTGGATCATGAAACTGAGCAAACTCTTGCTTCAGATGGTTTAGGCCCATTTCTTATTGATCCCAAATTAAAATGAACTAAACTTGAATTCATACAAGAGTGGACCAGTGCTAGTCCAAAAATAAACCCAGATTGTTCTTTAAGACTGAGCACCCCCATTTGGTTGGTTAAAATGAAACTGGACCACATTGGGGGGCTCCAAGGGGAGAACTAGCAGTCTCTCTTACATGATTAATGGTGATGTATTGATAAGATAACAGACCACCCAAGGGCTTGCTCTACCCAATCCTTTTTTTTTTGTTTTTTGTTTTTTTTTTATAACTAAATTAATAAGTTTAAAATTTAATGTATTTCCAATTGCTTTATAAGTGTGAGACTTTTAACTCATCTTGTTGGACCAAAAAGGAAATGCCTAAAATTGTCACATATGTAATTAAAAAAATCTCATAAGATAATTTGTATTTTGAACCCTGATTTTGGAGTGTGTCAGTAATATTCTAAATAACAATATTTCAAGAATTAAGTATTATATTTCTATTTATTTATTTTTATTTTTAATATACAAATTTTTTAATTACACAATAAATCCTCAACCTAATAATTTCATAAATAAATATGGCAATAAGATAACAATGCTGGAAGTCCAAGATGCAAGAGGTCACTGAACCTTTTCAATAATTGGGTAACTCAGGGATGTTTAAGAGGAGGAACATTGAACTTTTTGATGGATACATTAGCCTAAGGTTAGTCCTTGTGTTGTGTCAAAGGGTTTATCACTGTAATTATTTGTGGGCCCAACAAAATGAGCGAAATTGCTTGTTAGGCCATATGCGGCTGAAAGTGAAATCTGCTTCCCACATATGGCTGATTATATAACCATCACACTACCTTGCTATGTGTTTAAGGAAAATTGTTTGGTGATGAACCAGCATTGAAATGAATATTTAACATCTATAGAACTTGACGTGATAGTGTGACTAAAGCAAGAATCGTAACTTAATTTGCATAGAAAAAGGTCAAAATGTTACGTAGAAAACTTGGCTTAAAAATCTTCGTTTTATTACTTTATAAATTATAAACTATATATAAATAAAAATAACCTTCTTATTTACATTAAAATATTTAAAATTTGCAATCAAACATTTAACTAAAAATAATACCAAAATTACTAAATATTTTTATAAAAATTTTTATTACGATTAATTAATGAATTCTAAGTAATCTAAATATTCAACAAATTATATTTTTAATCTAACATTATTTTTCACGACTATTTAGCATAAGACTCTTTTATATTGACTTGATATGCAATGTGTTACAACTAACAAAATTTAAATTAAATCATATATTAACATATAATATGTAATTTAGCTCTCAATCAAAAGTCAATTAAAAAAAAATTCTAATACAATTAAATGTATACAAGGGGTTGAATACCCCGTTCAATTGACACCTCCTGAATTATGGGGATGGGGTCCTAAACCTCACGAGAAAAATGACTAAATACACTATATTGCAATCAAACATTTTATATCTACCCAACAAAAAGCCTTAAATTTCTTTCTTCTCCCCCCCCCCCGTTTTTTTTTTTTTGTCAAAAAGGATATATATATATATATATATGGACATATAATCAAGAACACATGATTGACTCAACTTTAGGATTGAAAAGCTTAGTGGCAAAATGAAACAACAAATCTTCTCTTCACCCTCTTCCTTTTGCATTAGCTTTGAAAGAACGATAAATCATCAGCAATTTGTGGGTGCCTTTTAAAGTGAACAATTTGTGGTATTTATTGTAAAGAAAGATACATTATCAACAACTATGACGAATTGCTGTTTTGATGTCAACCCCTTGCAATATCCATCACCTATAAATAATAAAAGCTTTAACATAATTCATTAATTAAAAAAAAAAAGAATACCATTATGATGTAAGTTATCGTTTTTGTAAATCTAAATCAAGGTTATGGATTAACATTTTAATTTAATATTTATAATAAAAAAGACACGTTACTTAAATACTCCTTATAGCTCTTATTATTATTATTATTATTATTATTATTATTTCTGCATTTATATCTAACTATTTTTCATTGTAAAGAAAGGAGTTGAAACCATGCAAGTGTCCATATGTTGTGAGTCGCGACAATTCAATGGCGTGCTTTGTAGTCACTTCTTGTATTGCATAGGGTATGCAATTTGGTACACAGTCACTAACAATAAAAGAATGGACAAGTGAACCGAATCATTGTTATTTTGCAGAGGGGTTCCATTGGCAGAGCACGAGCATTTTGAGTGAGTGGGAAGGCCAACTTTATTCATTGTAAATATTCTGTTGTGGAGATGGGCATCACTCATCAGAGATATATGTTGTCACAATCGACTGTTTAGTGATGCTATCACGTAATTTGAAAAAATAAAATATTATTTTATAAATATACATAGGCACAATACAATTTATATTTGATATTATAAAAATAATATTTAAGTATTACTTAATTTTCACATGAAAATATTATTTATATAATATTAAATACTATTAACGAAATATAATCAAATTGTATCTTGCATTAAATAATATATTTATCCAATATTTTTCATTTGAGAAAATAAAATGCTTGTGATAATGGGAACCGCCTCGTCATTAAGTAAAGTTCTTTATTTTATTTAGGAAATGCCTTAGTATCAATTAGCATTAGCCTTAATATTTTTATAATAAATTAAAAATTTTTTCTTAACATCTAGAATTATTCTATATTACGTTGAAGAGAAAAAGATCACTTTCGAAAGCTAAAGAAAAAGAAAAAGAGAAAAAAAAAAGGCATGTGGAAAGGCATTAACTGTAGAAAAAAGCAAACTTAGTGGACATGCAATCACCTTCAATGTGTGAATATAGTTAAAAATTGTTAGTGGCTTGGGAACTCGCTAACCTTTAGCAGCCACAAAAAAAAAAAAAAAAAAAAAAAGAAAGAAAAAAAAAGAGAGAGAGAGAGCTTTAAACATTCAATGAAATCACCTGAAGAAGGAGAAGCCATGAGCATTAGGTATGCATCAATCTTATGTCATAAAAAAAAAATGGGGTATGTATAATGTACTTAACCAACCATACATATCAATATTTCATATGGGAAATTGAATATTTATACTTTAAGTGAAATTATGATAAATTTATTTATTTTAAGTCTCATAAATATCAAAATATTCGATTTTATGCACGTGAATACAAGATGGGAACAAGCATCCGAGCTATCTAATCTAAGTTGTATGACTTTATACTAAGAGATAATCAAATTTTATAGGTTAAATTTCTGGCCACGTTTTAAAATTGGCTTGACCTAAAGAGGGGTTTTTTTTTTTTTTTTTTCAAATATTTTAACATTGAAATGGCAAAAGTGCGAATTAAGTGGGAGAATCCGCTTAAAAATTCCTCCAAAACTCGGAATATTCTCCAGGGTTTTGAGCCATGTGGGGTTCAAAATAATCCCCCAAGAATATTCCTTATGCCCTGAGGTTCTTCGTTACCTCATACCCCAAAAAGCCCTCCGGCAGCCAATCCCACCAGCGCACGGAGTCCACAAACCCAATAATAGAATATGATTGTTTGCTGCCACCCACCAAAATTTAAGACAGACTCGTGTTAAATTTGTCACCCAAATCCAACGGATAGGATCCTTTTTCCGATTCCGACCAAAATATGGAACATCATTTTGACCGTCCGATTAGTTTGCCTCTCTCCCATCGGAATGGATAGGAGTCCCTGAACCAGTGAGTTGGCCAGAAAAATTGGGGTTATAAACAAGACCATCCGTCGGGTCCACATGTCGTCAAGATTCGTCAAACCCCAAAAGTCATCCAATCCAACGGTGAGAACTTCGTATGAAAGTTTAACAGATTTAGCTGAAAATAGGGACTTCCGAGTTGTGTTCCGAACGTTAAAAATTTAAAAAAAAAAAAAAAAAGAAGGGACGCTTAGCGTAATATTCCTTTGGCATCGAAAAATCCCATTGGAACTGCTAATTAATCTCCCGCATGCACAAAATCTTACACTATAAATAGGACTCTCATTATTTGCATCTTGACACCCCCCATCAAGGGATAGTGCTTTGTTGGTGTTCTTAGCAACCAAAATAAAAGCAGTCTTTTTTACTTGTGTTATTGAGAAAATTGTTTCTGGGTTTGGAAATATGGCTGGAATTGTGGTGGTTTTCGACTTTGACAAGACAATCATTGATGTAGATAGCGATAATTGGGTTGTTGATGGGTTGGGTTTCACAGACTTGTTCAATCAACTCCTCCCCACCATGCCTTGGAACTCTCTCATGGTTAGCATTTTTGTTTCATGTTTATTTGTCTGCTCTTTTCTTGTTTTCACTGTTCATGTCACATGTAACCAAAATGTAAAATATGTTTATTTTTATTTTGCGCGTTAGTTTTGTTCTTATGGGGTTTTCTTTATTGATTTATTTATGTGTTGAATTTTTCAGGATAGGATGATGAAGGAAATTCATGCACAGGGAAAGACAATTGAGGATATTTTGGAGGTTTTGAAACACACCCCAGTTCATCCCAGGATTGTCCCAGCCATTAAATCAGCTCATGCTTTGGGGTATCTAGTGATTTTTCTTTTTTTGGTCTACAACATCTGAGTTTTTTTTTTTTTTTTTTTTTTTGGTTTACAACATTTGGGTTTTTTTTTTTTTTTTTTTTTTTTGGCCAAAAAAATTTAGTTTTTTTTTTTTTTTTTTTTTTTTTTCCAAAGGGAAAAATTTTTTTTTTTAATTTTTTTTTTTTTTGTAATCAAAAAGAAGAAATTTCTGACTTAAATTATTGTTATTTCAGGTGTGAGTTAAGGATTGTGAGTGATGCTGTCTCTTATACACATCTAGATGTGTATAAGAGACAGTCTCAGGATTGTTTTAGCCATTAAATCAGCTCATGCTTTGGGGTATCTAGTGTTTTTTTTTTTTTTGGTCTACAACTTCTGGGTTTTTTTTTTTTTTTTTTTTTGTAATCCAAAGGAAGAAATTTCTGACTTAAATTATTGTTATTTCAGGTGTGAGTTAAGGATTGTGAGTGATGCAAACATGTTCTTCATAGAGACAATCCTGAAGCATCTTGGACTGAGAGATTACTTCTCCGAAATTAACACAAACCCTGGATTTGTTGATCGAGAAGGCAGGCTGAGGATATTTCCTTACCATAATTTCAATGTCTCTCCCCATGGTTGTTGTCTCTGCCCTCCAAACATGTGCAAGGTACTTTGAAGCAACTAGAAAAAGGGTATCTTGGATTTGATTTTGCCTTAAAAGATTCCAAATTTCTCTAGGGATTTCTGGGTCTTGGTGAGGCTTAATAGTAAAATGCATCCATGTTCCAGAATCTTTGGAACATGCTTGGTTGTTTCAGCTTCCTTATTGTCCAAATTTTAAGGAAACTGTACTAAATTAAATTAATACCCAGTGCTTGCTGTCCTAAACTTGTGTTTGTTTATGGTCCCACAATAACTAAACATTTGCAAAATTTGCATGATTGTCTATTAGGTGATGTCAACAATTATACATCTCCATTTTGGTTTTAGTTTTTTTTTTTTCAATTTTATTATTTTGGTGCTAACACTTTTTGTTAAAAAAAAAAACAGGGTCAAATTGTTGAAAGAATCCAAGCTTCAATATCTAAGGAGGGTAACAAGAAGATTATTTATCTTGGAGATGGCAGTGGTGATTATTGCCCCAGCTTGAAGCTTACAGAGGCAGATTACATGATGCCAAGGAAGAATTTTCCAGTATGGGATTTAATTAGCAAGAACCCTTTGCTGATCAAGGCCAAAATTCATGATTGGACCGACGGGGAGGAACTCGAACGCTTTTTGCTGCAAATTATTGATACAATTTCTGTGGAGAGCAATAGCAACTCAGCTCAGTTGTTTTCAGTTGATTGCAAGCTGGAGACAATATCAATAGCAGCCCATGAAGCCTTGCCTAAAGCTCTTTCAGTTCGTCAGTAGTTAGGAACTGCCAATGGCTAGCATTGAGTGAATTTCTATGCAAATGCTAGCTTTAATAGCATACCTAATTTTCACACCATTTTGCATGCCTGGTGTCAAGGATTAAAAGGTTTTCTATCTACATTTAGTAAAAAATTTGTCATGTTTTCTGCCGGTCAAGAACTAGAGCAATGAAATCTAATCAATGGAATGAATGTATAATTTTTCTTCTACTTGCCCTGTTGAAGATGATTTTATGATTAAGCGCACGGCCTGAAGTTGGAGAGATTTTTAATGTACATCAAAGTCAAACTGGACATGTCTATTGCCTTGTGAGCTCCAGATGAGATTCGTGGGACTTAATTTGGAGTTCAGGAGCTGTTAAAACTACAAAGCCACCGAAAAAAAAAAACAAAAACAAAAAACAAAAACCAAAACAAAAGAATCTTTTTGAAGTCTCTTCCAGTCTGTCGAGCACAATTATAGAATGGTCCAGTTTGGTTGCTGTGGTCTGAAGTTGGTCAGTGCTTGGAATCATCCATGGGGTCACATTAAAGGGGCTGTGGCTGCTGTCGTCCATGCCATCTCTTAGTCTTGTACTGCTTGTAGAGTTTTCCCCTTGTCAATCACCCCATCAGGATGTTTAAAAGTAAATTTGTTATCATTAGCATGCCAGAAGTCCACCTTTTGTGATCAATTTGGCCCTCTAGTTCATAGAGTAAATGAGATCTTTATATTGTGGATGGAAATTTCAATTTTAGGACATCATAAACCCAAAATTAATTTCTTGTGATCTTTGACTTTAACTAGAGATTCCAGTGGAAATTAATTAATTTTTTTTTAAAAAAAAAAAAGAAAGAAAAAAAGAAAGAAAGAAGGAAGGAAAACTAGAGAAGTGAACTTTCAATTTAGTTAGTGTTGGCTGATTCATGCTCCAATTGGGTCACAATAAAAGAAGTTTCTAATATAATGAATTCAAAGACTTTTTTAGCCTAATAAATTAGCTTAATGTCTCCTTTTGCCAAGTGAACAAATTTGGAAGCCAATTTCATAATTTTGGCCATTGCCAACAGAGGACTTTCTCAATGGGGATTGTTTTCTTTCCCATGAGGCTTTCTGACTGGAGAAAGGAATGTTAAGTAAGCTTTCCAAAGCTCCATGGACAAACACAGAATTGATTCCTAAGAATCGAATTGAGATAATTGATAGGACATGGACCTGCCATTGGCATATTATGGAATATATTATTTATCATTTTTCTAGAAGTCACAAGATTGAGTTGTAGGAATAACCTTTGTGCAGAAACAGGAGTAAAGGCTGTGTAAATCCACCTTTTTCATGTTAAAGCTAGAATATTTTGGAGACTTAACTATGTGATGTGGAGTTTTAAAAATGAAATTTACCTATTTATTTATCTGTCTTCTTTAAGGCAAGCTCGAAATCTTCGAGTTTGCATTGTTGAGATGTTAATCTCCCATATATTACACACAACCGATTGCCCAAAGTCTACTGAAATATTTTTGTTGATCCCACCTGGGTCCAAACTTGGAAAAAAGTGAAGTGCTAATGTTGTTATTATTTTTGGTGCATTTTCATTGGTAGTTGTTAAAATTTTGGTGGGAGTTCATCCTGCAACTAGACCAGTATTCAGCCACAAGCTTGGAGAAGTAGGAGTTGGTCTCCATGAGCTTTGAAGGTTCATCATATTCCACCAATGTCCCTGCAAAAAATAATTCCAAGCCTTAATATCAGTATCCCACTTGAAAGGCATTTATTATTTGGATTCATTCTAGGTAGGATCGAATATTGAATGTTGATATTCATATTAAGATGGGTGTAACTCTGATCGCAGATAAGTTTGAAAGAATGATAATTGTGTTCATTTAGGCAGGTCAACTGTTGATCTAGAAATGGTCCAATTAAGAAAACAATCAACTTCAAGTAGATTATGAGAGGAGGATAGGAAGCAAGCGACCTAGTTAACTTAAAAATTTTTAGTTAAAAAGAATTTACCACGATTCCATGTCACATCAAACTCGGTTTATGGTAGAGAGAAATGATGAGAAAATATTTAAGTAGCCAACCAATTAAACATAAGATTAGAACTTTTGTAAGATGAGATTTACTGTGGATTTGCGTGGCAGAATTTTTTCATTTTACTAGCACTGATTTCATTGGCTAATGGCTACAGTGGCAGATTGAAATGTATGAAATCATCTACCAGAGTAGGGGAAGAAAGAGAGAAAAAGGAAATGAAAATGGATGCATACCATAAGAGAGGACCATAACCATGTCACTGTCGATAACAGTTGGAACTCTGTGAGCTACAGTAATCACAGTGCATTCTGCGAATTCTTCTCTGATAATTCTTTGCAGAATGGCATCAGTGGCAGAATCAATGGAGGCAGTAGCTTCATCAAGCACTAGGATTCTGTTTCTCCTTAGGAGGACTCTTCCCAGACAGAAAAGTTGGCGCTGCCCAGCACTCCAATTTTCACCTTCATCGCTTACTGTTGAAGTTGATGACATCAATAATTTCAGCTCGCAATTCAAAACTTGATCATTTGGAAATGGATCAGAAACTGAGGTGCTCTTTTACCTGATGAGTCTAGCAGATTTGGTAGGCTGCTAATAGTTTCCTTTAGTTGACACTTCTCCAAAGCCTACAAAAGTTACAATATATGAAGTCGGCATGCACTTACAGGTTGATACTTGAAACATTGGCTGGAAATGAAACTGGTGTCAGTTGGCTTACCTCCCATATGTCATTATCAGAGTAAAGGCCTAAAGGGTCCAAGTTGGTTCTGACACTACCCCTGAAAAGAGTTGGCTCTTGAGGGATGATGCTGAGTTTCATCCTCAAATCCTTCAGTCCAATGGAACATATGTCAAGTCCATCTATGAGGATCTGCCCACTTTCAGGCTCTACTAAGCGAAATAAGGCACTTATAAGTGTAGTCTTGCCACTTCCTGTCCTCCCTACAACCCCCACCCTACTTCCTTCCTTGAATGTGCAGCTGATCCCCTGAAGAACTAGTGGAGCATTTGGCCGATACCTAATCTGTAAGCAACAATGTTTTTGGAATATCAGAAACAAAGATATGAAAAGTTTGTTCAGTCAAAAAGATCCATTTGATTCTCACCTTCAGCTCTTGAAGCTCCACCTCACCCTTGAAGGGCCAAGACCATGATGGTCTCTTGTCCTCCACAATAGCCGGAGGCTCTGGAGGTATGTGCATGAACTGCTTGATCCGTTCAACTGATATAATGTAGTTTGATAAGTTGCAATACCAACGAGTCATGAAAACCTGAGTTGCGGATAGAGAGAAAGCATAGGACAGTGAAAGGCCTACAAGTTCTGCACACAAAAATGTGGAGCTCATGTTTGTACACTTTTATAACAATGTAGAAATCACCATAGCAGGAAAAGTGGATTTTTTTTTTTTTTCAAAGAGATTCTACCTGAAGATACGTAGCCTTTTGGAAGTAATATGAGGAGGAGACCTGCAGTGCCCAAGGTGATGTTCATGAGAATCTCTATTCGCATAATCATCCATTCAAGGGCTGCATTAGAATGGAAGAAAAGAATAGCATCCTTGTCCACAAGCTTCTGGTAGTTCTGGAAGAACCTATCTACCATTTTAAATGATCTTATCGTGATAACACCAAGCGATGTCTCAGCTGCATAATTCATGACAGGAGCTTTGGTTGTTCCATTGATTCTTATTAGTTCCCTCGCAGATGCTAAATAGTAGCTCTTTTCAGAAGACAAAAACATGAAATGAAATCAGCTCTTCTCTTGGAGAAGAAGAAATGAAAACATTAGTCCAAAATTTTCTTTACCTGAAAATAGTATACAGCTACCATCGAAATTACGGCTACAATGAGAACTTGCCAGGTGACTGAGGCCATAATTCCTATAATTGCTATAAGCTCTACAAATGGAGCCATTACAAATGCAAAGGAGAAAGGGATGTCAAGGTCCAAAACACTCAGATCTGATGAAACCTGTGTATTACATGTGAAAACATAATCAATACTCTTGGAAGAAACACTTAGTTCCCAGAAAACAGCATAAGATGGTCAAGTGATCTTGAAAATAAGGATTTTCTTACTCGAGTCAAAATTCTTCCCACAGGGGTAGAGTCAAAGAAGATCATGGGAGCTTTAAAGATTGCCTTGGTAAAGCCAGAGAAGAAAGCTTCAGCTGCTCTTAATCCTAGATAGGCAGCAAACAAGGATCTCAAATATACAAAGACAATACTAAGAGTTGAAACTATGGCATAAACTCCAATCAACATGCCACTACTGATTTCAGGATTCTGGATTGCAAATGCAAGCCAATAAGTTGCAGCAGCCTGAAATGCAACAAAACCACATTGAGCTAGTATGCTCAGTAAGCAAAGCAGTGTTCCCCTTGAAACCTGGAGATAATCCAGGAATGGCTTTAAAACATCATCACCAGTCTCCTTCTCTTCTTCTTCTGTTAGCTGTACTCCAAGGACACCCTTTGCAGATATCTCTCCTCCACTATTGTCTTCAGCAGGATAAGAGGCATTTGATTCCCCTTGTCGAACCAAGCTTAAACTTTGAGAATCTCCCTGTGTTTCATTGCTTAAAGGACCCAACAACGTTATTGCATCTTTGTGAGCATTCACAAGTTGTTGAAACGCAGTTCCAGCCATCAAGAGCTCTTCATACTTTCCTGATTGAGTGATTTGCCCCTCTTGCATAACCTAAATAAAATGAATTTACAACTTGATTGGAAAATTGAAACACACTAATGAAAATGGACATTAAATGTACACACACACACACACACACACACAGAGATATGTATATATAGAGTGTACAAAGCAAGCTATTTTACCAGAATTTTATCTACAGATGAGAGGAACTCCACTTGGTGAGTCACAAGTATGACAGTCTTTTTTTCTAGAGCACTCATTACACAGTCCTGCAATTATGGCACTCAGATTGAGTAATTGTGGTTTTTAAGAACTCTAAAAGTTTTTTGTTTTTTTTTTGTTCCTTACGTTGAATATAATTGCAGCAGTATGTGCATCTACAGCACTAAAAGGGTCATCAAGGAGATAGATATCAGCATCATTATAGACAGCTCGAGCAAGCTGAATTCTCTGTTTTTGTCCACCACTCATGTTAAGGCCTCTCTGGCCAATTTCTGTGAGATCCCCGTGTCTGAAATTGTTGATGTCCTTGTCCAGAGCACAAGCTTTTATAACCTTCTCATATTTGGTCTGGTCCATTGGCTTTCCATAGAGTATGTTGTCACGAATGGTCCCACTTTGTATCCAGGAAGTTTGAGAAACATAGGCAAGGGATCCAAATACATTAACCTATTCATAAGCATAGAAAAACATGTGACAAACAACAACATAGTGAAAGAATAAAAGAAGAATAGTTTTTGTCTTGTAACTTACATTTCCTGAGACTTTGTGTATTTCCCCCAATATAGCATATAAAAGTGATGACTTCCCAGCACCAACTGGTCCACAAACTGCAACTTTTTGCCCCCATTTGATATCCAAGTTCACGTTTCTTAATGTTGGCATCACTAATTCAGGATCCCAGATGAATTTTGCTTCCCGAATTACAACAATTTCATCAGAATTCTCAGATGGATCTCTCTGTGTATTTGCACTTTGGATCTCATCATCAAGCAAAAAGTTACTGATTCTATCCAAAGATACTTTTACTTGGATCATGACAGAAAGAACCTCAGGTATCATTCTGACAGGCTCTGAAATGATCCTGAGTGTTGCGAGGACTGTGAAAATGGTGCCAGCATTAAGTGGAGCACTTCTTAAAAGTGCACATCCCAAGAAGATCACAGAAGACACAAGAGTTGGAGACAACCAATATAAGACAGTGCTATAAGCTTTCTTAAACTGCATTTCAGCTAACCATTTGAATTCATTCTTTCTGCAGGAATCAATCAACTTATTAAATTTCTCTTCCCATGAGTGCAGCTTTATAATTTTCATGCTGTTTAGGATCTCAGAAGTAGACCTTAAAAGCTCGTCTTGAGCGATCATAAACTGGGATTGACAATTCTGCAGAATTCTTGCAAATGGCACGTTAAGAAGTCCAACTAAGAAAAGTGGGACTAATCCAGTAAGGGCTCCAAGACCTACAACCAGAAAAAGGATGCCAATGGATAGAAAGAGTTGCAATGTAAGAGCCCATGCTGAATGCAGCCAATAAAGGAATTCTCCCATTCGATAAGCATCAACTGCGATGTAATTAACAATCTCACCAGTTGAATGCCTCCTTCTTCCCAAACTCGAAAGCTTGAGCTGCTTTTGGTAAACAGCAACCATCAAGGCAGACCTGATTCTCATTCCTGACTGTCTTGCTTCAAAGAACCAATGTCTTTGAGAAAATGATTCAACTAGCTTTAGAAGAAGTAAACACCCGACTATGGAAAGGCTTTGATAGAGATTCTGCTTTGGAAGATTCGAATAATTTACAAAAGCATAGAGAAGAAGAGGAAGAACTGCTACCGCAATTGTCCTAAGAAGTGCACATATCGCTACAAAAATGTTTTCTTTGTAATAAACCTTTGTCAGAGCCCTGAGAACCAAGTTCTTGTTGTTGTTAGAGCTCTTTTCTCTTGCAAGAGAATCCCATGCACAAGCAAACTTTTGGTACGCTATATTGGCTTCATCTTCAGGAACCAAAGAAGGGATGTCTTCAATATCTAATGGCTTTGAGAAGCCTTTTGCAAGCAAAGGGCCAATCCAAGAAAATGTTAATCTGCTAAGGAAACTTGCCTGGCCTAGTCTGGAGTGATTCCTTTCATCCTTTTTGGGTAATAGGGGTTCAGACAGATTCTCAACTGGTGCATGTTGAGTAAAAAAGTGACTGAAGTTTGTAAAAGCACAAACTAGGAGTAAAAAGTTGACAAGCCATGACAAAATTTCAAGAACTTGAATGCCATATGCCTTTGCCAAAGTTTCAATGTTTAGAGCTGAAACCAATAGAGAAAAAGCCAACCACCAAAGGGTTACTAGAATTCTGATCCATTTGGATTTTGTAACAAGCAAAGAAACTGACAAGGAAGTCCAGACTAGTCCTCTAACAAGGTAAACCAACCATCGCAAGTAATAGAGCTTGTCATCTTTGCCTATTAGATCCCATAATCCAGCACCAAAATATGCAATGCTAATAAGAGCACAACAGATTGAAACAATCACAGAAATCCAGTCCCTTCTGTTGTTTCCCCTGGTCTGGTGCTCTGAAATAGAGCCTACAAACAAAGACAGATAGAAAACAACCAGATATAGCAGATTTACAGCATCTATTATGGCCTTTTGCATGCAAGAAGAACCTAAATCAAGTCTCTCCTCACACATCCAAGAAATTTCCTCTGCATGGTCAAATGAAAGCAAATAAGATTAGCAGGTGAAGTATGATAATCTGAAATTTAAAGAGCTCGAAAATCTCAATAAATGAAAACACAAGCTGTAAAGAAAAGAGCAGGTCATATTCAATTTCTTGACATCAGTCACAAATAAGGGAGGATTTGAACTATATCAGCATTCAAAAATTACAAAAAAAAAAAAATGTTTAAAAATACTAAGGAACTAAGTTCTGCACTTCTCGTGAATATCACATCTAAACATTCTTTTGTAATCTTCATTGAAAGACCACACCAAGTGCAAGTGGATATAGCCTTCACAACAAACACATAAGAAAGGAAAACCAGTAATAAGAGAATGAAAATCAAGAAGGGGTGGTGGATACCAAGTGAGGTCTCCATGAAAGTCATTCTTGGATGGATCAGAAGTTTACTCCTTTTGGAGCAAGTAACCTGTGGAAGCTGCTGCTCCAAAACACTTCAATCAAGCAAGTGTACATGCAGTTTTATATATGGCCATGCCAAGAGAAAGAAACCAACCTTAACAATCCCTTTTTAAGTCGTCAACCAGAGCTAATTCATTTTTTTATCCAACAGTTCACAATTCACACTTTCTTTACATGATAATATGGCTGTTTCTGGTCAGCTGATTAGTTGTCAGTCTTTTGAAGGTGGGTTTTTTTCTGCAATGTGTCTCAAAATATGGTTGCCCAGTCTGTGAGTCTGGGAAAGTGCGAGTATTAATCACAATACCAAGTTTAGCTTATAATGCATCTTTGACCCTAAATTCATTGTGAAAACTTGTGAGTACAGAAGGACTTTATTTCTCGATTCCTTTTGCACAGAAGAGATCAAACAGTTCAATGTATAACATGCATGCATATTGTATAGAAAGGGTAAGTAGGTGGTTGGAAGAATTGCAGAATTATTACTTTACTGGTTCAAATTTTATGCTAGTCATTAAATGCTAATAAGTTATTTGAAGAGAAAAGCAAATGACCAAAAGGATCAATGTGAAATACTGTAAAAAAAAAAAATTTAAAAAAAGGAAAAAGGAAAATTTGAACCAGTAAATTCTGAAATTTTTTTTTTTTTCCCCAACAACCTGCTTACCCCTTGTTGTCATTCAACTTATGTTCACACCCATGATTTAATTGAGCATTAAACAAAATGTATATTCCCAGCACCTCATGGCAAAACAGAAGTGCAATATACCTCACCCAATTAAGATTATGAAAAATATGTGATCTAGAAAGGCAATGAGAGAAGACTTGAGCCTATGGCCCCACAAGACTTGTCTACTAAACCGAACATTAGAATTATTTCTAAAATTGAAAATTTTGAATTTAAGGATTGAAATTTTAAATATCATGCACTAGCTTTCAACCCTCGACAGCAATGCCATCCTCTCTTTAATCCCCCTATGACTAGCTTAGTGACAAGGGCTACTTTAAAATTATATGTGTTAAACTTAAATTTAAATTATTTAGATACATTCTATGTTTTAAGTGAAGAAATACAGTAGTAGGATGTCATGTTAGTAAGCTTAAAACTTATCTTAAAAGATGCTTCATCATTGGAAAAAAGAAAAAGAAAAAGAGAAAATTACTCTATTTACAGAAAACACAAATGATAGATCATAGTCAATGTATTAATCCACTCTCTCGAACGGAAATGGAGTCAAAATAAATATGGCCGACAAACTTTGCCAAGAGTTCAGCACGTCTCCTTGATCAAATATTTCCAAAGCTGCATAGTCTATAATAAGTTTCTTAGTCTAAATGATCTTGTTTAATTTGCATTCTAGTTCATCCACACATGTACTTTTGTCCTTATATATTTTGTTCCAGACTTAAATTATGAGAAAGAGATTGACTAGACTCACCCGCACCATAACTGGATCCAAGAAATGTATAATTTATCAAAAGTGTTTCCGTTTTTAAGTTAAGATTCATTGGGTTGGTTGCTTGCTTCTGGTGTGTCTTATGGGAATGTCCCATATAAATATAGACAATCTATCCGTTGCAATCTTGTTCGAATGAGTGAAATGGAACAAGTTTTGACGTACAATATCAAGTATGAACTAAGAAATTATTTTCTCCTGTTCTGGTTCCAAAATTTGAACATTTTTAAGTGATGGGTCACGAGTTGACATGCCGGCTGCTCAACACTAATCCTAGCACTTCAAAATTTAAGTCAGATGGGAGCAACAAAGTCGTTAAGAAATCATAGACAAGGGTTTAAATGAGATGCGACTGGTTTTAAGTGCATTCGTTGATGAGACCTTATTTGTTCAGGCGTCTTCAGAGGCTGTGTCAAGTTCTTCAGTACTGAGGAGATGGAACGAGATAGACATACATTTGTTGGTTCATCACTTGGTGCATGTATCGGCAGGATCAATTGATGTGGGCCCTAGGGACATTAGAGACATGAGCCAATTAGTAAGGTGAAGAATATATTTATCTCATCAATCAGGTCAATTCTTAAAGCATCATCAAATTTTGTCTCATGTTGATGGAATGTGGTGTACGAAATGTGTTGTATTTATATGCTATTTATATACAAAGTGGATAGAAAAAGTGAAATTCAATTGGAATATGCTAACCTAATCGTTTAATGAAGACCAAAAAAAAAAAAGAAAAAAAAAAAGAAAAAGAAAAAGTTCAATCTTTGGAATCACACTTCTTTACATTTAGCTTGTTCAATCAATCAAGTGCCGTGAAGTAGAGGACATATATACATGATGGAAAAAGACATTTTATACCAAACATTAACCATGAAGGAAAAAGACATAGTAAAAGTAGACAAAATTGTTTTCTGTAGATGTTAACTACTTGTCACCCATTGTCTTTGTTTCATCGGATAACTGTTGTAAATGTAATATGGGTGTAACTTTTATTAATCAAGATTTTATCGTATCAATTGATTTCCATGGAGGTTCAAACTTAATATCTTTAATTAAGAGATATTTGCAATTCATTATCAAAGTCAAAATTTATTAATTTTTAATCAAAAATTCAATCTTAAAGTTTGATCATTAAAAAAGAAAAAAAAAATTCTTGAGTTTACTCTATCTAATAATCATATGCCTTTAACCACATATAGGTGCTATAATGACACATATAATAACAAAATTTGAATTTCAAATTTAACTTGTTATTTCATGTATAACTCTTATTAGATGAGTTGAATTTATAGAAGAAATTGAAGTCGAGTTATAGTGTTAAAATAAAATCACTCTACTATGATATAGATAATAACAACAATAACAAAATTTAAATTTCAAATTTAATTTGTTATGCATGTATAAATTTTATTAGATAAGTTAAATTTATATAATAGATAAAAGTAGAGTTTTAGTGTAAAAATAAAATAAATTTATTATGATATTTTAATTTGAATCAATGAATTATTTTTCCTTAAAACTTGTTGTGGATGAATGTATACTGGTCTACTTGTAACGGAAATTCCTTGACTCTAGACTTAGAACTAAGTTTAAGTGAATTTATTATTAAAATTTGTGATTAGTAGTAGAGCTTTTACATTTCCTACTAAAATACTTGGGCAATTAAGTCCTGCCCTAACCCATTTCAGAGATGATTAAGACTAGCCCGTAAAGAACTGAGCGAGGCAAATACCTGAGGCCGACCAACTTTTTTGCATGGGCCCCAAGCCATAAGAGATCTTATATCAATCCTATGCCTACATTGTTTGTATTATATATATTCCGAAGGTCACCCAGCATTCTTTTATTTCTCTCTTTTTTGGGGTTGTCTGTTGACAAAATTGTTGACAGTCTGCTTTTGCCAGTGTTCTAATATACATAGAGATACTTTCTTTATGCATGCTGAGCACATAGAAAATGATATATAAAGATAATACACAAAGAAAATGACAAGAAGATCATGATTTTATTAATGACACTTGCCATAATATTGCAATACAAAACCTTGCTGAGGACAATGTACAATCATGTCAGAGTGGGCATGCTTTCATGTGCAATTGATTCCTTTCTTTAAAAAGGGAGGGGGGGGGTTCAAAATTTGCAAGCTGAAGGAGACCAGAAGATGCCAGGATGACAATTGTTATGGCTCCATCATTTACTATTTGAGTTCATTTCTTATCATATGGAATCTAAAAGCCCTTAGCAGTTATCTAGTTGTCGATATTAAGATCCTATCTAGTGTCTTGGATCAAGATGGTTTCAAGCACTAGATTAAGGAGCATGCTTTTTGTAAATCATGCAATTGAGAAATTGTCCTTCTTTTTTGGGTATTTCAAATCCTTGCCAATTTATATGATTAACCATCTTTCAAAAAATGTTACATTTTAGATAATGAAACATGTTGGAGCATATGCCTGATGGAATGGAAATGTTCAACATGTTTTTACTTCTAAGTTTAAATCAATTTCATTTCAAAATATTTTTTGCATAAAAAAAAAAATTCATCATAACCAGTCATATTCATCTTAAAATTAGTAAATTTTTAATTATAATTTTCAATTCATTCATATGTCCAAGAGCATACATAATTAAGAGAGTGAGATATAAAAATAAAATGAGTTGGCCAAATGAATTAATTTTGACTGAATTCAATAATTTACTTAATCAAATCTAAAGTATAGTTCAATAAATTATAAATTCAATGTTGGATGCCTTGACATCCTCGCAAAGCAATAAATTAAATCAAAGTAACTTTATCATAATAATATATATAAAATAATGTTAGTTGATGTTATCATAAAATTTCTATCTAAGTGAAATAACTTGATTTTTTTAGTAAAATTACACTAAACTAGTGGTTTTCTATTGATTCAATAATTTATAATTTTTTATTATTATAGATTAACATGTTATAAATTTAATAATAGATAACGTGACACTCAAAAAGAGAAATAAATTAAAATAATATGTGTGAAACAACTTTGCTCAAATAATATACTTAAAATAATATAAGTTAATATTTGCTCTCTTTCTCACACTTCTCACTATTAAAATATATATTTTTTCCTTAAAATTTAAAATATTGTGAAACATGTGTTAAAAAATGCGTTACTGTATTATTGCACGTGATGTCATGTTTATTACACATGCTTAGAACTCATATGTTATATTAGCTCACCGAAAGAAGTGATGATAATGAACAACAACAACAACAACAACAACAACAACAACAACAACGTCGTTGACTTTGATCTGTCTAAATATATTTGCAATAGAGATGGAGAAAACAAACATTTACCGCATCAAAATATTAGAACTCAAAGTTAAAACATGAATTTTTTTTATTTTTTATTTTTTGTATTTTTATCGTTTTGTTCCAACGATGGACTTCAATATAAATAAAATTGTCTTTCAGCTTTCTTTTATCTTTATTAAATTAATTTTTTTTATCATCATTTTGTTGCAAATTAAACAAATATTTTCAAAATTAAAACACTTTATTTATTTTCTTTCTAACATGGTAATAATCAGTCATTAAAACAAAGGTCGATGTTTGAATCAGTTCCTTAATTTGTTTGTTTCGCTATAATGATGGAGTCTTGCCCACTTGCTCAAATACAAATAAAATTATTCCTTAATTTGTTTGTTTTTTTTTTTCTCAATTTGCAATTTTTTGATATTATTTTAGTACAAATTAAACAAATATTTACAATATCAAAACTCTCAAAATCGATGTTTGAATTAATTTTTTTTTTTATTTTTATCATTTCGATATAAAGATGAAAAATTTTCCTACCTACTCGTATTATAAACAAAACTCTCAAAAAGTTTTTTCACTGTTATATCTATTACTGTCTATAATTATTGATAAAGGATATGTGAATGGAGATTAGAAGGAGAGATTTCACAAAAATGGAATGTCATAATATTTATATTTTGTAAAATTTTTTAGAATTAAATAGGAGTTTTAAAATTAATGGAATTATAATGAAGAGTTTCAATGGTTAAAATCGTATAGGTCTTATAGTGTTGATCAAAACCTCGATGAGGTTAAATACAAGAGAAGTAAACCAGGGGGAGATTAGATGCATTTGACCCTAAAATCAATCCTTCTCGTATACTATAAAGTGGCAAACTTAATTTGTGCACGTTGCTTTCCATTCTTCTTGTGTCTTGGAAGAAAGTAAAAGATGGCAACTGCAGTAAGCTTCCACCAAAAGGTCTTCGCTGGGTTTGAACTAGTAGAGTTCTTGGGAGTCTCCACATAATTAATTAAACACAGATGTTCTCGGAAGCGAAGGTGTAACACAAATTCATAACGTGACCTGATCGTGGTAAAGAAAAGGAGGAGAAGGTGACCAACTTAAAGCCAGTACTTAAATTATATGTATGTATGTATGTATGTATGTATGTATGTCTGAGTACCTCACTTTGGACATCATGACATGCGAAAAATAAAAAATAAAAAAGAATCGTTGCTGATTCATAATCCACCCTTGACGTAGCTGTAAGGTCATAGAATAATTTCTTAAAAATAATCAGTCCCTTCTTGCGTTAGACAAAAAATAATTATTCCTGCTACAAAATATGATTGAGAAATCACCACAGCTCTACAAAGTGAGGAAAAAAAAAAAAAAATATATATATATATATATATATATATCTAAGCCTTGGGAATGGCAAAGAAGATCACGTGAACTCACATGAGAGATTACTTCCTAACGATGCTGTTTTGTAAGATGAAAAGAAGTGATGATAATTAACAAGAAGAAGAAGAAGAAGGCACATGAAAGTTTCTTTGTTTTTAGTGTTTTCATCGATTAGCTATAATGATGGATCAATAAATTAGAGATTCAACGTCGAATATCCTGACAAAGCAATAAACTAAATCAATGCGCGATGAAACAACTTTACCGTAATATGTTCTCACACTCTCTCTCTCTTCCGGGTGAAATAGCTTGGCTTTCGCTCTGTACAAGAACCGAGGGAGTATGGGGTTCGTTTTTCACTTGTTTTCAATAAAATAGTGCAGTCGGGTCAAAGGGTTAAAAAAACAATTATTTTTCTATGTATTCCCCGTAATTTGTGGATCTCACATATTAAAAAATATTTCTTATTTTGTCTTGAAACTTTTTTTTTTTTTTTTTCAGAGCAAAAATTCTCGTTAACATACATGAAGATAACCTGAGCAACATGTTACGGATGATTACCTTCTTCCTAAAAATATTCAGTAAGTTATCTCTATTTTCTTAAGTATGTAAAAATATATATAGAGTTTGGGTAGTGTGCCACCCGTTACAAATAGTTTTAACTAAATCTTCTTTGTCAGCTGGCACATTGCAACTAAAAGAAAGCTATGTTTTTCTTTTTTTTTCGAATTTATGTTCCACCCGAAAGTCTGTTCACAGTTCACATTCTACCAAGACAAATGCAGTTCCAAGTGCCTACCCTAATATAAAAATAAAAATTGCTACTTTAATTTTAATTTTAATTTTTTTAGTTACTTTTACGTTACATGCATGTAAAAATTGAGTTGGATCAAATACCGAAAAATAAATTAAAACAAAAGGCGTGAGAGAGATTTGTCTATTCTTGAGTCTTTGGACTTTCTCGTTGGAAAACGAATCTGGCCCAACCCTCATTTTCCTATTTAAGGACGCACATAGAGCCTCCCAGGCATCAACCTACCTAAGCAGAAATACTAGCTAGTGCTACCTATTTCAGCTTTCACTTACTTTGATCCTTGCGTTTAATGGCTGAAGCACTTGTTTCTCCGGTGCTGGAGCACCTGCTCTCCATCATGGCTCGTGAGCTAGAACGAGAGGTGAGGCTTGTAGTGGGTGTTGAAAATGCAGTTGACCAGCTGACCAGCAATCTCACTGCCATCAAAGCTGTGCTCGATGATGCAGAGAAAAGGCAAGTGATGGACGCCACTGTCAATGATTGGCTGGGGAAGCTCAAAGACGTAGCTTATGACATTGAGGACGTGTTGGACGACTGGGAAGCTGCAATCATCAGCTCACAAAGCAAACCTGGATATGAACAGGATCTGAAAAAGACTGAGAGGAAGGTATGCTCCTTCTTACGGTCCTCTTGCTTTTGTTGTAAAAAGTTTGTTCTGCGTCGTGACAACGCTAGGAAGATAAAATAGCTGAATGAAAGGTTGGAGGGAATTGCCCGGTCGAAAGATCTCCACGGATTTGTTCTAATAGAGGGCAATCCACCAATTAAGCGATCTATGACCACCTCTATGATTAAGATTATGACACTCACAGCTCAAAAAGCTCAATAAAATTACTACAAAGTTTGTGGACATACGGTTTATAGGGTAGAATCATTTCCAAAAGTGGAAACACTTTGAGATATGAGTTGATCATTATGAGCGATCCCAAATCCTATTTGACAAAGCCTATCATTTGCACCCAACTGTGAGGTGAATAGAATTGCTCAGATAAATCTTAAGATAGAAGCATAGAAAGAGCTTTTTTTTTTTGTGTTACTTTAATTATTTAGGAGTTAATGAACCAAATAATTATTTAGGAGTTAATGAACCAAATAATTAGTTTAGCACCTGATGATTAGCCAGACCTAGCAATTCTTTGTTTCCTTTTCTTTTCCCCATATTGTTTTGTTGTTGACTCCCACGTTTGAGGTTCGCTTTGGCCTTGCTTGACGTTCTGATTTCTATTTCATGCAACAGGCATGCTGCTTCTTCCGGTCTTCTTGCTTTTCTTGTAAACAAGTTGGTTTGCGTCGTGACATTGCTAAGAAGATACAAGAACTGAAAGACAGGTTAGACAGAATTGCCAAGGATAAAGAACGCTACAATTTTGTTTCAACAAAGGGCAACCCACCAATTGAGCGACCTGTGATGACCCCTACGATTGACATAAAAGAGGTGAAGGGTAGGGAGGAGGATAAAGATGAATTGGTAAAAGGGTTGCTGAGTGAGCCTAGAGATGGTGATGGGCCAAACCTCCATGTCCTCTCCATAGTTGGGATGGGGGGGATTGGCAAGACAACTCTTGCCCAATTTGCCTACAACCATGACAATATAGAGACTCACTTTAATAAGAAAATGTGGGTCTGTGTTTCAGATCCTTTTGATGAGATTAAAATTGCAGAGACAATTCTTGAATCTATTTTAGGTCATGCTCCACAAGTTAGGCAATTGCAAAACTTGTTAGAAGAAATAAAGGAAACCATTGAGGGGAAAAAATTTCTTCTAGTTTTAGATGATGTGTGGGAAAAAAATTCTGAGAAGTGGGATAAGTTGAAACGATGTCTAGAGTTTGGTTTATCAGGAAGTAAAGTTTTGGTAACCACACGGGAAGAAAATATTGCATTGGTCATGGGTTGTTCAAACGATGATATGTTGAAGGTGGAAGAGTTGTCAGATGAGGAATGCTGGTTAATAATAAAAGAAATAGCATTCCATAGGAGTGATATGCAACACAATAATCTAGAAAAGATTGGAAGAGAAATATCAAAGAAGTGCAGGGGTTTACCTCTTGCTGCAAAGGTTCTTGGGGGCATTTTGCGGTGTAGAAGAACTAGAGAAGGGTGGAAAAGTATTTTAGAAAGTAGGATGTGGAAAATAGAAGATGTTCAGAAATATGTTTTTGCCCCTCTATCTTTGAGTTATAATGATCTGTCCCCAGCTTTGAAACGATGTTTCTGCTACTGTGCTATCTTCCCAAAAGACTATGAGATTAAGAAGCAAGCGTTGATAGAATTGTGGATGGCTCAAGGCTATCTTAAGGAAGGAGAAAGCGATGACTTGGAGATGAATGGAGAAATATTTTTCCAAGATTTAGCAATGCGTTGTTTCTTTCAAAATTTCAAATATGATGATAATCAGAGAAGCACTACATGTAAGATGCATGATATAGTGCATGATTTTGCACAAATGGTTGGGCAAAATGAATGTCTTGGTGTGGAAGATGACAGTCAGGCGGAGTCAATCATTGGATCTCTGTCCAGCAAAGTGCGTCATTTAAGTTTAGATTATTCGAATACAACGTCATCCTTCAATTCCTTTGACGGTACTAAAAAATTGCGAAGCCTTTTAATTGATAGAGGGTCGCGGCTCACAACAGAAGAGTTGTCGAGATTAATCAGTGAATCAACACATGTAAGATCGTTGAGAGTCAGGTCCGGTAGTTTTGAAGAGATCCCTCCCTCCATCCGTAAATTGGTTCACTTGAGGTGGCTTGATCTGTCTCACAACTCTACATTGGATCTGCTGCCTGAAACACTATGTGAACTGCATAGTTTGCAGACCATAGATCTTACTTTTTGTTTTAGATTGGAGCAGTTGCCATTTGGAATTGGAAAACTAATTAACTTGAGGCATCTTCATAATCGCCGGGGCCCTACTAGGTTGCCAAAAGGAATTGCGGAATTAACTTGTCTGAGGACATTGGAGGAGGTCGATGTTGGCTTCGATGATGAGGATGCATTTTCTCTTGGCGATCTGAAGAACCTCAACCAACTTAGGGGAATGCTTGAATTAGGAAATTTGGGAGCATATAATAGTCATGTAGACGAGGCTAAGCATGCAAAGCTCAAGAAAAAGAAAGGCATCACTGAATTGGCTCTTTGTTTTCGTAGAGGAGAAGAGCGGTGTACACCAACGAACGAAGAATTGCTGCTGGAAGCCTTGGAGCCATCTCGAAACTTGGAAATACTTGAGATATGCTTCTACGGAGGTACTACCTTTCCTGGTTGGATTATTTCATTAACGAATCTGAGGTCTATCTCTTTATTGGATAATGAATCGTGTGAGCAGTTGCCTTCATTGGGTAAGCTGCCGTCTCTTGATACTCTTATCTTCGGGGGAATGAGTGGTGTTAAAATAGTGGGGGTTGAGCTTTTAGGAATAGAAACTGAAATTGGTGAGAGTGAAGGTGAGATACCAGTATCATCATCATCATCATCTTCTTGTTCTTCTTCTTCTTCACCAGTAGTCGCTGCTTTCCCCAAATTGACGACACTCGAATTTTTGCGGATGGAAAGCTGGGAAGAGTGGGATGATTATTATGATGGCACTACAAAACCTCCTGCTTCCATAATGCCATCCCTTCATTCTTTGAGAATTATTAAATGCCGACGGTTGAAGGCACTGCCAGATTATATTCTGCAAAATACAAATCTTCAATCACTGGTAATCGATGAAGGCGATCTTCTGGAAGAACGCTACAACGAGGAGAAGGGAGAAGATTGGTCCAAAATCTCTCACATCTCTCATGTCACAATATTTGATCCTCCTGCTTCTGATGATGAATCTCCTTCTGCTGCTGATGAATATCCTTCTGACGATGCAGACTCAGACCACAGGAGACAGGGTAAGGAAAACGAGATAACTTTATTTATTTCCTTTATTTGTTTTTATTTTTTTATAATTTATTTTCTTCTCCTTTGTCTGTTTGTTATCGTGCATCTTTCTCTTAGTACCAACATTCCATTCCTTCTTCTCTGTTACTTCTTGCCGCCACTCTTTTTTTTTTTTTTTTTTATATATATATAATTTTTTTCAATTTTTTTTTAAAACTAATTTTCTCTCTAAGATATTTATTTACATAACTTTTTACACTCTCGAAGTTTGAAGGACTTGATTGCAAATGAACAAATAAAGACTTTGACCATTATAATAAATGTAAATAAAAGTTTCAGAATCTAATTACTGCCCAAAGCAGTTTATGGATCAAATTATAGAATTTAATTAAATTAATGAATCAAATTATAATTTTTTTTTAATATAATATGTGGTTTTTCTTTTTCTATTTGGGTTAGATGGTACTAAAGGTAAGTTTGTATGCATTGTATTAACTCCTAGAACTGATGTCATTTTTGCTTGAATTGAAGTATGTGTAAGAAATGTTTTCTGATATGCACCAAAAAAAAAAAAAAAACTCAATTAATTGTGTTTTGGTTGTATAATCAAGTTATTTCAACCCTTGTCAACAATAGAGAACAAATTCATCTAGTAATTAGTTATGGGTTCTATAGGTTGAATTTGAAAGAACAAAAAAGAGAAATTACATAAAAAAGAATTTATGAATTTCTTAAAAGAAAGAGTGGGGAGGAGGCTAATTAAATGAGACCACAAACAGTAAAGACTCATCAATAAAACTTCTAATTTCTGCCAACCTTTAGATGAAAATGAATTTGAGCCTCAAAGAAACATATATATATATATATATATATATATATATTGCTAACTAGTGGCCATATTTTCACAAATCAACCACATTATGACATCAATGCTCGCCCTTGCAAACCAGCCACATCACCACATCATTCCCTTAAAAGTTGCACGCAATGACACTTAATTCCCTCGAGCCATGCGCTCTAAGCTCAAGTTGTTAGCATAGAAGGACTTTATTTTGATCAGAAGAGATCAAACAGTTTAATGTATATTGCATAAATGCATATTGTATAGAAAGTGTAAGTAGGTGGTTGGAAGAATTTGCAGAGTTATGATCAAATCGAGAATTACTTCCCACATTATGATGATTTTTGATCGAAGAATCTCTGCTTTTTAATTTTTAATTTTTTAATTTTGAAGTAGAGGACATATATATTTACGTCACATACATTTACCAAAAACCAAAACATTTTATACCAAATATTAACCATGAAGAAAAAAGATATTGTAAAAGTAAGAGAAGCCGTAAACTATCTGTCTTTCATTCAATAACTGTTGTGACTGTTATATGGATGCAACTTTTATTGATTAAGATTTTTATTATATTAATTAACTTTGATTGACATTTAAATTTAATATCTTTTAAATTATAAATAATTGAAAATGTGCAATATCAGAGTCAAAGTTTTTTAAATTTTAATCAAAATTTAATTCTTAAAGTTTGGTACTAACAAAAAAAATTCTTGGATTTACTAAACTTGCTAATTATGTGTCTTTAATTGCATGGAGTTAGCATAAAGACATATAAAATAGTAACAACAACAAAAATAAATATAAAATTATTTTATTATTATTTTTAGGCTCGAGTGATGCGGGTGAAATGTTGCAAGTCAACATGCAAAGTTACTAATATCAGGCATCTTTTCGCCTGTCACTACTGTTTCAGTAAAGCCTTTGGCAAGTTCTATGACATGACATGTAAACTGCAACTTGGTAGGTGACTTACAATTTAGAAAGTATTATTTGGATATCTTATGAAACTTAATGCTTTCTCTCTCTTTCTCTCTCTCTCTCACATGCCCCTCCCCCTCCCGTTCTTTTGTTTTAGTGGGGAGGGTTTGTGTCCCGAAAAGTAATGTTGATGTTTTTAAAAGTATTTTTCCCTGGATTATGATGATGCTTGTGGGAGGAGAGGAACTTTGTTCATGGAATTCATTTACATGAAGTTCAAGATCTGTTAGAGCGATTCACCTTATTTTTCTGTGGTATGAGCTGTTCTATGGACTAAATGTAATTTGTTTAGGAAAAACTTATTCTTTTCCTAAATTATTTAATGGTGTACATTTCTGCTAATTGTAGGCAAGGAACTGGACTTTCCATTATCCGGGGTTCAGTTTGCTGTGGAGATCATTTTGAATGGTGAGACTAGTCACAATTCCTCGGCATAATCTGTTCTTCTTACGTTCTCCCGTGCAGCTGGTGACTTTTGTTGTGGTTTTTCCTGACTGCAGGCATAGGATGAATTGCTGAAATGCAGAAGTGGAGGGGAGATCATACATTGCAGTATAAGCGTGTACAGCTCAGTGATTAAATTTTCTGTTGTGTTTCCACGAACAACTTCCTGCATAGTGGACATTCTTTTTTATGTACATCAGGTAGTAATCTTATAAGGAAGTGTGTGGTGGATGGGTTTGTACTATGAGAAAGAATGGAATCATCAATTTTCACTTTCGGGACATGCATGTTTGCCGTAGTTTGGTTTGCAATGACATCTGGTTGGTAATTAGAGAACCTGAAAGACCATTCACTGTCATGCTGCAATTTCGTTCTTAACTTGTTACAGAAAAGGCATGGTTAATTAATTCGTTGCGCTGACAAAACCTGACATTTGCTTTTCTTGCTGCATGGTAAGAATAAAATTGTTAAATATTCTATATATCTAGATATATTTTTTTATCTTTAATTTTAACACAAAAAAAAATATAAAAAAATTATGATCTTATTAATAATTTACTTTATTATTAAAGTGTAATAATTTTAATATTATTGTTAGTGCAATAATTGAGATATCATTATTAGAGTACGATATTATTTAATATTAATTTTAAAATATAATAATTATGATATCTTTATTATATAATATATTAATATATATTTTTTAATCTAATCCCTACATTGTTATTATTTACAACTATACTCTTTTTCATTCTATTTTTGTAATCAAAATTTTTATTTTTATTTTTCTTTATACTCCTCTTTATAGTGTTTTTTTAATATTCATTAATACCAGAAAAAAAAAAGATTAATTTATTATGAAAGATAACCATTAGTGAAATATTAGATGTAGTTTTATAGCATGATTGGTTGTTATATAGAGCATATTTACAGTATAAGAGAGAAATACCACATTTGTCATATTTGAAAAAATCTAACTACAATGAAAATAATTTAAGGATAATGGAGAATAAGTACTTTATGTGCATGCTGCCTTAGTCTGATGATGGTAATAATGTGCTTTAAAGATTTTCCATGGCTTTATTATGGTCCAAAATCTCTCATATATCTCATGTCACATTATTTTTAAAATCTCCTTAAAGATCTAGTGGTACTCTCCTTTTACAAAATCAAAATAAGTCAAGTGCATTAAACCAAAATTTAAAAGTTAGTTAAGTTATTGTCCATACAATAACTTTTGGCTTACTTTATATGTAAGCAAGCTCTCTTCTATCAAGCTACAAAAGTTTTACTTTAAAATTTAAATACTTGTGACATGATTACTATATATAATTATTAGTAATTTGAATTTTAAGTTATAAACATTAATAACTTGACTTATGCACTTATTTCAAATTTTGTATTTTGAACATTAAAGACTTATGATAATGGAAAGAGAAGAGAGCATCGTCTTATATTTAATCTTCCTTGTTTTCCTTCCTTATGTCTTCTTGATTAATCATTAGAAAGCTTGCTTCATCAATAAGTCATTGTTCTTTGCACACCAAAATTCAACAAAATCATCGACCAAACTCAATAAATTCCAACCAACAATGGTATCAAAGCAATAAGATCCTTAATGACTAGTGAGGTGAGTGCTAAAACCTTATAAGAAGTTGTGTGAAAAAGGCTCCCTAAATACTTAAAAGGTTGATCCATGACCTTAATTAGTTTTTCCCTTTTGCCACCATATAAGTTCACTGGTGATGATCATACCTGGTAGACTATAATGATGAAAGCTTACTTAAGGGCTTTTGACCTTTGGGAAACAACTGAAAATGATACAATATCTATTTCTCTCCTTACAAACCCTACTCTTACTCAGTTAAAACATCATAATAAATAAGAGTCTAAATAATACAAAGTCCTCACATGTATCCACACTGTAGTCATTAATCCAATCTTTAACAGGATCATGGCTTATGACATTGCGAAACAAGCATGAGACAGGTTAAATAAGGAATATGAAGGCAGCCAAAAGAACTAGAACCATGCAGTTGTTGAACTTGAGAAAAGAGTTTAAATTTTTAAAAATGAAAGAATTAGAAGCCATTAAATATAGGTTGCTTAAAGTGGTTAACTAGATCTGGGTGCTTGAGGAAGATTTTCCAGATAAGAATGTGGTCTACAAGGTGCTTGTGAGCATTATAGAGAGCTCTAAAGTAAATATTTCCTCTCTAGAAGACTTTTAGGATTTTACCATTATTCGTCTTGGTGAATTAATTAGTGCACTTTAAGCTTAGAAGAAAAGAAGGCTCTTGAGGCAAGAAGACACATTTGAGGGTGCCTCGTAAGTGATTCACCACCAAAGAAACCAAGAAGAATTTAATGAAGTTGGAAAATTTGCAAGGAAAAGGCAATATGCTTCCTGTAAGCATTGCAAAAAATACAAATCTTTTATTTAAATCATGTTGGAAAAGACATGATATAATTTGCAAAGTATACAATAAAAGGGGGCATTTAGAAAGAATTTGTTGGCATAAAGGCAAACAGTCTTAACATCAACCAACAACACAACAGATCAAATAGAAGACACGATTGATACTTAAAGTTTAATCTATAAATGAGTAACCTTTTATGGCAACATCTGACACTAGTTCAATTGATCTTAAAACCTAGTTAGTTGATAGTGAATGCACAAATAACATATAACCTATTATTAAAGTGTTTGATACCTTAGACAAATCCTTCAAATCAAAATAAGGATTGACAATGATTAATTATTATATATGCATTGAAAAAGGACAATCATTATGCATACTGCCTTAGGTACCAAGTCATTATATACATTTTTTTTTGTTTCACACATTGATCACAATCTATTGAGTGTTGGATAACTCATAGATAATGGTTTTTTCTTGCTATTCAAAGACCAAATATGTGTTATTTGTGATTTAAAGGGTTTCAAATTGATCACAATCCCCATAATTGGTAAAAACTTTCATTTATACATTAATAAAATACAACATCTTGTTTTATTTGTAACCACTAATAATGCAATTCTTTGGCATAAAAGAGCTGGTCATTTCCATCATATAAGGATTCAAACATTGAAAAACAAACCTTAGTAACAATGTTTATTGACTATACTGATACAGTCAACAACTATAAAGTCTATGATATTACTACATAAGGTTTATGTTAGAAAAAAAACCTTACATTTGATGAGGAGGCGAGATGAAATTGGCAAGGTTGCACTGTCAATCATGCTACCAAACAAAGTTATATTGATTCACAGTTGTCAAACTTAAAATCTACCAATGTACTTGATAATATATATGATCCTTTAGTCAGAGGTACAAGATTACTAACAGATGTTTACCACAAAAGCTATGTGGTTGAGTTAGATCCTATCAGTTATCAAGAAGTATCACAGCATACAACTTGGAAAGTTGCAATGGAAAAGGAGCTAAGGTCCATTCACACAAATCAAATGTGGATATTGGTTCCTAAACCTGCAAACAAAAGGATCATAATTGTGAAATGAATATACAAGACCAAATACAATGCAAATGAAACTATTATAAAACTAAAGGCTAGACTTATAGCAAAGGACTTTATTTAACAAACAAGAGTAGATTATGGTGGCACCTTTGCCCCAATAGCAAGGCTTTATGTCATAAAACTGCTACTTGCAGTTGTTGCTTTAAAAAAATAGCTTGTACATCATCTGGTTGTCAAGTCTGCATTCCCAAATGGTGAGCTTTAAAAACTGGTTTATGTCAACCAACTGAAGGATTTGCCAAACCAAGTGAAGAAGACAAAGTTTATCTCCTAAAGAAAGCCTTGTATGGACTATAACAGGCTTCTAGAGCTCGGTACTCAAAGATTTATGAGTACTTAACCAATACAAGATTCTCTAGAAGTTGTAATGATGTCACACTTTGTGTGAATAGAGAGGAAAGACAATTTCTATGTGCTTTTGTGTATGTTGATGATTTAATGATTGTTAGAAATTCTCTAAACCTCATATCTTAATTTAAAAGTACCATGGACAAGAGGTTTGATAAATCAGACTTTGGCAACTTAAGTTACTTCCTGGGATTAGAAGTATAGCAGTTTAAAAGTGGCATCTTAAAACATCAAACTAAATATACATATCAAATGTTGCAGAAATTTGGAATGTTTAATTATAAGAGTTCTCATACCCCTTTACCATTTGGAAGAAAATTTTTCAAGATAGGTGAATCACTAAAGGTAGATAAGACTCAATTTAGAAGTCTTATTGAATGTATTTTGTACCTATTTGCCACTAAACCAAACATCAAGTTTTCAATCAACTTGATGTCAAGATTCATGCATTTGTCACATGAAACTTATTTCAAAACTGTCAAAAGGATCTTAAGATACATCAAAGGAACTACAGAATTGGGAGTAATGTTCAAAAAGAATGCAACAAGTCAGTTGGTTGGCTTCTCCGACAGTGATTGGGCAGGATCACCCTCAAATATGAGAAACACATATAGTTTTACATTTTCCTTTGGATATGACGTCTTTAATTAAAGCTCTAAAAAGTAGAATACAATGACACAATTTAAAACCAAGGGTGAATACATTGAAGTAGCCACAGTAGTTAACCATGCAATTTAGATTAGGAAAGTCTATATTGATATCAAGTTTAAGCAAATAGAACTTACTCTCATCTTTTGTAACAATCAATTTACTATTGGTATCTCCAACAATCATGTACAATATGAGAGAACAAAACATTTCAATATTAAGTTACATTTTGTAAAAGAGGTACAAGAAGCTTGTAAACTCAAATTGATATATTGCAATACCAAAATCTAGTAGGTAAATATTCTAACAAAAAACCTATCAAAATTTATATTTAAAAACTTAAGGACGATCATTGATTTGCAAAATAAAAGCATCAAAGAAGAATGAAGATCCAGTGGCGCTCTCATTTTGTAGAATAAAAAAAGTCATTAAGTAAGAGTGTATCAAATTAAAATTTAAAAGTTAGTTAAGTTAGTTTTCTATGCAATAGTTTTTTACTTTCTTCTCTTCTTTGTCAATTTACACAAATTTAATTTTAAAATTCAAATACATATGATATGATTATTATATGTAATTATTTGTAATTTTAATTTTAAGTTATAAATATTAAAAATGTGATATTTGTATTATTTTAAATTTTTTTTATATAATATAAAAAGAAAAGAACATTCTCTTATATTTAATTTTTATTATTTTTCTTTCACATGTCATTTTAGTTAATCACTTTATTTTTTATAAACTAAAATCCAACAAAATTATTAATTAAAATCAGTAAATAACAACCAACCCTCCTTCGTTCGATTGGTGAGACCAGAAGTTTATTTATTTTCTTTATTTGTTATATATATTAATTTTTTTCTTGTTTGTTTGTGACGACTAATTCTGCAATTTTTTTTATCTTATTACCGACATTCCATTCCTGTCTCTCTGCTACTTATTGCTGACTGTCCATTTTTCTTTTTCTTTTTTTTTAAAAAAATTAAAACTAACTTTAACGTTAAGGTATTTATTTACATACATTATTACAACCTCTCTCTCACCCACACACCTACTCACTGCCACTTACTCCCTGTTTTTTTATTTTGTTAATTGTCTTCACCCGCCCCAGGCACACCTCGGGAAGGAAGAAAAATTGAGTTTGATTTTTTATTTTTTATTTTTGTGTGTATATGTTTTAAACTTAAAAATTATTATCGAGGCTGTTCTTTGATTGGATTGTAGTTTCCTCATTTCAATCTGATGCAGAATGACGTTTTTTTTTGGGGGGTGGGGGGGTCTTCATTATAACTAATTGCTTGTAGCCGCAATTGTTTGAAATTCTTTTCTTATTTCCCCCTTTTTTCTCCTTCTTCTCATCATAGCTATCTGATTATAAAAACCCTTGCAATTGTTATTTTCAGAGATTAATCCATGTCGTGGCTTTTGTTGTAGGGCGAGCAGATAAAATAAGTTGGGCAAGCATTGGACAGATTTGTTTGGTTATTTTCAGAGGTAATGCCATTTACTTATAGCATGCAATGATTTAAAGAATTCCTACGTATATGAATTTGAAACTTGAATTTTTACATCTAGTTTTCCAGTGCTTGGAATTGTCAGGAAACTTTGTAGCCACTGAACATAGCCTCTGCTCCTTTGATGGATATGCTATCAGGAAATGCAGCGCAGCAGTGGTAGAAAATTGAATCAACAGAAGGGACCATCCCTTACCCAATCAGCATGCATTCAAATATCTGGGAAGAGTTAGCACAATATTGTCTTAACCGCCCAAGCAAAGCTTTTGTGCAGGATCAAGCAAACCAGAACCAACAAGGGTGCCAGCAGGCACAGTTGATGGGGCCCGTGAAACAGACGTTACTCCAACCGGGTGAGCTTGATCATTCCTGGACATGTCCCAACTACTACCAGCCCGTGCAGGAAAAATGAAATAGAGAATGTAATGTGATAAACCCATTTCCCAAAACACTTGTAATTCCTTTTTCTTGCCTAAAATGAACATTTATTATATTTCATTTTATTATAAAATTGTGTACATCCTGCTGGAAATCATATTGTAATTCAGACTGCCTAGTTATTTCTTCTATCCAACTGTTTGTTAACACTCTTTTTTTTCAAGGATTAAAGACATCTTTGCCTTTTGATTTTCAATTTCACTGCAAACGTTAAATGGTTTAGCATTTGCTTATATCTGGTAGAAATACCTGCAGTATCTTACTGGCTTATGCAAAGGGATGCTCACCAACTCCATGAAGATCTAAGACAGCGGGTTGGACGTTTTGTTCAATACAAGTGGCTTGCTACTCACAGAGTTGATGAAGGAGCTATACTGCATGGATTGCCTGCTGATCTTCGGCGTGATATCCAGCGCCACATATGCTTGGACCTTGATCGATATGTAAGTTTCCTCTCATACATTCAGTTCTAGGGAAAGCATTTGGAGTAATACTTGAGGTGACTCTGTTCATCCAAAGAATCCAACTTCTTCCTCAGCAGTCGTGCAGCATAAACTAATCGACTTCATCGTTCTGATGCACCAATGAAGTGACTCTTGCTTTTCTTGTTTGCAGGTCCTCTTCTTCTCACACATGGATGATCAGCCGCTTGATGCAATATGCAAGCATCTAGTATCTTCCTTGAGCACAGAAGGATCCTATATTGTTTTCGAGGGATACCCTGTAACAGAAATGTTGTTTATTACGAGAGGAGACTGAAGAGTTCCACTACAAATGGAGGCCGCGCAGGTTTCTTCAACTCAATTAGATTGAAACCTGGAGACTTTTGAGGAGAGGAGCTATTAGCATGGGCTTTGCATCCAAAAGGTTCACTCAACTTGCCTTTTTCCACTAGTACAGTCAGAGCACTAAATGAAGTGGAAGCTTTTGAACTGAGAGCTGAAGATGTGAAGTTTGTTCCCAGTCAATTCAGGCGCCTCCATAGCAAAAAGCTGCAACATACCTTCTGCTATTATTCCCAACATTGGAGAACATGGGCTGCCTGCTTCATACAGACTGCTTGGCATCGGTACAAGAGAAGGATGGTGGAAAATAGTCTGTCCATATCGGAGTCCTTTGCTTGTGAGAGCTGTGAGGCTGACAAAACAGAGCACCAAGAAGGGAAGAATTTCTCGTAAGGAAAGAGGAGGAACCTCAAAGAAGACTGAGGAGGAACCTCAAAGAAGACTGAGAAGGAACCAACTTCACTGGAATTTATTATATTTGATTCCCATCTCTCAGGATGTTATGTGTATTATTATTGTCAGAGTAAAAGCCCCCCCCCCCCCCGCGACTTTGCAACGTTGGCAAACATCATCTTGTTTTCCCCTTTCTCATTATTAAAGCATCATCAAACTTTGTCTAATGTTGATGGAATGTGGTGTACCAAATGTTTGGTATTTATATGCTTATTATATAAAATGTGAAAATCAATTGGAATATGCGAACCTAATCGTTTAATAATGAAGACAAAAAAAAAAAAAAAAACAAGAAATTTCAATCTTTAGAATCACACTTCTTTACATTTACCTTCTTTAATCAAGTGCCGTGAAGTAAAGGACAGCTGTACATTTACCAAATGCCAAAACATTTTATACCAAACATTAACCATGAAGGAAAAAGACATTGTAAAAGTGGACAAAATAGTTTTGTGTGGACGTAAAAGAAGCTGTAAACTAACTGCCACCCATTGCTTTTGTTATGTCGGATAATTGTTGTGGTTGTAATATGGGTGTGGCTTTTATTAATCAAGTTTTTTTTTTCTTATCAAATTAATTGATTTTGATTGAAATTCAAATTTAATATCTTTACTTTATATATATTTGCAAATATGAAGTATCAAAGTCAAAGTTTATTAGTTTTTAATCAAAATTTCATTCTTAAAACTTAGATCATTAAAAAAAAATTCCGCGTTGGTTCATTTTGTCAGTGGCCCACGTGGAATCCTTGGCCAGTGATATTAATAAAAAAAAAATTAGCTATAATTTGTTGACTACGACCAATTCATGTTCAACGGAAATTTCTAAAATGTTCATTCGTACCATCAAACTTGTAATCCCACGGAACCTCCCTCCTCATCAGTTCATAACGGTGGAAAAGTCAAACTTTGTGAGATCTGGTAGTCAACTTTTGTTACCCATTTGACACCCCCAAAACAACACATATAAATATGCTTAGGCAAGAGCAAGGTCTATGTTACATGTCTCATATTGATCAATATATCACATTAATTCGTACATAGTTGTAAACTATGGCAAGAAATTCTTTGAAGCCTTCTGTTCAATTTATGATCACTATCTTCATCTTTGCCTTGGCACTGTCTACATCTCTGACGCCATGTGAAGCAGCTCGGCCAACTCAAGAAGGTAATTTGTTACAATCCATCGTCACAAAAATAAAAAAAAAAAAAATTTATATTTATTCATTGTCAAGAAATTGAAGAACGAGTGTTAGTATAATGGTAATATTACTTTAGTAGAACTTGAATATCACAAAGTTCTAGTACGTTGAACTTCTCCACACCCCCCAATTGTGGGACGCTCTGTTTTTTACCACCTAAGAAATTGAGATTAATTTAACACTGATATGCTTTAATCAATTATCTTACAGTTGTCCGTAGCGCCGGACCACCACCGCCAGAACCCGTATATTGTCCTCTCTGCGTGTGCTGCGAGCCTGCGCCGCCCGGCCAATGCTGCAGATGTGGTTGTTAATTCTTGTCCGACTCGGTGTAAAAACTGTGTGGGATTTATTGTGACACAGATGTATCCGTAAAAAAAGGAAATATATATATATATAGTATCTGTTGAAGCATGCATGAAATGAATTGAATGTTTATTTCTAGGATCCAATGAATACAATGTTGTTAGTTGCATGTATTAGTAATGATAAGCATGATTGAATTGAATTGAATTGTTGAAATTCGAATTATGTTATATGACTAAGGGAAGCGCAAACCCTTCAATTTCTCATTAAAATATGGAATTTCATTCGGATGAAGAAAAATAAAATCTATGTTAGGTTTACAAGGTCAGGGAAGATAAGCATAAAGCAGCAGCTTATGTAAGTGTATTGAGGGCAGGTTCCCATGGACTTCTTTTTCGTTTAGAAGGTCAGGGAAGTGTATTAACTTCTCCAATCAGTTTCCTGGAAGTAGCAGCTGTTAGTCTTCTATGGAAATTGGAAAAAAATATATTTTTCTCCAAGAGAAATGGCTTGTAAGTTCCGAAGAATTCATGCCTTGCAGAGGCGGAAAAGTTTGATCAATTAGTCCAAACCTTGCATGCTACGTCGAAATGAATAAAGTTGACTTTAATGAATCCAAATAGAAATGTGCTGAATGTTTAGACTTTCTGTATCAGCATTCATATTTGGTGTATTAATTATTTTCTTTGTTATGTGCACTGTGATATCAATCTTCTAGCCATGTAGTGGTAATCTTAATTGAGTTTTTTTTAAAGCACTTTCCCACGTTTAACTGGTTCAAGCAGAATTGAAAAAAGATATGAAATCCTAGAAAAAGGAACGTGAAAATATGCAAGGTCCTGAAGAATTACGGTTTGGTTGACAGAGTGGGTGTGCTGTGATCACAGGGGAACAGTATTCAAATCATATCGTTGGGTTACAGTGAGATTGTGAATGTGTTTGTCCTAACATGGATCTCCTATTCTTAATCAGATTGTAAAAAATCAAACGGATAAACTTTTACAATTCAAATTGGAAAAAAAAAAAGAAAAAAAAAAGAAAAATAAAGGAACTTGTTATCATTCACGTTGCCATTGTCACAAGGTTGGCGGTTTGGTGAGAAATTAGGATTATGCTGTGCATTGATATTCCTCGTTTGAATAGCCTATGTGGATTTAAAGGATAACCGAACTGCAAAATCAATTATTTCCGTATCAAGAAACTGCAAACCCAGCACCACCCAAGAAATACCCCCACCAACCCAAACACTTAACACCAAATGGCCCATACCAGATGATAATGAAGGAATAAAAATTTAAAATTTTTATCATTTTGATATAATGATGAAGATTTACTTATCTATTTCAATATAAACAAAATTATCTTTTACCTATTTTAATTTCAAATTAAAAAATTTTTTTATCATTATTTGGGTATAAATTAAAGATTTTCTCTAAATTTAGATTGTAAACACAATAATGGTGGCTTGCAATTTTTTATTTTTTTATTTGGGACCATTTTTGCCCATAGCTCACTGGTGAGTAGTTAATTATGCTTTTACAATGAAATTCAGTTTGTTAAATACAAAACCACCTTTGGCTGAGTTATGAATTGATTAGTCCAATCAAATTAGAAGATTTCTTGGTCAAATTCTGCCAAACTGGTGATTTTGGTTTGATTGAATAATTCAAATTGAATGTTAAATGGCGAGTTTAATATCCATTGACTGAACTTTATACCTCAAATATCAATTCAATGATTTAAACCAATTTAAATTCAATATTAGATGTCGTCACATCCTAATATATATATATATATTATCATTGGTGATCTATAATCAACCCTTGACGGAGCTGTAAGGTCATGGAATAATTTCATAAAAAAAAAAAAAAAAAAACATGATTTGCCTTAGCTTCCATCATATCATCTCCAGATTAAATAACCCATATAACGAAGCCTGGCCAAGATACCAATACAAAGAACCCGTCCACATCTGCGGACATTTCTAAACCTGCCGGATTATAATCAAAGTTGACCTTATAAGAGAGGGAAAAAAAAATAATAATAAAGGAAGGAGGACAAAAAAAATTTTTATTTTTTTTTAATAACATAGTTTCTTACTTAGTTACATTTAAGTTACATGTCAAATTTGTTGGATCAACTACTAAAAAAATTTTATTTTTTTATTTTTGAAAAAAATAAAATACAAAACCACTTTTCATTGTGTTAAGGGCACATTAGGCCAATCAAATGGAAAAAAAATTATTTAGTCAAATTACGCGAAAATTATTTATTCAAATTAGGCGAAGATTTGATTTTTATTTATTTATTTATTTTTTTTTTTTTGTGTGTGTGTGTGGATCAATAATAATACTTAATAAATTTAATTGAGAGTGATGTCTCATGTCATCAACAAACAGATAAATACAACACTCATAGGCCAAACGAGTAATTTTAGATTGATTCAATAAATTTAAATTATCAATCAACAAATTATAAGTTCAATATTAAACGTGATAACATCCTATGTTTAACAGAGCAATAAACTAAAAACAGCCAGTGTCCCCATGACGTAAGCTAACATTCTCACACTCTCTTTCCTCTCTTCTCCGAGTTCCCCTGCCACACGCAACAATGAACGTGGTGGCGCTATTTTTTATTTATTTTATTTTCAGTCAAATCGGAGGGTTAAAAAACATTCATTTTTTTTTTTTTTAATAAGGCTCCGGCGTGTTTACATTTTAACTTTCCTCTCTGTACTCTTACATAACTATTAATACGGAAACAATATGTGGGTAGGGATGGAGAAATAGATGGGGCGTGACATGTAAATCTCAAGCATTTAAAAAATAATTCTTTTCTTCTTAAAATTTTAAGATTTTCTACAATAAATATGATAACAATGCCTAACAAGCTATCAAATAAATGTATTGTTGTTTCATTACACACTTAGGCGATGTTTGTTGCCCATGTTACCGATTTAATTGCACATTTTGGAGACAAAACTTGAAGAAAAAAAAAAAAAAAAAGGAATTTTAGATTGATGTCGTGAGGTGAACACAAAAACAAACTAAAACAGAACGCGTGGAAGTCTTAACGAATCTGGCTCAACCAACATTTTCCTATTTAAGGAAACACAAACGGCCTCCTAGGCATCAACCTACCTGAACAGAAATAGTAGCCTAGTCCTCCCCTATTTCGCCTTTCGCTTACTTTAATCCCCTTGCGTTTAATGACTGAAGCACTTGTTTCTCCGGTGGTGCAGCACCTGCTCTCCATCATGTATCGTGAGCTACAACGAGAGGTGAGGCTCGTAGTGGGTGTTGAAAATGCAGTTGAGCAGCAATCTCACTGCCATCAAGGCTGTGCTCGATGATGCAGAGGCAAGGCAAGTGATGGAGGACACTGTCAGAGATTGGCTGGAGAAGCTCAAAGACGTAGCTTATGACATTGAGGACGTGTTGGACGACTGGGAAGCTGCAATTCTCAGCTCGCAAAGCAAACCTGAGAGGAAGGTATGCTCCTTCTTACTGTCCTCTTGCTTTTGTTGGGAAAAGATTGTTCCGCGTCATGACAATGCTAGGAAGATAAAAGAGCCGAATGAAAGGTTGGAGGGGATTGGCCGGTAGAGAGATCTCCACGGATTTTTTCCAAGAGAGGGCAATCCACCAATTGAGCGATCTATGACCATCTCTATGACATTCTCAGCTCAAAGAGCTGAATAAAGTTACCACAAAGTTTGTGGACATACGGTTTATAGGGTAGAAGAATGATTTCCAAGAGTGGAAACACTTCTAGACATGAGTTGATCATTATGAGCGATCCCAAATCCTTTTGGACGAAGCCTATCATTAGCACCCAACTGTGAGGTGAATAGAATCGTTCAGATAAATCTTAAGATGGAAGCATAGAAAGAGCTTTTGCTGTGTTACTTTAATTATTTAGGAGTTTAATGAACCAAATAATTAGTTTAGCACTAGCCACACCTAGCAATTCTTTGTTTCCTTTTCTTTTCCCCTTATTGTTTTGTTGTTGACTGCCACGTTTGAGGTTCACTTTGGCCCTGCTTGCCGTTCTGATTTCTATTTCATGCACCAGGTATGCTCCTTCTTACGGACTTCTTGCTTTTCTTGTAAACAAGTTGGTTTGCGTCGTGACATTGCTAAGAAGATACAAGAACTGAATCAAAGGTTAGACAGAATTGCCCAGGATAAAGAAGGCTACAAATGTGTTTCAACAAAGGGCAACCCACCAATTGAGCGACCTGTGACCACCTCTATGATTGACATAAAAGTGGTGAAGGGTAGGGAGGAGGATAAAGATGAATTAGTAAAACGGTTGCTGAGTGAGCCTAGTGATGGTGATGGGTCAAACCTCCATGTCCTCTCTATAGTTGGGATGGGGGGAATTGGCAAGACAACTCTTGCCCAGTTTGCCTTCAACCATAACAATTCTTCAAGAATTGGCAAGACTCACTTTAATAAGAAAATGTGGGTCTGTGTTTCAAATCCTTTTGATGAGATTAAAATTGCAGAGACAATTCTTGAATCTATTTTAGGTCATGCTCCAGAAGTTAGGCAATTGCAAAACTTGTTAGAAAAAATAAAGGAAACTATTGAGGAGAAAACATTTCTTCTAGTTTTAGATGATGTGTGGGAAAAAAATTCTGAGAAGTGGGATAAGTTGAAACGATGTCTAGAGTTTGGTTTATCAGGAAGTAAAGTTTTGGTAACCACACGGGAAGAAAATATTGCATTGGTCATGGGTGTGAAAATTGACTCTGATTCATGGTTCACGTTGCGGTCCAAAGACTTTGTTTGCCATTTTGTCTCCTCCTCTTATAGTATAAATAACTGCAAGTTATGTAACAAAAAAAGATGAGTGGTGTAGTGTAATCCGATATAAGAAAATTTGTAGAGGCTAAAACCTCTGAATAAAGATCCGTTCCTCCCGTGGATGTAGGTTAAAAAAAGAAATGACCGAACCACGTTAAATCTTTGTGTTCTAGTGTGTATATGTTTTCTAGATCCTAACAAATTGGTATCAGAGCCAGGTTGAAAAAAACAATCAGAACACGAGCAGTCGAACCCATCCCTGCGGCGAGAGCACACTACCACCGACGACCCAGCTTCTCTTCTTCTCGTCAGCCACCACCACGAGTTGTCCTCACCAACGTCACTGACGAGCATCCTATCGCACAGCTTCGTTGCCAGATCCGAGAAACAGAGAGAGAGGAGCAGAGGGAGGAAGAGACTTGAAATCGTCTTACCCAGGCGCTTCAACACCCAACGGCCGACGCACTGAATCGATCTTCCTGATCTGGGTCTTCCTTCAACGGTGATAGAGTCCCGGTAGCTCCCCGATCTTGTATTTTTCGCCCTCGACCTCACTGGCAACCTCGTCGAACGCCAAGTGGCTGACCCATAGCCCACACCAGCGAGACCCAGAAGCATAGGCCGACCAGCATCTCACACTGGTGAGCCTTGTCGAACAACCCAGCGGTCGACGCACCAGATCTGGAGTCCATTTGAGTTTTGGTGTACAGATCTCGTCGTCGTGGCTCGTCATTTCCGGCCATTCGAGTGGTTTGGCGCTGAAGCAGAGCAGATCCGACGTAAGAGGAACAGATCGAGCTCAAATGGGACGGCGACACTGTAGAATCGACGGCGACACTGTAGAATCGACGACGACACTGTAGCGACAAATTGTAATTTATTTATTTTTCGTGGAGTTTTGAAGCACGATGGCTGATCCAAAAGGAGCTGACATGCAACTTTCGATGTCTACCACCAGTTCGTGGCAAAGAAGCTCAATGTCAAATGCAAAATTTGATATTGAGAAATTTGACGGTACAAACAATTTCGGCATGTGGCAATGCGAAGTCATGGATCTATTATTCCGTGAAGGATCCGATATTGCACTGGAGCCCAAACCGGTGAATATTTCTGATGAAGATTAGAGCTATGTGAACCGTCAAACATGTGGCACTATCCGGCTGTGTCTTGCCAAAGATCAGAAGTATTTTGTCATGAAAGAAACGATGGCCTCAAGCCTTTGGAAGAAGTTGGAAGATAAATACATGACGAAGAGTGTAGAGAATTGGCTCTACCTAAAGAAAAAATTTTTTCGATTCCAGTATAAGAGAGGTACGCCTATGATTGAGCATCTCAATAATTTCAACAAAATTTTGGCTGATCTGTAAAATTTAGATGTTGATATTATTGATGAGGATAAGGCATTGTTATTATTGAATTCTCTCCCTGAAAGTTATGATCATTTAACCACTACCCTGCTATATGGAAAGGATGAGGTTAAATTCATAGATGTTTCTAATACTTTGGTGAATAATGAGTACCGAAAGAAGGATCAGAATGACTCCAGAGAGTTGACACTAGAAGCATTGACTGCGACCAGAGGAAGAGAAGACAAAAGGAGATATGACAGATCTAGTGGGCGAAATAAATCTCGCTCAAAATCCAGAAGAGAATCAAGAAGAAGACTGGCAAAAGATGAATGTGCCTACTGTCACCAGAAAGGGCACTGGAAGAAAGACTGTCCAAACAAGGATAAATCTGCTGCAAATGTTGCAAAGGAAGCTGACGATAAAGAAGATTCAGCTTTCTCAGTTTCGCCAACAGATATCCAGGTAGACAAATGGATTCTTGATTCTGGCTGTTCTTATCATATGTGTCCAAATAGGAGCTGGTTCACAAGCTTTCAAGAGCTTGATGGAGGAGTCGTGATGATGGGTAACAACAACACATGCCAGACAAAAGGAGTAGGCACTATTCGCTTAAAGATGCATGACGGTACAACCAGACGACTGACAGATGTCAGATATGTTCCAAATTTGAAGAAGAACCTCATTTCATTGGGGGTCTTAGACAACAATGGATACAAGGTAACCATAGAAGGTGGAGCCTTGAAAGTTGTACGAGGTGCATTCTTGGCAATGAAAGGTACTCGACAAGGAAACCTATATTTCCTAGATGGACATACAGTTACAGGAAGAGCAGCTGTTGCCAAAGCTTCTGACAACGAAGCACCTGATTCTTCCCAACTCTGGCATATGCGCTTGGGACATGTCGGAGAGAAGGCCTTGCAGAATTTGGTGAAACAAGGCCTACTAAAGGGAGCCAAAAGTGGAAAACTTGACTTCTGTGAGCACTGTGTCTTAGGAAAACAGACACGAGTCAAGTTCGGCACTGCCATTCATTCTACCAAAGGAATATTGGATTATGTTCACACTGATCTATGGGGACCATCAAAAAATTCATCTTTGGGAGGTAAAAATTATTTTGTTACTTTTATTGATGATTTTTCACATTATGTTTGGGTGTATATGATGAAGCACAAGGATGAAGTTCTAGACATATTTCTTCGGTGGAAGAAAATGATTGAAACCCAGACCGGTAGAAAGATTAAGAGACTTCGCTCAGATAATGGTGGAGAATACAAATCAGATCCCTTCAAGCAAATCTGTCATGAAGAAGGGATAATCAGACATTTTACAGTTCCTGGAACCCCACAACAAAACGGTGTAGCAGAAAGGATGAACCGTACTCTAGTGGAGAAAGTGCGATGTATGCTTTCTCAATCTGGCCTGAACAAAGCATTCTGGGCAGAGGCTTTGATGTATGCCTCTCATATTGTCAACCGGTTACCTACTTCTGCACTTGATGGGAGATGTCCCAAAGAGGTATGGTCTGGACAACCTGTTTCAGATTATGATCAGATACATATATTTGGATGTCCTGCGTATTTCCATGTTACAGAATCCAAACTGGATCCTAGAGCCAAGAAAGCTATCTTCTTAGGCTTTAGTGAAGGAGTTAAAGGATTCAGACTTTGGAATCCTGAGTCAAAGAAGATTGTCCTAAGCCGAGACGTAACCTTTGATGAATCGGCGATGCTGCAAAGGACCATTACAAAAATGGAGAAAGAGAATCAAAACTCTTTCCAACAGGTGGAGTTTGAGACTCCAAAGGAGCCAGAAAAGTACCTTGATGACCAGGAGGATACCTCAATTGAGGTGGAGGTTCCATCACCAGCACTAGACCAACAATCAGAGTCCATTGCCACTCACAGACAAAGGAGAGAGATCCGAAAACCTGCAAAATATACTGACATGGTGGCATATGCATTGCCAGTGATAGAGGATGATATTCCTAACACTTTTAAAGAAGCTGTTCAGAGTATGGAGAGTGATAACTGGAAGCTGGCTATGGATGATGAGATGCAGTCACTTCACCAGAATCAGACGTGGAAATTAGTACCACTTCCTCAAGGAAAGAAAGCTATTGGATGCAAATGGGTCTATGCTAAAAAAAGAGTATGCCTCTAAAAAAGGAAGCACCAGATATAAAGACAGACTAGTAGCAAAAGGCTATGCTCAGAAGGAAGGAATAGACTATAATGAAGTGTTCTCGCCAGTGGTTAAACATTCGTCTATTCGGATCCTGTTGGCTCTAGTAGCTCAATTTGACTTAGAGTTAGCTCAACTTGATGTGAAGACAGCATTCTTGCATGGCAACTTGGAAAAAGAAATCTATATGTCCCAGCCTAAAGGTTTCAAAGTTACCGGGAAGGAGAATTGGGCTTGCAAGCTACGCAAGTCACTGTATGGCTTGAAGCAGTCACCTAGACAGTGGTATAAACAGTTTGATAGCTTTATACAGAAGCAGAAGTACACACGTAGTCAGTTTGATCATTGTGTTTATCTGAAGAAACTCCAAGATGGTATGTTTGTATATTTGCTCCTATATGTTGATGATATGTTAATTGCATCTAGAAGGAAGGTGGAGATCGACAGGCTGAAGGCTCAATTGAGCTCAGAGTTCGAGATGAAGGATCTCTGTCTCTTATACACATCTAGATGTGTATAAGAGACAGCCCTAGATGTTTCTGATTGCTCCAAGTTCTTGCAGTTGCCTCTTGGGATTGGAAAACTAACTAACTTGAGGCATCTTCATAATTTGAGCGGCCCCAGGAGGTTGCCAAAGGGAATTGCGGAATTAACGGGTCTGAAGATGTGTATAAGAGACAGGGCTGAAGGCTCAATTGAGCTAAGAGTTCGAGATGAAGGATCTTGGAAGATGTGTATAAGAGACAGGTTTGTATATTTGCTCCTATAGGTTGATGATATGTTAATTGCAGCTAGAAGGAAGGTGGAGATTGACAGGCTGAAGGCTCAATTGAGCGCAGAGTTCGAGATGAAGGATCTTGGAAGATGTGTATAAGAGACAGAAACAACGCATTGCTAAATCTTGGAAAAATATTTCTCCATTCATCTCCAACTCATCGCTTTCTCCTTCCTTAAGATATCCCGGATTACACTACACCTCTCAGCTCTTTTTTTGTTATATAACTCGCAGGTATTTATATTATAAGAGGAGGAGACAGAATGACAGGCAAAGTCTTTGGACGGCAGTGTGAACCATGAATCAGAGTCCATTTTCACAATTCTCCACCTTGACGATAGATGTGTATAAGAGACAGACCTGTTATTTCACAAGCTGTCAGCATGGTAAGTCGGTATATGAACAATCCCGGTAAAGGACACTGGCAAGCAGTTAAGTGGATTCTACGGGATATTCAAGGTACTGTGGATATTGGCCTGAAGTTCCAGAAATATAAGACTATGACCAATCGTCTAGTCGGGTACGTTGATTCTGATTATGCCGGTGATCTCAACAAGCATCGATCAACTACAGGTTATATGTTCACTATGTCAGGAGGACCAATAAGCTGGAGATCAACACTTCAGTCAACTGTTGCTTTGTCTACTACAGAGGCAGAGTATATGGCGATCACAGAGGCTGTCAAAGAAGCAATTTGGCTTCATGGGTTGATTGAAGACTTGGGACTTATTCAGGAGCACGTTAAAGTCCACTGTGACAGTCAAAGTGTCATTTGATTAGCAAAGAACCAAGTTTATCACTCCCGCACAAAGCATATCGACGTCCGATTTCATTTTATTCGAGAAATTATAAATGAATGAGATATTCTGCTACAGAAGATAATCCTGCAGATAGGCTCACAAAGATTGTTTCAGGAATCAAGTTCCAACACTGCTTGGACTTGGTCAACATTTCTCGGAGGTGTGCACCTTCGGGTGTTTGACGCCTTTGGGCGTAATGGAGGAACGGTGATCAGGTTTGGATGAAGAATCATCGTCAAGGTGGGGAATTGTGAAAATTGACTCTGATTCATGGTTCACACTGCCGTCCAAAGACTTTGCCTGTCATTTTGTCTCCTCCTCTTATAATATAAATACCTGCAAGTTATATAACAAAAAAAGAGATGAGTGGTGTAGTGTAATCCGGTATATCTTAAGGAAGGAGAAAGCGATGACTTGGAGATGAATGGAGAAATATTTTTCCAAGATTTAGCAATGCGTTGTTTCTTTCAAAATTTCAAATATGATTATAATCAGAGAATCACTACATGTAAGATGCATGATATAGTGCATGATTTTGCACAAATGGTTGGGCAAAATGAATGTCTTGGTGTGGAAGATAACAGTCAGGCGGAGTCGATCATTGGATCTCTATCCTGCAGAGTGCGTCATTTAAGTTTAAATTGCTCAAATAGAACGTCATCCTTCGAATCCTTTGACGGTACTAAAAAATTGCGAAGCCTTTTAATTTGGGGATCATGGAATAATAAGTTGCCGCTCACAACAGAAGACTTATCAAGATTATTCGGTGAATCAACACATGTAAGATCGTTGAGAGTCAGCCACGGTGCTTTTGAAGAGATCCCTTCCTCCATCCGTAAATTGGTTCAGTTAAGGTGGCTTGATCTGTCTGACAATGATGGATTGAAGCGGTTGCCTGAAACGCTATGTGAACTGCATAGTTTGCAGACCCTAGATGTTTCTGATTGCTCCAAGTTCTTGCAGTTGCCTCTTGGGATTGGAAAACTAACTAACTTGAGGCATCTTCATAATTTGAGCGGCCCCAGGAGGTTGCCAAAGGGAATTGCGGAATTAACGGGTCTGAGGACATTGGAGGAGGTCTATGTTGGATGGGATGATGGGGATGCATTTTCTCTTGGTGATCTGAAGAACCTCGACCAACTTCGGGGAATCCTTATAATAAAAGGTTTGGGTGCACGTGATCGTCATCGCGGCGAGGCTAAGCAAGCAGAGCTCAAGAAAAAGGAACACATCACTTTATTGGGTCTTTCTTTTCATTATAGAGGAGACGGAGAAGAGCGGTGTACACCAAGGAACGAGGAATTGCTGCTGGAAGCCTTGGAGCCATCTCCAAACTTGGAAATACTTGACATATCCTACTACGGAGGTACTACCATTCCTGGCTGGATGATTTCATTAACGAATCTTACGTCTATCTATTTAAGGAGTTGTGAATCGTGCGAGCACTTGCCTTCATTGGGTAAGCTGCCGTCTCTTGAAACTCTTCTGTTCGAGGGAATGAGCGGTGTTAACATAGTGGGGGTTGAGCTTTTAGGAATAGAAACTGAAATTGGTGAGAGTGAAGGTGAGATACCAGTATCATCATCATCTTCTTCTTTTTGTTCTTCTTCTTATTCTTCACCAGTGGTTATTGCTTTCCCCAAGTTGACGACACTCCAATTCTCGAAGATGTATAGCTGGGAAGACTGGGATGATTATTATTATAATGATTGTTATGATGGCACTACAAAACCTCCTGCTTCAATAATGCCATCCCTTGGCTCTCTGATAATTATTAAATGCCGACGGTTGAAGGCACTGCCAGATGATATTCTGCAAAATGCAAATCTTCAATTACTGGAAACCTATGATAGCCATCTTCTGGAAGAACGCTACAACAAGGAGAAGGGAGATGATTGGTCCAAAATCTCTCACATTTCTGATGTCACGATACTTGATCCTCCTGCTTAGGATGAAGACTGAGACCACAGGAGACAGGGTAAAGGAAAACCAGAGAACCTTATTTATTTCCTTTACTTTATGTTATTTTATTTTATAATTTATTTTCTTCTCCTTTGTCTGTTTGTTATTGTGCATTTTTCTCTTAATACCAACATTTCATTCCTTCTGTTAGTTATTGCCGCCACTCCATTTTTTGCTTCTTTTTTTTTTTTTTCAAATTTTTTAAAACTAGTTTTCTCGTTGAGATATTTATTTACATACATTTTTACACTCTCTGAGTTTGAAGAACTTGGTAGGTGGCCTACATTTTAGAAAGTATTATTTGGATGCCTTATGAAACTTAATGATCTCTCTCTCTCTCTCTCTCTCTCTCTCTCTCTCACACATGCCCCTCCCCCTCCTGTTCTTTTGTTTTAGTGGGGAGGGTTTGTGTCCCCAAAAGTAAGGTTGATGTTTCTAAAAGTATTTTTCCCTGGATTATGTTGATACTTGTGGGAGGAGAGGAACTTTGTTCATGGAATTCATTTACATGAAGTACAAGATCTGTTAGAGCGATTCACCTTATTTTTCTGTGGTATGAGCTGTTCTATGGACTAAATGTAATTTGTTGAGGACAAACTTATTCTTTTCCTAAATTATCTAACGGTGTACATTTCTGCTAATTGTAGGCAAGGAACTGGACTTTCAATTATCTGGGGTTCAGTTTGCTGTGGAGATCATTTTGAATGGTGAGACTATTCACAATTCCTCCGCATAATCTTATCTTCTTACGTTCTCCCGTGCAGCTTGTGACTTTTGTTGTGGTTTGTCATGACTGCAGGCATAGGATGAATTGCTTAAATGCAGATGCAGAGGGGAGAGCACACATTGTCCCAAAAAAATGAGCAGTATAAGCGTGTACAGCTTAGTGATTTCATTTTCTGATGTGTGTTTCCATGATGAACAACTTCCTGCATGGTGGACATTCTCTTTGATGTGCATCAGGTAGTAATCTTATAATGCAGTGTGTGGTGGATGGGTTCGTATTGTGAGAAAGAATGGAATCATCAATTTTCACTTTGGGGACGTACAGGTTTGCCGGACCATGAACTGTATCCGATGCAGTACAACCATTGCGTAGTTTTGTTTGCATTGACATCTGTTTGGCAATCAGAGAACCTGAAAGATCATTCACTGTCATGCAGATGCTGAATGATGCCTCTTCAACACTTCTACTGAAAATTCCTGCCACAAAAGACATGTTATTCCCAAGCCATTGGGAATGGCGCTTTTGCCTTTATTATGCTCAGATATTCCTTTTGACTTGTAAGGAAAAATCATATGTTTTCATTCTTAACTTGTTTCAGACAAGGCATGGTTAATTAATTCGTTAAGCTGACAAAACCTAGCATTTGCTTTTCTTGCTACCTGGTAAAAATGAAATTGTTGAATGTTCTGTATATCTAGAGATACTTTCTTTATCCTAAATTTCAGCACATAGAAAATGATATCAAAGAAAACGTACAAGAAAATGATACAAATATTATGATTTTATTAATAATACTCTTCAATATTAAAGTATAATAATTTTGATATCATTGTTAGTGCAATAATTCTGATATCTAATATTACTTTTATAATATAATAGTTATGATATCACCATTAGATAATTATATTAATATATTTTTTAATTTTTTAATGGAACCCTATATTATTATTATTGACAATATGATTCTTTTGCATTCTATTTATACAATCAAAATCTTTAATTTCTGTTTCTTTTTATGCTCCTCTATATAGTGGTATTTGATATTCATAAGTATGAAAAAAAAATATTATTAATCTATTACAATGATAATAATGAAACAATAAAAAAAAAATTTAAACTTGAAAAGAAATTTAAAAATTGAATTGAGATTAAATTTATAATTATTTCAATTAATATATATAGTTTACATAAAATATTTAATTAGTGAAATATATAAAAGTTATATTTTAATATAAAAACTGGTGGAGTTAAAAGTTTAAAAAAGTTCAAAGTTAAACACATGTTGAGTTGAAAGTTAAAAATAACTTAATTGAAAAAAACAAGAAGACGAAGTATTTATATAATTGTATTCTAGTGATACTGTGTCGTGAAATATGAAACTTCAAATCAAGGTGATATGTTACAAGTTTTTTAAAAATTCAAAAGTCAAGTAGAAATTAACCAAAGTTAGTTAAGTAGAATTGCCAACAAAAATTTCTAATAATTCTATTAATATTAAAGGAGGATACTAAAGTTAATACATATTTATTATAAATTATAAATTAGTGATTGAATATAAATTAAATAATTAAGTATACATAGTGTTCGATTATTAATGAGTTAATATTTGAGTACAAATTAAATTAGTTGAATTCAATTCAATACATTTTTAGTATTTAAGTAAAACTAGATATTTTCTATTAGATGAGAAATTAAGTATATTACTTTACTTTGTAGTTGATGAAGAGTATTTTAGTTTCGTATTATTGTATATTTATAAATTATTATTTGTGATATTTTAGTCATACTAATAAAATAAAATATTCTTACAATTATTTAACAATCATGATATGCAATCCCGTCAAAGTGGGCAGGCATGCTTTCACATGCAATTGATTTCACGCGATCAAATGCGTACACAGAGAACTGGCCATGATACCCTGACATTTATGCAGGTGTTTTGGTCTTGCAAGTTTTTCAATTGAAATCAACCGAGCATGACAGTGCAAGCGATGCGACACTCTTTGTGAGCCTGGCATATGACCCGTCTCCCTTTCGAGTAACATTTACAATAGTTGATATGTTGGTGTCAATTTCATTTGGTCGTAAAGTTCTTTTTAGTGAAAATTTTCTATTGGAATAACGTACGTGGCATTCAAGGGCCATACTTGGGGTAAGAAGATGAGGGCAATCAAAATTAAAGAATCACTACCAAGCATGTCAATCAAAATTCAAGCATCCCCACCAAGCATATACATAGATGACAGCCAACTGTTCAAGGCGTCAAATTTTCAGTTTCATTCGTTTGCTTCCTGCACTACAAGTTAACAAATTGAGAAGCACAACTACAATGAGGAAAACATAAATTCCTGAAGGCAGAAGCTTTGGTAAGACATCTTCATTCTCAAGCAGTAAAACAAGCACTAGAAAGCCAAAGCAGTTAGTGAAATATTAGGATGCAGTTCCATAGCATGGCCGGTCGCCCCTTACTTACTCCATCCATCTAGTGCTTCCTCATTTTAGAACGAGCATATCTGCAGTGTAAGAGAGAAATACCATATCTGTCACACTTGAAAAATTCTAACTACAATGAAAATGATTTGAGGAGAGTGGAGAGTAAGTACTCTATGTGCATGCCGCCTCGGTCTGATGATGGTAACAATGTGCTTTGAAGATTTTCCATGGCTCTACTAGCTTGTTCAATTTCCTGCCAAATGGGGACAAGGTGGTATGTGTCACACAGTAGTGAAGCAAGCGTGAATTATAAGTACAAAGTGTTAACAACGTAAAAGCATGAGACGCTCCAGAGCACACAAGAGCCTTTATTCTATGTAGTAGGCACAAGGCTAAAAATCTCTAGGCAATGCCTCCTCAGGTGTTATCCAATCCTTTCTTAGTGAAGGCAATGGCAAATTCCCTCAAAAGCTAAGTAGCAGTGGAAGAACCTATGTAGCCAAACTTAGGCACAGAATGATTTTCTCTACTACTTAAATAATAAGTTTTCGGGTGTCAGGATACCATTGGCAGCCTCAAAATCAAAGCCTGTTTTGCCAGAATTAATACCTCAAAATCAGCAAAAGCAACCGGCATTCCACCTCTAGCACGCATTTTGAGTATGTTGAAACCGGGATATCTGAAATCAAAAGATTTAAACAATGAAATAATCTAATTGACAACTTACTCATCAATATTATAGGAATATGAACTTGGAAAAAACTATGAAGTGAAGGTTAGATTCCACTTCAAAAGATCAATTCTCAATACTAATAACATATCGATCAGAACTTACTGTGATAGAACTTGCTTAAGTTCATCTTCACTGCAGTTTGGACCTAGATTTGCAATGAACAAAGTAGAACAAGGCTGAGCACCTCTTTCCACATTCTTTTCCAAATACTCCTGCAGCAAACCATTTCATTTCAATACGGAGTCCACAATTTCTGCAACTCTTAGACATTAGGATTCAGCATCCATTCCCCGTTTTCCCCCACATCCCTAAAATTTGAAAAGAGAACAGCAAAATGAAGACAATGCAGGGAAACAATGCAGGTCATTCTGCCTTTTGACAAACATGCAGAATGACTTTAGAAGGACTCAGGCAATAGCATTTTCTTACATTTACAACAGCTGCAGCATTTTCAGATTCACCTGCTGCCTCACTGCATATTAGCAGACATAAAAATTTCTCAGGGATGTGCTAACAAACCTCAAGAACTTAGTTCATACATATTACGAGGAAGAGAGAAATAACAGATATGCCCAATAGATTCACAAGAACTTAGTAAACATTCTTTGCATCTCGATTGTATACATTTAACTTTAAGCTTATCAGTAAATATTAAGTGATTTTGACCTTTTTGCATTCACAGAATCATTCTGATCCACAGAGTCAGTGTTGTCTGTTTTTGGTGATCCATCAGAGTCACAGTCTCCTGCACCTGCAAGAAAAGATTCGGTGTGACGCATTTGTGGCTGTAAAATATGCACGCCTATATTAGTAATTCAGTGAAAGGAGGGAAAATCAAAGCTAAGAATATATAGATCAAGCTTGTGAGTTGAAAAGCCAATTAAAGTGCAAAAAGGCGCAGCATGATATCATTTCCAGGGGGACAGTGCCCACATGAGAGTAAAGTATAAGTGTCTCTCTTAGAACTTCAAAAAAAGAAAGAAGGTAAAATATGATTTAACAATATAATCATAAAGGATCAAAGTTATATTGCGAAAAATCAACTCAGATGCAAGTGGGTGGAAGGGAACTACAAATTGTAAAGCTAGGCCACTTATATCGATATCAGACGAAGTAATTACCATCATCACTTGATGCCTCTTGAGCATTAGACTTTGTTTTAGTTCGCATATCAATAACAACATAAGCTCCACTACCTGTAGAAGAAAGAACTACACTTAAGAATCTCAAATGCACTTGTAACAAGTATCAAATGGTTTTAACCATGAAAACAGCAACCTGGTACCTGGTTTACGTTTTCTTCTTGAGTTTGATCTTGCAAGCTCAATGTGCAAAGTGGAACCAGCTTGAGGATCAAATTTCACTCCCTAAACATGCTCAACAAAGAAGAATGGGCACTATAACATACACATATTTCAGAGCTCAAATACCGTCACTGTACTTAAAACTTTTATACTCTTCATGCTCAAAAAAATAAAAAACAGAACAGAGCAATTTCAGTACATGGATTGATATTGCTCTCATCTCAGCAAATCTCTGTTCATTGTTTAAAGCATAAAAATCCAAGAAACAAGGTGCCGAATATCCATCATTACATTGTGAAAGGAAGGAAAACGATAATATAATTCTTACATTTAAAGAGTGCATTGCTGTAATTGCTGATTGGTGATTAAAGAATGTAGCAAATGCAACAACCTGCAACCAAAGAACACCAGAAAATCCAGAAAAGCTTTCATCTTTCCCATCTCTGACTACTATATATTAGGTTCTCTCTCAAAACCTTTAAGCAAATCCAATAGAGCCTCAACCATCGAATAACCATATATCCACTAATGAGCTTAATGGTACGAAAGTCATCATCGGGGCCTATTGATCCCAAGTTCGAGTCCCATTCGGAACCAGTTTAAGAAAAAGAATACCCATATACTCAACAGTACAGTTCTCATTAGACCCCCAAAAACAAAGTTCACTCAAATCGTTGTAAAAACAATCCAATAACTTAGAACAAACAAGGGTCAATTGACAAACTGGTCAATTGATCTAATTCAATGATTCTAGGAAAATTTTCTTGGGAAACAAACAGAAAGTGAGCTAACCATTAAAACCTCACCAAAAAAGTCACTGAAATTGTTGCAAAACCACTTCCAATAAATTAGAACAAAAAAGGGATATCAACAAACTGGTCAATTGATCTAATTCAATGATTTTAGGAATTTTTTCTCGGGAAATAAACAGAAAGTTTGCTTCTTCTTCTTCTTTTTTTTCTGGGAAAACAGAAACAGGTGGTGGGCAGTTAATTGGTTACCTGATTGCCACGGCCGGTGTACTTGAGCTGGCAAGAGTCGAAGCCAGGTCGTCGGCGGAAGAGGTTGTGAATCTCACGAGCCTTCACGTCGTCCGGCAGCCCCGACACGAACAGCGTGTTTATCCCGTTCGTATCCACCGCCACTTGCTGTTGCGGTGGAAGCGGCGGCGGCTGCTGCATTGGCTGGTGAAGATGGTAATAAGGATCGTACGGCTGATGAAGATGCGCCATTTAATTTCTATAGGACTCAATTGACGGCTGTGATTATAGAATGAGTCGGTCGGTGAGACCGAACGCTGTCCACGGCGACGGTGGAGAGAGAATATATGGGGAGATGTCAAGGAGGATCATTATACAGAAGGATTGCTAAGGAAATTATGTTATTCCCAAATTGACCGCCGGATTTATTAAATTTAATAATTTGGCAACATTTTTTCTTCTTCTTCTTCTACTTGCTATTTTTCATTTTTTTTTCGTTTTTATTTATTTTTAAAAAATAAATCAACTGTTCTAACTTTTAGTAATTTTTTTTAAAAAAATTAAGGTATAATCTCTGTCTGAAAATATTTTTATTCATCTTGAAGTTAGATAAATAAGAAAGAACTATTATAAAAATAAACACAATGGTCAACACCAACAAGACGATCGGCATCACATGATCATGGAACGTGCGGCCCACAATCACCAAGGGGTCATCACGTAGGAAGTATAAGAACAGCCATGCGGCCGTCGTCAGTATAAACACTACGAGCGAAATGGGGTGCCAAAGCAGCCAGCTAGACGATGATGTTGGGATTGTTCCGTACGTTGTTATCATTTTCCGGCGAGGACACAATGGGGGACGGAGGTTTTGGTGGCGATGGCGAAGGGGTGAGGTGGGTTTCTTGTGGTCTTTTGTAAAGGTTTGTCCTTTCGGTATTGTCTTTTAAGGTTGCTTTTGAGTATTGTCTTTCTCTTATCAATCCATCCTTATTTTAGCTCAACCTAACACACACAGAGTGGAGTGTGAAGAGAATTATTGGAAAAGAAATTAGCTGTTGGTCAAGGAACAAAGAAGTTGCAAAATTTGATACTAGTTAAGCTCCGGCCATGAAAAAAGTTTTAAATAATTTAAAAACTTAGATTATAAATGAAATATTCATTGGAAGAAAAATAAATAATAATTTTTTTAAAAAAAAAAACACAACATACAAAATAACTTAGTTATAATTTCTTAAATTTTTCCTTTTCAATCTTTATAATTTCTTGAAGATTGGAGGATAGTTATCAGATTGTAAGCTTGATTTGCTCAAGCGACCCAAAGGAGCAATGCTTTTCTATTTATAACAAGTGGTTATTGTCGTTTATGTATGCATATTATGACCATTTCTTTCTATGAATTTTCCAACAAATAATTCACTTCCCTCTCTGCTGCTCTATTTGTTATTCGAGTTCCTTGAAGCTGCCCTGCCCCCTCTAGAGAGACTCGAATGACACCACATACCCAAATTTTTATAGGGTGAGACCCAAACAGCTCAGTCAAACGCAAAGAGATAATTTGCATCAACAAAAGTGGTGTTGAGGTTGGTTTTCTAAACAATGCTAATGTGGATTTTCTTTCCATGTGGATTGAGTTTTATTGTGTTATACAGATGACAAATTGCCTACTACTCATCAGTGGGTAAACTTAATGGGGTTCTTTTGTGTTTGTACGCACATGATTAAAGTTTAAATCTTGAATATGCATCAACCCCTTTATTTACAATAAAAATAGTTGACTAGCAGATGAAGCTCATATTAAATACTGCTTTTATCTTACGTGTAAAGGAAACCATATCATACATCAACACTTAAATGATGAGCTATCTTCCTTTTTAATGAGGTTGAATCAGATACTAAGTGGTGATTTCTGAAACCCATAAAGATGGTAACTTGCATCTTGTCCCTTTTTTCTTTTTTCTTTTTTCTCTTGAAAAAAAAAAAAAAGTTTGGGTCTGATCGGATTCAGCAGTGGAAAGATAAATCCAATGCCCAACTCAACCATGGAATTCTTCTAGAGCAAGTCCAGTCCAGCCTAGCCTTGAATTTTTGACCAAAATGGAAAAAAAAAAAAAAAGAAGAAAAAAAGAAAGATAAGAGCTCACACATTCTGCAAAAGGGCCAAGTAGAGGGGGCTCCCTGTTGTTACTTGTTATATTTTATATAATAACCTCCAGGAATTTTGATTTGACACATTCTAATACCAATTTGGTGGTTCCTTTCCCAAATAACATGGGATGTGTGTTTGAAATTTTCATTTCTTAGATGATTAATTGTTGCTCAATTCCCTCAACAAGCAAACATGGCGTATGCTACCAACAATGGAATATATTCCCAAAGCCACCAGCCAAGAATCACAACGTCAGCCCTCAAATCATTGAGTTGGTCAGCCCCTTTCTTAGTTTACCTATATCACCTGAAGTTCCACGAAAAGGAGTTCACAAAATGAACTGTTTTTTTCTTGGGTGTTTTCCTAAGGAGAAAATTGTAATGGGAGGTTAGGAAACTTGAATTTTAAGTAATCTCTTGTTGGCGTAGGCTTAAAGGGTGGTTGCCCCTAACACTAGCAAAATATGCCACTGCATTCAATTGCATTCTAAATTTTTTTTATTACTTCCATTACTGCAAAACAACCATGCTATGACCCAGAGGCTCATATCATTTGCCAAAACAAAAAGGGTATCAGTTGGGTTATACTCATTGTCCTCTGGATTTAGACAAGTTCCTGCTTATTGAGGCTTGGATTTGACTGGGTTGATAATGTTGCAGTTGGGTAGTTCGAATTTTACTTCGTTGAGTTAAAAGAGTTTGGGGTGTGTGTAAGAAAATAAAATATTTTTAAAAATTAATTATATTCAATTTAATTATATATATATATATTTATATTAATAGATATATATTCTGCTATAATAAAATAATTTATTCAAAACAATTCTTTATATATTTCCTTAGTAAATTTTTTTATTTATGCTCTTTTTTTTTAATTTTAAAATTTTTTTACGTAAAATTTGTGTATTTTTAATATTATATATGTATATTATTGGTTATTTATGTTATTTTTAATTATAGACAGTGAGAATTCATCACAGACATCCATAAACCTTGGTGATGTCTGCCACAAACACAGTTGTCGGGAGAGCAATTAAGTTTTGCAGGTGAAAGCACGGTAAAGAAGAAGCACGTGTTTCTTGGGTACATTTCCCAAAAGGACGTATATCTGAAGTCTTAAAGTACTTTTGTACCCACCATGAAGAAAAAACGTCAAATGCGTCAGTCTCAAGGCCTTCTCGCGATTAGTAAACATTTCCTAAAAACTAGCGCCAATAATTATAGTATTATTACAGATTATTAATTTTACATTATTAATAATTTAATTAATAATTATAACTAATCATGATGAGCTTCTAAATTTCAACGTCAAGGTGTCTCACTGGCACCTATATAATAAAGTCTATATCTCATCTGGGGGTGTTTGATTAATTCTTGGAATATCTATCAATTGCTATTCAGCAAGATTATATTTGATTGTGAGAGGCATAATAGGAACATCAGTTAGTCTTTTGACCAATATTTTTCTACAATTATAGTTTTATGAGTTCTTGAACTATGTGACAATACATAGTAGTAGCCATTTCATGAAAATTGAGACCTTTCAAAAAAATAATAATAATAATTTTATTATCTTTATAACTATTATGAATGAGTTGCCACGTGTCCCCCATCCAATCCGTGGGCTAGGATATTACTAAGTCCTCTAAAATAAATATGGAGAAAAAAATAGATGAAGAAGAGATAGAGATAATGTGTCAAGTGAACTTCTTCTGTTAAAATAGGATTTTTTTTTTTAATCCAAATTTTCTATCAAAAAGTAGACAATGTGCAATGAAGACAATATAATATGTATCAAGCAAGACATAATGTATAACAATTTATTTTTTATTTTTTGTTTTTGTAATGTGTGAAACCCACACTCTGTCTACCCTATGTCCCTCACATGTGCCCACCAACATTGATCCAATAAATATCTAACTTGTTATTATTATTTATTTATTTATTTTTTAATGAAGGGTAATAAATATCTAACTTGTGATGTTTCTTAAATTTGAATGTTACATGCTTTGCACCACACGGTGTTATAGAAATGGTTGTTAAGTTACATGTTTATCAATTTTTACCTTTTATTTTATAACGAAAGTAACTCAATCCGATTGCCGGAGATGAAGGGTGTCGTTATCTCATATTTTCACCCCCAAAATCATGAAACACGAGGCAGCTAGAATTCAAAGCAGAATTGAGAATATGAACTGGTTTGCAGCAAGACTTTTTTGACTTGTAAAGATTGAAGAATTGGGTTGAACATATTGTTAACGTATGATTTCAAAGGCGATTATTATGAATGTGAAGACAAAAGAAAGCCAACAAATTCAATAGCACTATAGTATTCATTAGCCATCCACATGATATAAGCCCCCATCCCATTCAAGAAGGCAATTGAAATTGGACACAAGTGAAAGGTGCAGATATCTGTTATTAAATTTCTTGTTGTGAGGACACGAAGAGCCCTTTGCTTCCACATTTGCTTTTAGGCAATGGGTTCCAGTACGAGAATGCAAAATAATGAATTTTCTGACAAATAATTATGATTGTATGGCCTTTAGTCCCTTTTACTTATTTTGTGTTCTGTCAACTTTTTTTTTTTTTTTGTTTTTTGGTTTAATTTTTTATTTGTGGGTTATGTCCGTACAAAATAGAACTTTATTGAAGGTTTCTAAAAGTCAAGACAAAGCTGCTTCTCTCAACAAAAGCAATCGTGTATCGTGAACATTACGGCATTGTGCTCCATAAGTTTATACAAAACAATGGGGTTTCAATTTAATAGGTGAGAGAGAGATATTACCTGAGTTGCAAGTTTGCTGACAAGTAAACATAGCCACACGTTGTCTAAAGGTTCGAATTTCTATTGATATTATATATTTTCTTTACCAAAAAGGTGTTAAAGAAAAGAAGAAGAAGAAAAAAAAAAGGATTTAATATGACATGAGGCTCAAGTTTAGTATAAAATTGTGTATAATCATTAGGGTTTTGTTGATGGGGTTTTTCTATGGATAGATGGAATAAAAACGTCGACATGATTCCCAATTTGAGGCCAAGAAATGATGACTTAAATCATATGATTTGTCTTTTTTTATATAACTGAAAAAACAAGAGAAAGAATGATAATGTAAAAAGACAAAATTGAAGGAATAACCATTTGGCTCATTTTACTCAATCATATTGACCATGAAAAGAAAAGACAAGTCGATCGTAGAAACAGATTATTGAACGAGTGGAGTCAACCCCAGCCCCAGCCGCCCCCCACCAATTCATGTCTATCTGTCATTAACTATGTATTGTCAAACATATACGGTAATGCCAGCTGTGCATTTGTTTCCCACACGCCACACAATTGCCATGAAAAAAAAAAAAGAAAAAGAAAAAGCGGTTTCCTTCTTTGGTACATAGAATCACAATGTAATAACGATACTTCACAATTAATATATAATTACACATAAAATTATAAAAATATACAATTTTTCGATGGTAAACTCATCAAAAATAAATAAATAAAATTGTAGTGCAACAATACAACGATAGTTGATTATTATATGTAGTAATCATTTGATACATCACCACAACACATAATTTTTCTTTATTTGTTGTACTAAGAGCAATTTATTATATAAAATAAAAAAAAAATATTTCACTTAAAATTTTAATTTTTTTAAAAATTATATTATTATTATTATTATTATTATATTTAATTATAATTATATATATATATATATATATATATGTTAAATTTTCCTTTTATTTACACTTTTAACCAGACAAATTTCTATATATATATATATATATATATATATGTAAAAATGTTGAAGTTAAATTTTTACTTACAAGAATTTCTTAATATCCAATTAAGATAATAATTATCATGTTAGTTTGTGATTCCTTGTAGGAGAAGATGTGATGACGAATGTGCTTGTGTTTCAAGAGTTTATCTGATTTTGGTCCAAAGAACAACTAGTCCTAATTGATTTGATTGTGTTTAAGGAAAATATTGAATGCATGTTCAGTGTGTAAATTTCATGCAAATAAAAAAAATCAAACAAAAAAAAAGGGGGCAGATTCTAGAGGTCAATGCAGCCATTGCCACCCGCCAGTAATAAAGACAAATGTGTTAAGCTAGATTAATAACACGTGATAATCACTAACGAACATTGCGGACTAATAATTAAATTTTTGTTGAATAATTTTATTTATTGAAACGTTTAATAAAATTAAATATATATTTATATTTATATATATATATATAATTTTTATTAATAGAATTGTAAGTATTGTATAACCCAATAAATAATATCAAATGGGGTACAATAGAATTAAATTTAACATAAGTTTATTATAGATTTTTGAAAAAAAAAAAAAGAATTGAATTAATTTAATTGCAAAGAAAAAAAAAAGGGAAAAGAAAGAAAAGTAGTTGCATGCACGTGAATTAGATGTACATTAACTGAGGAAGACCAAAAAAAAAGACAAAAAGATTGGGTAAAAAAAAGGAGCCAATCAATAAAGGCACATTTTTTTTATTCATTATATATATATATATATATATATAAAGAATCATTTAAAAGCCTCTCTCTTCAATTATGTTTGGTTGTTAAGAAACGGAAGGAAAACGCACGAAACTCTCTCTTGTTGAATTATTTCTTCAACCTCTTTCTCTTTCTCTGCTCTGTTTGGACGCCGAGAAACGGAATGAAAGGAATAGAAGGGGAAAAAAAAATCTCTCTCTTTCATTTTCTTCTTTGAGAAGGAAATTACTCTGTTTGGTTGCTGAGAAACCGAAGGGGAAAAAAGAAAGAGAGAGAAGATAATTTCTTTCTGTGTCTCACTATTATTCTTTGAGAAGTAAATTACTACTCTCTGTTTGGTTGCTGAGAAACCGAAGGAAAATAAAAAAGGGAGGGAGAAAGAGAAATATCTCTTGGTTCATACGAATCTCTCTCATTCTCTCTGTGGATGATGTGAAATGGACAGTGAATCGAGCTACTTGACGTTAGGAGAGAAGCTGTGCGCTGTGATAATACCTTTCGTAGGAATAATCGAAGCCGTGATATTCGCTTTCGGCGGCTGCTTCGATCACCACCGTCACCGTCGTCCTGGAGTCCGCCTCCAGTTCTCCTTCGACGACCTCGTTCGCATCTCTCGCGGCTCTTTTTGTCCGTACACGCTTCCTCCTTTTCCTCATCCATTACCATACACACACACACACACACACATACATGCATACATTGACATGCTTACATAAATAAAATTATATATTTATGTATGTATGTATATTATGCATCCACGTGTGTATGTACATGTATTAGTTTTATACATAGAACGGCAATAGCATTGTTAGGGTCTTGTTTGGTTTAGTTGAACAACAGCTGGGTAAAATAAAATAATGTATTGGAAGGAAAGAAAAAAAATTCATGGGTACTACTTAAATTATTGGTATGACATATGACGATGGTAGTTGGTGGAAAATGGGAGTAGAAGTCTCTGGAATCTCTTAGTTTTTCTAATGTTATAGGTATATGTATATATGTGGGTATAGTAATGTGTTTGAGTTGGTGACAATTGCAGTTACTGTGAATGAAGTGGAGGCATTGCTTGTGTTGTTCAAGAGATTAAGTAGTTCAATTATTGATGATGGCCTCATACACAAGGTAATTTTTCCTTTTCCTTTCAGGCCATAGAATTTATTTTCATTTTTGTTGTATGAAAAATTTGGTGTGCCCTTAGGAACAGAGTAAGTGTTTGGATACGTGATTATATTACTGGCTTTTGGCTAGCTTTGATAAGGAGAAAGAAGGGGGAGGGGGAAGGGAAACTAATATTTGGATTATTGAGAGTAATTTTAGTACCTAAGTAACATAATTTTCTCTTTATGTTTTTGAATTCTTTATCATTTGAAGGAAGAGCTCCAGTTGGCACTCCTGCAAACTCAATGCGGCGAAAACCTTTTTCTCGACAGGGTAATTCCTTGCAACACGATCTATATAATGTGCAATGTGGATTGATTTGCTTGAGATACAGACATTCAAATGCCAATATGATCATGTCATAATACATGACAAGTCACTCGTGGTGACCCAAATAAGCAAGCATGCCAATAACCTGTCTGATGGCATGCAAATGAGTGCAGTAAAGAACTTTAGATGAGCTTCTGATGTATTTCTCTGTTTATTTTCCTTTGTTTTGTGCGGGTTTATCCATACTGGGATAAGGAAAAACATTTTATGTGTGTTTTTATCTAGAAGTATAAACACATTGGCCCTGTGTCATTTTAGCATTGCAAACTAGATTTCTATGGATACTATGGCTGTTGTGCTGCCATAGTTCTTTGGCATCATCTGTGCTGATATTTATCTCTTGTTCCTCTTGTCTATTGATCTGTGGCGCTTTTGAGTTCATTTAGTGACTAAAGCTTCTTTCGGTAGGTATTTGATCTCTTTGATGAGAAGAAAAACGGAATTATTGAGTTTGAGGAATTTGTCCATGGTCTCAATGTTTTTCATCCTCGTGTCCCTATAGATGATAAAATTGATTGTGAGTATTCAGAAAAAACATTTAGTTGTTTCTTCATTTAATCTGACTGGAATTGAAATCATTTTCTCTAAGATATATTAATTCCTTTGACCCTTTAATTTTATGCAGTTGCTTTTAGGCTGTATGATTTGAGACAGACGGGATATATTGAGAAGGAAGAAGTAAGTACACTGTGAGCTTGGATATATCTGAAGCACGAGTTATTTAAGAAAAAAAAAAGTCCGTTTCCCTACTTGTTTCCATCCCACAGTGTCAATCTGTTAAAATGCTTGATCTTGTGTTCACCGTTAGATAAGGTGAAATTTGTTGTTTCTTAGACTCGGATTATATCAGTATCTATTCTTTTGCACTCTACTCATGGTACAGATACTATCTCAAACAACATGCCCCCGCAATGTAGGAGCCTCATGCATTGGGAATGCCATACCCTTTTTCATTTGTTTAGCTATTGACTGTTGTGGTAGCTTTCAGGTCCGGCAGATGCTGAATGCCATATTGTTGGAATCTGGCATCAAGCTTGCAGAGGACATTCTTGATGCTATTATTAATAAGGTAGAGAAAGATTTTCCCTGCTCGCAACTCTTTTTGTCCATCAACTTCTTACTTTAGCTATGTTTGGTTTAGAGTTGTTTGAAAACAGCCAGTAGCTAATAATGGATTGATAGATGTGAACTGTTTATGTTCACAAATATATGCCTTGCCCTTTGAAGTTCCGAACATTCATAGAGTATTTGTTTTCTTTGTCCAGACATTTGCTGATGCAGATGCCGATGCGGATGGTAAAATTAACAAACAGGAGTGGAAAGAGTTTGCAGTTCGGAACCCTCTTCTCTTGAAGAACATGACTCTTCCTTATTTAGAGTACTCTCTTCCTCCCTTCACCATTTGTTACTGTTATAATCTACTGTCCGTATCTTTTCTTTCAATCTGAACCCCATGCTTTGGCTCCTTCATTCATCTCGATTATTGAGTAGCACATCACCTCAATGGCATCATTTGGATTAGAATTTAATTGCATTCTATGGTTACCACAAAACAATATCTCAACAACTTCTGACCCGAACCATTTGAATGTTTGTAATTTCCAGGGATATCACCACTGTGTTTCCAAGTTTTATTTTCAATACTGAAGTTGATGATTGAAGAGATCTTCGCACCAACTTTTTGCCTGAACTTGGGATATGCCAGTGACAAGTCCAGCACCACCAAGGGCCGCCTTCGGCTGGCCAGACAGAGTAAACGTCAGTAGTCAGGGGAATGTGACCGGTATTCCTTGTGCATATATATGCACACACGCACACCAACACACACACACAAAAACTTGTATATCATGTATCTATTACAGTATAATTCATATTTATTTTGCTCAAAGTTATTTTATTTTTTTTTTAACCTTTGTGCTGGAGCGTCTGGCAGAGAAAACTTGGGTTAGCCTTTTTTTGGTTTCAGGGATAGACAGTCATAGGAAGAAATGTCTTACTGTCTCTCAAGTGGCGTTCCAGTGATTAAAAATTTAAATATTTATTTGGAGACTATGGTTAAACAAAAAAAAGTGAAATTTATAAAAATTAAGAGTTATTTTTGTTGTATAATTTATGATCAGCCTTTTAACGACAAAAAATTCTTGCTTACCATGTAAATGTGATCTTAATTATGGTCTGAATCCCAATTATGTATCATTGGCTTGAATTATTCCTTTTGTTTCTTCTTGGTTCGAATGAATTAGAATTAGAATTTTATATTTGAAATCAAAAGTATAGGTAACTCTTCCCTGGCCTCTCCCCCTGTTAGGGCACACTAATGTTTCTTGGGCCTGGGTTGTGTTGTGGGCCGTAGCCCATATAAACTGAAATAGAAAATGAATTACACTAGGGGTCAAATTAAAAAAGATGGGCTTCTTTTGGAGACTATTTTAATTGTTTGCAATTCCCGAGTCATTCAGTTCACCAAAACAAAAAATGGTTTTTGGCAATGCAAACTTATTTGTTTTGTTTGAGGGTTTATTTGCATTGTTTTAGAAATTATCGAACTAAAATTGACAATTGTTGTTTAATATCATCCAATGAAACAAGTTGAAAAATTCTATCCATCCATCCATCCTATCAAATTCAAATAATATTTTCATAATTTTTTTATGATTTCTATTTTAATCAATAGACTAAATAACCCCTGTCTCTTATACACATCTATGTGTATAAGAGACAGCGGTTAAGGCCGGAGGCACAGTCCACTGATCTGTGTTTATGTGCTGTCTCTTATACACATCTAGATGTGTATAAGAGACAGTCCCTGGCCTCTCCCCCTGTTAGGGCACACTAATGTTTCTTGGGCCTGGGTTGTGTTGTGGGCCGTAGCCCATATAAACTGAAATAGAAAATGAATTACACTAGGGGTCAAATTAAAAAAGATGGGCTTCTTTTGGCGACTATTTTAATTGTTTGCAATTCCCGAGCCATTCAGTTCACCAAAACAAAAAATGGTTTTTGGCAATGCAAACTTATTTGTTTTGTTTGAGGGTTTATTTTCATTGTTTTAGAAATTATCGAACTAAAATTGACAATTGTTGCTTAATATCATCCAATGAAACAAGTTGAAAAATTCTATCCAGCCATCCATCCTATCAAATACAAATAATATTTTCATCATTTTTTTATGATTTCTATTTTAAACAATAGACTAAACAACCCCCCCCGCCCCACGGATAAAGACTGATAAAAGTGTATAGACATCAAGAAATGATTCCATTTCATCAATTTGCTCTGAAAAAAAAAACAAAGAAATGATTCAGTGGGACACATAAACACAGATCAGTGGCCTGTGCCTCCGGCCTTAACCGTGATTGACAACAAAGCACATGCTTTAAGGTGATAAAAGAAGATTGAGAAGAAATAATAATGTAAAATCCAATTGATAATTTTAAGAGTGGTCCCACCAAACAAAAATTCTACCGTTTATATTTGCAAAGTTACAAATAGTCAATCAATTTGACGTGTTTTTGATGTGGACCACATGGGACTATAATAAATATTAGATATACGCTTATAATTTTAATTATTAATTATAAATTATATATTAAATATTAAGAAACTAACAATATAGTTATAACAATATAACGTATGACTCCCACTCGAACACGTCAAATTGAGCATCCCATGTAACTTTTCCGAATACTTATTGAAAGATGACAAATAGTTAGCTTCTTGTTGATGCCTTCCCTCACGTGCGCATTGTGGCCATTCCATATCATTTTCAAACCCCTTCAGTCTTCTTCTTGTTGGATTTAGTGAATTATTGCAAGTTGCTCTCTTTCAAACTTTTTGTAGGCCAAAAGGTGTCTGCTTTAGTAGCCGAGTAAGCTCAAGCATCAAGAGGGTCTACTGTCTTTTTGACCCAAATTGGCATTCTTCTCTTCATTCTCACAGTGGGGAAATTCACAATGGTATCTTCCTCTGCTATCCACCTTCATGTAAAACAAGAGATCAATCAATGCTATGAATACCTTGTAAAAATCCCTTTACATTGATAAGCTAAATTTAATAATTTTCTAACTAAAAGCAGTCAAATCAATCAGGTTGGAATCGGCAATTTTATTTATTTATTTATTTATTTTTGGTTCTTTTCAAGGTTGGACCAATTCTACACATTGGTTTGAACTTTTAATACACTTGATGCCTATCCAACCCTATTTCAATCATGATTCAACTATCGAATATGCCCTTCATGGTCGAAGGCGTTTTCCTATATATACTGAAATATTCTAGGGGTGCATCCATCCTGATCTCTGCATCATCTTCTTTGTATATGCCCATAATCCCATAATATATGTGGACAGAGTAATTATCATTCATGTTAGTAAGCAAGTGAAAGAAAAAATTTGATTTCAAAGCAATCTCTTAAAATTTCAGCCTGAGACCCCAAAATTATAGTAATAATAGTTAATGCAATAATAAGTTGTATAGAATTTGTGACTGCATTAACCACAATAACCCTAATTGATCACACCATCTAAAGTTTTTCATTCAGTAAGATTAAATAAATAAAACAACATTCTCGTGCATGAAACTCTTAGACTGTTTAGTTTAAAAAAAAAAGATAAGATGTATACAATTATAATAGTTACGTAGACAATTACCTGAATTGAGTGACAAAATGGTGTAAGAAGATGGAAGTTTCCAGCCTGGCCAGGTCTGCTCCAGGACATAATCTTTGCCCACCTCCAAATGGAGTGAAGTGACTACAGCTTGGATCTTTATCCTGTGAAATAATCTTCTTTCCATGAGTTTGAGGAGCAAGAGAAAAAAAAAAAGAAAAAAAAAAGTAAAATAGAGAAAAATAAAACCAAGGATAAAGGGCCATGTCTTACTCGCCATCTCCATGGATTGAACTGGTAAGGCTGGTCATAATTATTTTCATCAAGATGAACTGATCTAAAGTATGCAATCGTGCACCATCCCTTTGGTATTAAATACCCTTTAATCTCTATGTCCTTCATGGCCTTTCTCATTACTCCAATAATTATGTTTCCCATTCTTAAAGTTTCTGTGATCACCTGTTCGAATGAAAAGGATTTAATTCATGTCTTTTAGTAACTAATAATAATGTTTCTAGTCCTTTTTCCATGACTGCTAGTTAAGTAACTTACTAATTGAGTGAACGGTAATGACAAGTAATCAGTCCAATTCAATGGTTCTCCAAGCTGAGCTTTGAGACTCTTCAATTTCATGTTCTCTTCCTGCCATTGTATCAAGAGGCCAATTGAGAAAAAATAATCAGTAAAATCTTTAAAAAGTCTAGTATTTATTTAACAAAATTTCCTAGATAATCTCGGTGCAATTATATAATTACTGTAAATTCCACAGATAAAACTATATTAATTTTTATTTGAAATCAATGTCTTACATTATTTATAAAAAAAAAAAAAACTGAAAATGGCATAGTGAAAGTAGTCAAAAGAATGAGTATTATATCTCAAAAATCATACCGTCAATTGCTTAAGTGCAGAGGGGCAATCTGAAAGGTATTTTACAGCAAGAGTCATCAGAATTGGCACTGAATCCTCCCCCGGAATCATCATATCGATCAAGTTATCGGCGATTAACTCATCGTTCAATTGATCACAAACATCATTAACCAAAACATCTGCCACATCCTTTGGTACATTTGATATGCCAATATTAGCATGCCTCCTGGTTTCGACAATCTTTTGCACTAACTTGGCCATCTTCTTCTTTGCCTGAAACCAAAAATTTTGTTGATCGAACATGTTTAATATAATACTGAGACTAATAATAATGAGACATAACGATGAAATTTCAAAGATTAGGCAGACTTATTATTGTTGGTCGTGGCTAAAAATTGTTGAACATAAAAGCAAAGATTGGTCCATTTTGGATTGTTGGTTTAATTAAGAAACATAATGGGAATGCACTGAACTATGTTTTGTTTATGATTCGCAAAACTTGCCTGTAATGATCGATGAAGTTGAGTTCCGGGTATGTTTATGGGCAGAGCCATGAGACCAGAAATGAATTCTTGGAACTGTTTCTTTAGTGACTCCATTTCTTGGCCTGGATCCAAACTAATCAATGCTTTGACTAGCACTTGAAAGGCAATCTGGAGATAAAATAAGGGTCTTCCTCAGTAAATATTGGAAAGCAATGTATGGAATGATTTTTATTTTTATTTTTATTTCCTTAAACAAGTCAGAAGAAACACACAATATTCACTCAACAAGGTATCAAAAGGAATGCTTCATTAACACTAAAATTGGTAGTTTAAATTAACATGAATTTCCTTATATAGAATAGTGAGATATGGTATAATTAAAAAGAGTGTCATTGTTAAGGAAATACGATTCCATGCAAAATAATTAATGTGAACCTCATACTCTACTGAGCTTATTATTCTCCAGCAAAATCATTTCAGACTTAAAGTAGAAGCCAGAGATAAAATTCAAACATCAATCATTCCCTTCACTTCGAAAGAGAGAGAGAGAGAGAGGGGGGGCCCTTAACTTTGTCATAAAAAGGGTAAGCACCTTACAAGAAGCCAGGTAGAGGTTAAGATTGATGACATCTCTTGTGTTTTCTTAGGTGCCTATTTTGAGCTCTTCTCAAGAGCTCATCTTTGAAATTAGCAAAAAGAATAAGAAAAAAAAAAAAAGCTAAGGACAGAAATCAGACTTCAAGGATAGACTCCAATGAACTACACCCACACCCACACACACACAAACACAAAAGGGGGGGGTTGGGGAGGGAAGATTTGGTTAGTATACTAACATTTTTGGTTTCATCTTGTAGGTAAATGGGCTGATCATCTCTCCATTTTGCCATTGATTCTTGAACATAACACTGCATGTCTCTAGTGATTTGATCTTTGAGATGTGGAGACCTGAAGAAGGACCCTACAAGACCATGTATTCTCCTTTGCAAGCTTCCATTGATGAGCAAGATTGATGACTTTCCCATCAACTCAGTGAGTGATTTCGGGTAAGATGGGACGAAAAACTTTGGATCACTTTGAAGCATAAATTTGCTCACTTCTGAATCTGTTGATACAATCATAGGTTTCCCAAATAAGTGTGACTTGAACACCTTCCCATACCTACAAACACATCACCAAATATATATACATATATATTTATTTTCATAGTTAATTAACTCTGATTAGAACTTAAAAAACCAAAAGATAATTTAAACTCCCTTTATTTTCATATTTGCAAAAATCTACAAATATAAACACTAAGTATTAAACTTTATTACCAGTAATACAACCAAGAGATATGAGACTGTCTTTCTTTCTTACATTTGGCGACGTTTATCCATGAAGCTTTCAGGACGGTCCGAGTAAGCACAAGAAATGAACTCAATGGTTTCTCCCACAAGAGGCCATCCAAGAGTGCCTAAAGGAAGTGGGGTTTTGTACTTGGACGATCTGATGACGGTGATGATGGTGATACTAAGCTTGTCCCTGTAGAGAATGATTGTTGACAACAAGAAGATTGTTGGTAGCACAATCCACAACGTGCTGTCCATGTTACTGATCATTTCTGCCTCCACACGCACGCTTGCTTGCTTGCTTGCCTCTCTCTCTCTCTCTCCCCTTGCTTAAATATGCTGAATCATGGGGAGTACATAGAGATGATGTCTTTGCTTTGTATTGGAAAATAGAAATGCATTTATACCTTTAAAATCCCATCATGGGTGGGGGTGTTCCAATAATAATTGAGTTTGATTTTCAGCATCGTTTCTTTAAATTAAAGAAATTAAACCTTCAAACTAAAAAGTGCACAAAAATAAAAGTAAAAATAATTTATAGAGAGAGATGCATGAGATTAATTTGTTAATTTACTTAGTCATTTGGGATTTCGAGCTTAATTATTACTTGCATTGTAAGCTTGACCGATAAGCATCATTTGGGGTTATGGTCAAAGTCCAAGTTTAAAATGTAAGAATATATTTAATATTGAGATTTGTGTGTAATGCAATCAATTAATAAATTTTTAAAGCTTCCCGAGAAAATTCCACTGACAATTATTGTTAACTGTTTATGAACAAACATTAAAAAAAAAAAAAAAACCTTAAAATTTTAAATGAGAGTTCTCAAATTTGAACCGATCGAGTGAGAGCAAAACGATAACATGAGCTTCCATCCTCATGTGAAAAGATTCCAGGGATATGAATGATCCCTTTTTTTTTTTTTTTTTTTTTTTTTTTTGTTTTTGGTTGTATAGCTTATAATTTAACATGTTCTTGAATAGCCCCCCTTGTTAATTGAATTGAGCAATATATGCATCAAAGTTTTGTAGTTGTCTTCGAGATTAAAAATCTCAAATTTTAATTTTAATTAAAATCAATTAATAAAAGAAATCCCTTGTGTGAAAAGATTTAAGTAATATAAACGAAATATTTTTAATTATCTAACTTATAATTTTTAATAAAGAACTAAACTAATATATATATATATATATATATTCATTAATTAGTTTGAATTGAAAGTCAAACTTAAGATTTTTATTTTTAATTTTTAATTTTTTAGTCTTGAAAATGACTACATAACTTTGATGCATGTATTGGTCAATAAATGATTCAATTAACAAGGAAGGGAAGGGTGGGGTGGGGGGGGGGGGCTATTCAAGAACTTGCCAAGAATTTGCCACACGGTGACATGATGATATGCGTCGGCTTAATTGAAGTGGGCCAGTTTTATTTGGACTTAGGGCTAAATAATGTTTGCTTGTCAAATTAATAGACAAGTGCACTGCCATTTTATTTTATTTTATTTTATTATTCCTTCTACAGAATCCAATGGCCTCAACATATACACAATAAAATAAAATAAAATAAAAATAGTAATAACATTATATGAAAAAAAAAAAAAAGAGAAAATAGTGTAGTTCATTTATTTTCGACATTAACGTAACACTGCAAGAAAAAAGTGTCCTATGACATGGTTATTTGATCAGAAAAATATTAAATAAATACACTGTTTAATAGTATAAATATATAAAATATAATTATATTATTGAATAATATTTAATATCGTATAAATAATATTGAATGCTGTATAATAGAATTATATAAAATATAAATTATATTGAATTCATTAATTAATATGTCTGTATACTAAAATCCTATTGATTAACGGTATAAGGCAGCCAATTAACGGTAGAAATATAAAATAAATGATTGTGACATTAACACACGTCACGTCCATACAATCTGTATCAAAAGAAACATATCGTACATGTAATAAATGCTTTATTTTGACTGGTGAATCAAAATTTCTCCACATATTCGGCTCCAATAAACGACTGCCTACTGCTAATATTTTTAAAATCAGACCGAATTGATAAATCGGTAAGTCAAATCGATAAAATTAAAAATTAAATCTTAATTTTGGTTTGATTTATTAAAAAAAATGTTAGTTTTAAATATTAGTATAAAAATTGGCAAACCAATGGGTTGAATCATAAATTGCTATATTGATTACAATTTTCTTTTTGTTTGATTATTTTCAAAAATTGGTAAAATATTTGTCACTCAACTAACAGTGGTGATATAATTTTATTTTATTTTTTTTTACATTTTGATTTTTTTAAGAAAAGAGTCACACTATTGAATAATTTTTTCAAATTATAAACTATAAAAATTAGAAAAGGTATTTATCTGATATATTTATTTATATTTCAACAACAATATATGAAATTATATTAATAACTATTATTTTAATTTATATTATCTTATTTATATTAAAATATTTTATTCTTCAACCAAAAAAATACTTAATTTTTTTAAATAAAAATATATAAATTATAGTGTACTTTGTATTAAGTTTATTTAACTTAAATCATTTACATCTATTACTACATTATACTAATTAATCTTTTAATATTATTACATATAAATTAAAATATATATATATATAATTAAATTGCTCAAATATAATATATATATATATAAATAGAAAACCCCATCTCTCACACTTGGCCAGAAATGAATATATATTTTTTTAATTTATTTTGTACTTTTTATTATTATTATTATTATAGGGATGTAGATTTGAATCTAACAAGGGCTCATAAAGCCAAATTAATCGGAAAAAAAAAAAAAAACTTCAATTTGATGTCATGATAAGTAGTTTGTTTTAGTTGATGTGATATATAACATGTGGGTGCATATATAAAACCTATAGCTAGAGCAATAGAAAGAAGAAGTCCCCACAACTCCATGATTGTCTCTGGGCACGTTGGCTTGATAGACTTCTCTTATACGCATGTGAAGCTGGTGGCCTCGTGCTTTCATGTGAGACTCAATAGTCCAGCCACATTCCCCATCATCATCTTTTCCACAACTTTTGTCCCAACTCTCCCCTCTTTCTCTGCACTACAATTGTCACCTAATTCCACACATGTGCAAGATTGATTTTTAGTTGAATTCAATCCATCATTTGGACCACCTGAGATGGGAACCTAGCAGTGTATCCCTGTGTTTCCATGCACTTGGGTAGGGTTCTAGTCTCTGCATGTACTTCTTCCTCCTCCTTTATCAGAAATAAATAATTCAGTAGCATAAGAGGTTCAAGATTGGTATGTCTATGTTAAGGTATGATAAAATTTTCCTAAGGTTGAATTTTAGTAGAGACGTGATGGTTATATGTTGGTGGATAGAGAACATGGCCATATAACAATTTTTATAGATTAAGCCAATTTATCTTGTTACTTTCATTTCCATCCTCTCTCTCTCTCTCTATCTCTTTCTTTCTATCTCTCATTCATCATGGAGAGAGGCCACATATGGTTATCTCTCTTTACCACAAATACTCTAGTTTATGTGAGCCTGCCCCATGAACCATTCATGGAATAGTAAACAAAGCAATTTCTAGTCATTATTGCTCTTGAAACACATTATGCGTAGCACATTTTAGGATGGATGATAGTGTCTATTTCGTGTGGCGGGGAAAAAAGAGAATGGAAACAAAAGCCGTCTCTTTTGGGGGGAATGGCTTTCAATCAATCCATCCTTTTCTAACTTTCAAAAATCTCTGTATTTGACTGTTGTCAAATCATATGGAACTCCAACTGGCCCACTTCTTGATTGCCAATTTATTTAATTGTTAAACTTCATTCCTTTGCCGTTCCTTTTAGCTGCTTGTTCAATTAAGTTTCTTTTCAACATATCGATGATATAATTAATTGTTGTTATAACCACACTAATTAGACAATCTCTCTCTCTCTGGTTTGTTTAGCTTCATTAGCTAATTCATGTAAATCCGTAAGAATGTTAAAGAATATGTTGAAAATACTTCACTCTTTGGTTTGAAAGCTTGGAGTTTGACTGTCTGAGTGTCTTGGGGCAACATTTTTCATCGTGGAAAAAAGAAATAATTTGGAAGTTGGAGGACCAATCTGCTTGGAGGTTGCAGCTGGTTTGATTATGGAAGCTTGTACATGGTGGCGATATATTCTTGCTACAAATATTGGGCGGCTGTCTACATCCTCTTTGGAAATTGTGCAAGCTTTCATTAGGCCCATGACACCATGTGAATGTCTCTATTAAACAAACGTTGGAGAATATGCTCCCCATATTGGATAGCAATTGGGATGGATTTGAGAGAAAGTATGCATCTTTCCCTGAGAATGATGTAAGCCGGCAGATAGCAAATATGACAAAAATGACAGCAAGGAGTGAGCTTCCCTGTTCTGGCCTCACTCTTGCACAAGTTGCGATGATGAGAAAGGATTGATTATCAAAAAGAAATCCAAACAAACGTCAGAAAGAGAAGAAAACTCGAAACAAAGGTTGTTCTAACGATTCAGAATATAAGCTTCCTGAGTTAACAAAAGATATTTTCAGTACACGAAACTAATATACCAATCTTATATGCACAAGTAAGTTGTTTGTGTGTGTGTGAGAGAGAGAGCGACAAGAAAAGTTGACACAAAGGTTGTTCTAATGGTTCAGGAGTATGATCCTCCTAACCTAACAAAAGACATTCCTAGATGGACTCGCCTTCAACTGCTTTGACTCATGGTTTCCTAGTTTCATCCCTGACATAAAGGGTCTCATGTTTAAGACTTTAGCATACCTATGAATCCAAGATTATCTTAGTAAGCATACAATGTGAGATCGTGACATGGAGCATAACTGGATGAACAAATCATGGGCAAAGCCAAGCACAGAGCAGCAAGCTAACAGTCAATCAGAATTCTTCCCAAGATGACATGAACGCCAACCCCCCCCCCCCTTGCAGCAAAAACAAAGTAGCAATAATCACAAAAGATTTCAAAAGACGAAGAAGAAAGTATGCATGCAAGTCCTAGCGAAGCAACCATTACAATGAAATTGCCAGATGCCTGGATATTTAACAAGCATGAAACACAAACACAAAGGTGTATTGATGTTCAAGAGTATTGGAATGTGAATTTTTTACCCACTAAGAAAATTTTCTAATATGCCAGAGTTTCAACAAAAGGGTAAAGAACTAGATACTTGGAATGGATTTGGCTTGAATAAACTGTTTGAGAATATCTTTCTCGGCATCAATGTGTTTCTTCTCTACTGGATCTTTAGGTTTCAATTTGCGTTTCTCTTCCAAAATCCACTTGAGTAGTTCACGTTGTTCATTTTCTGGAATAGGGTCACGCGGCATGGGATCCAATGATGTAGGTTTTTCCATTACTTGAGCATTTTGGCTAGCAGTGGATGAAACTGAAGCAACAGCTACTTCCTCCCTTGGGCCTGCATCCTTTTTCTTCGTTCTCATGAATAAGTAAGCTGCACAAAATGTTAAGAACCTCAGTCTAGGAGAAAGAAAAGCATTTCCTATAAATTAATATGTGAAGCAATTCAGAAGCTTCAAGTAGTACCATTATAATGTCTAGCATTGCCAAGAAAAAAAAATGTTTACACTAATAAGATGTATTAATATCAATTGCCGTAAGGCACACTCAGAGACAATAATATTGGGTTGCTGCAATTATGATCTAAGGGATGCATAGTAGTCTTGACGCCAATAATAATCGTCCTATCCCATCTAAAGATGTCTATTAACAATATTCAAGCCTAAAATTTTCTTGAAATCCCAAAATCATTAGAAAGGAAGACATAAAATCAACCCACTCAACTAAAAAAGATCACCATCAGGCAATCCTGAAGTATATGATTTACAAAACTCCTTGCTCCTGCAACTGATTAACCAGCTAACATACGGATCAAATGGAGAAATAAAGAACATGTAATTCAACTATCATAGATGTATAACAGTGAAACAAGCTATATAGGATCGTGAATCTCAATGGACAACTTGGAGTAAGGAAAAGATTCGCTTGAATAATTGCCACTTCATGCTGGAAATCGCTTAGGACTGCAGTATGGAAGAATATACTAGAAACAAGACAGAATGTTATTCCTAAGGGAAATATTAAGAGTGGAACTGCTGTAGTATCTAGAAGTAGTCAACCTAGCAAAGAGAACTAGTTGCCAGAATATCTAAAGCAATAGGGTCAGGTTAATTATGAAAGTTACCTGTTGTCAACCTCTTTTGGACATAAATCCACCTGGAAATAGGATTTCTTCATCCTACTGTTTCATGTCAACCATGTTGCTTATCTCGACAACAGCTAGGGTAAACAAGAGCCTGACTAATCTCCTGAACTGTATTAGTCAGACATTTTAATACAGAGAGTAATAAACAACATTGAGGATCAACATTCTCCCTTCATGTATTGAGACTATTAGACTACTAAGACCAGGATTTCCCAATTTTTGCAAGGGGAATACCAGCATTTATTTCTTTTAGAATTTTGTCAATTTTCTGTTGTTAAGGACCTTGGGGACAATGTACCAAATAGCCAATGCCATTCTTTGCAAACCACCTATGGTTTATTAAGTTTCTTTGCTTTATACGAATGAATCACTAACTCAAAAATATTATCTTACTTCTCTGGAATTATGAAAACTTTGCTAACTTCAACAAGCTTTTGCGTATGACTAGTTTCCACAGGCAACACCTTTTTTCTGTCTTGATTTCAAATTTGAACTTGTTCTCACCACTAGACACAAGGAGGTGGATGCCCCTGACTTGCACAACCAAGGTGTCAAGCATAATCCAATTGCAGCTAAATGCTACCAGGTGATGCAAATTAGCAACTTCAATCTATGTTTCAATAGATGCTTGCAAAACAATGGCACACTATCTAGAGTATAAGTTTGATATGAGATCTAATTGTTCTAAATCCTCAATAACTAGAGATTCCCAAGTCAACCTAGGTTGTCTTCTCTATCTCCTCTCGCCATCCACTTGAATTTGGTCACCCTTCTTACCTGGGGCATTTGTATGCCTACCCTAGACATATCCAATACAACATAAAAATTACTTCCTCAATTTATCTCCTCTGGGTGCTACACCTACTTTACTATGAATATCCTCATTTCTTATTTCGTCCTTCCTAGAGTGTCTGTAGATCCATTGAAAAATCTAGAGAAAATTTCTTGTAAATAAAGAGCCTCGGAAATAATGGTTGGCCAAGCATACATCAAACTGATAGATGAACATTGCCCAAATTTCTCATCATGAAACATAAATTACTCTTGTTTCTCAAAACATTCCACAATCAAAATAAATTATCAATTGCTTTTCAATTTTCAACATCTTCAAATAAAGTCCTAAGGCCTATATCAACAACATAATTATCTCAAATAAAGAACAACACCAAGAAATTTATTCATGAAAAAAAAAAAACCATTTCAGCACCCGTTGCTTAAATGTACACAGACGAAGAGAATAAAAATATGCATTAATTAATCAAGAACATCACACACATAGCAGCAAAAGTACAAAATCCATTATGGCGCTGGGCTACACAAGAAAAATGTTATCAGCGCCCAAAAGATTCAACCTTTAGCCCCAAACATAACTACCCTTTTAGTATGCCAAGAACATCATATTTGAACACCCATTGTAACACCAAATTATCGCAATAACACTAACCAGCAACAAAAATATCCAATCTTTGGTCTAGAATTTGAAAACCCATTCCGGTATTCTAAGCATAAACGAAATCCACTCAAAATTTCATACATAATCACAGGTGGGATCAAGAAATCAAAGAAACTGACCTCCAACAACAAGATTAACCGTCAAAAGAAGGGGCACTAAGAACTTGTTACGCCTAAGAAAGGACTCCTTGGGAAGCGGAGGATCAGAAGGTGGGGGCGCAGGAGGACGTCCAGACTGAGACCCCATCTTGTATGATGCAGCAGCAGCTGACTGTGACGATGATGGTGTTGCTGTTTGCTTTGTTGGTGATGGTGAAGAGAAATCTTTCACCTTTTTTTGTCGTTGCAATTGCTTCAGTTGTGCTATTATTGAAAACAAATATCAATCAAGTCAAACAAACATCCTCTAATGATTGAAGCAAAAATCAATTGAAATACGCCTTAACAATAAGATTTTTGAACCAAAAAAGACAAAGCATAAAAATTGATTCTGTGGTGCACAAAACAAGTTGGGGTTTAACATTTTCGAGAAAAGGGATTGATTTTTGAGTGATACCTTTCTTCGGTTTGTTAGCGTATAGCTTTGGACCTTCTTGGCTGCTCATTGTCACTCTTTCTCAGTCTGTACGGCACTCTTCCTTTTACATTGATATACTCACCTGAGGTTGTCTTGTTGCTGCTACCAGACAGTTCTTATTCTTATATTACGCCTGCACAATGTTTCGTTAACTAGAAACTAACCAGAACCTAACCAGTCACAAAACAGTTCCGGTTAGAATTAGAGGCATAAAAAGCTTTTAACTCCACAGTAATTCGATTTAATCTAATCTGTATTGATTAAAAAATTAACGAATTTATAATTAAAAATATCTAAGAATTAAATCATTTTAACTTGAAGATACCTTATTAACTCAAAATTTATATAATCTGAATCTGAAAAACTTCCAAAGCAAAATAACCCAAGTTTTTAAAATTTATTGTTAAATTTCGGATTAAGAGTAACTTTCAAGTGAAATTATTACTGATTTATGAAACTCCTGCACTGTTAGACACTTGAACTGCTACCTTCTAGGCAACCACAACAAAGATGTACAATTTATTTAAGACCGTATTATAATGAACTCCCAATGAACCGAAGAAAGAAGTTAAAAAGACCCTTGAAATTGCTTGTTTCATGTTTAGGGTCTCCATGACCACTCTTGGAAAAATGCATACTTGGATCAAACTTGAACGTCCAAAGGAAACAAAGTAATAGAGAGTTTCCACACAAATGTTTGTTACAGTGTTTGTCAAATAAGAGAAAAGTTGAAACCTTGAAGATTATGGTACATAATTGACATCGTTGGATGAATGTAAGTTTATCTTACATAGTTAAATCGCCCTATTTTCAGCAGCAACTAAACCAACGTACTAAAAGAGACGCAAAACCAGACAGCAAGACACCTAGATTCTACGTTGTCATAAAATTTTTTCCCTTGACATGTCTGGTTGTCGAGCTTGTAAATCAGCTCCAGGAGCGGCCACCACCGTAACCCCTTCCACGTTCTCGGAAACCACCTGATTCATCAACCGCAAAACAACACAACTACTTCAGTAAACATACATAAAAAGGTGGGCATATAGATTGCATGGTCACATACAAAGAGAAATGTTTTTGCTTGATAAGTTAATTGCTCTACCCAAAAGTTCATATCCGGCGAATGGAGCTCTCGAAAGAGTCATCACCCATCATTATAACAGGTGAGAAACAAATTTAACAATCACTATTGAGTCACCCAATGTACTAAAGACTGGTAGAGGCATCGGAGTCTTCACAACCCCCACTGATTAAGAATTGAGCCCTTGAATTGCTTTTGAGAACAGAATGGAAGACATTCAATGACTACAAAAATATTGTGCATAAACAAGACTGTCAAAAAATCACAGGCACGTCCATCTCCCAGATACCATCCCCAAAAAAACAAAAAACACAAAAACTGCCTTATTATTCATGTGTGGGCATGCATCCCAAAAAGGAACTCCTGCTGACTAACCTGATGGTGGAGGAGGTGCACCACGGCCCATTGCAGCCAACTCCGGGCTGACCTTCTGCCCAGCTTCCTGAAGTATGGTGATCAGTTCCTTGGCAAACCTTGCATTTGCTGCTGTGAAGTAAGTGTATGCTGTTCCTTTTGCTCCAGCCCTTCCAGTTCTACCAATACGGTGAACATAATCTTCCAGGGATCCAGGAAAGTCATAATTTATCACAAATTTGACATCCTTCACGTCTGCCACCAAAACAGAACAATGATCAATCCAAAGACTGAGGCAGGTAAGTTACATGAATACCACAATCTCAAAAATAGCATAATGGTCAAAAATCTAAAAACCAAACACAGGTCCTTCTGCTAAGCTGAAACACAGTAAGACTTCCAACAAAAAGTTCCTGAAGAATGCAGTCAAATCAACAGATGGGTGAAGCAAAGTATTGATGATAAAAAGTCAAATCATAACCACCAACCAGAGAAATAGACAATAAATAAGATTGTTTGCAAGAAAAAATTTGAAAAAACACACATAAAATATATGCAACTTACTCAAAATAATTACTGAATATCATATGGCATGAGTAAAGGGCCACAAATGAGCTAATGTTGTAAGAACTAATACTGCCAATGATTTCCAATTTTTGGTGCCAAAATTGGTCTGAGTAAATTCTTGCCAAGATAGCAAACTCAACTTTCAGACATCACAAAGAAAGTGCATGCCACACAAAACAAATCCCAAGAGAAGGCTTTAGAAACAAGAATGACAAAAAGATTTTAATTATTTTCAATGAATAACATCAATTTTGTTATTAAGATTTAGAATGAGCAACATAAGAAAAGCCTAACAAACTAAAGGTAACTGATTATGCTGAAAACAGAATGCTAAAAGTAATAATATAGAACTGAGAACTCATAACATGATGCCCATTCTGTATGTACCTAACCCACGAGCTGCAACATCTGTTGCTGTCATTATAGGACTCTTTCCAGATTTGAACTCTGAAAGGACCCAGTCCCTTTCTGCTTGACTTTTATCTCCATGAATTGAAAGGGCAGGCCAACCATCCATACGAAGCTGCCGCGTTACTTGGTCACAACCTTTTTTGGTATCCATGAAAATCAGAATACGGCTGCCATCCATGATGTCCTCTAACAACTTCACTAACCTGAAATATGCAGAAATGTAAGGAAAACTATTCAAACAAATTCCAGTTCAGGGATAATAGCAATGAAGAATTCAAAAGATAAGAAATCACACAAGAAAAAGAATGTCTTACTTGTTATATTTCTGATTCTCGGACACAATTTCAACAATTTGGCGTATTGCACGATTAGCTGTTAGATCTTGAGATCCTATTATCACCTGCATGAAATGGAAAGAGAGAATCAATCAAATAATGGTGCATAATAATATTTATGCCAGTGCAAATGGCAATCACAATGATTTGATGAATTGTAGATTTTGAATTACACCAACTTCTGCAAAAGGTATGTCTTTTATGGCACATAGGCCCCCAGAAGCTACAACTATAAGTACCTTATATGGATTATACAGAAACTGTCTTGCTAGTTGTTCAACCTCTTTGGGCCACGTAGCACTCCAGTACAGAGTTTGACGGTCTGGCCGAATCTGCAATGAATTACCAATAAAATGATAAACAACCTCATAAGTATAAGGGAGAATATTAGAATGTTCATGCATGGCACAGAGAGAGAGAAGAAGGTGAAGAGCAGCAGACATACACCAACCAATCCAAACAACGATTAAATTGTTAAAATCAGTTGTACATAGTGTTCATTTTCAAACACAAAACAAAGATCTGAATTGAAAATCAAACGAAAATATGATGAGTAACTCATTTGTAGACTTAAAGGTATTTAATATCACAATTTTTAAACATTCAGAAATTGAGTATAGATACCCAATGAGCATTCAATAGTCTATTTTTTATTCTTATGATACTTGAGATGGTATCACAAAACCAGAATACAAAGAAACATTATAGAAATTGAAGAGTAAAATGCATGTAAATCCAATCATATTGAGATAAAAAAAAAAAAAAAAGTGCCCACTTACTGAATTCCATATACCTCTCTGATTTCAGTAGTTTTGTAATTCATTTTTAAACAATTGAGCATTTTCCGATTAGAAATAACAAAAATGAGAAAGGAACAAACCTGAGAAACAATTTTCCGAATCTGAGGCTCAAAGCCCATGTCTAGCATTCGATCTGCCTCATCCAACACCAGGTATGTGACTCGTCGCAAATTTGTGTGATGTGACTCCAGCATATCAATCAACCTTCCTGGTGTAGCAATAACAATCTCAACCCCTGAAATCAGAAACAAATACTGCAGTGTTAGGTTTATTAACAGCATGTACTTATAGGATACCTTATACTAAAAAATATAAGATAAATAATGGAGTTATCTTAAACTCACTTGCCATGTATAAGGCGATAGCCAGTTCGGGAAACTCAGATTAGAGAAGCAATGTCATCTCAAACTCAACAGCCACCTACCTTTCTGTAGATCACGCACCTGAGGTCCCTTTGGAACCCCACCATAGATGCATGTACTTTTTATCCTTGATGATGCACCAAATTTAGTAGCTTCTTGTTGTATTTGAACAGCAAGTTCACGTGTTGGAGCTAAAACTAAAACAATTGGGCCATCCCCAGGAGCTGGAGAGGGAAAAGAGAAGAAAACAAGTTGAACTTCATGACCATTCTAAGATCAAGAGAAAACAAAGCATCAACAGTAATATTGTGAAGTTTCATAAATCAGAGAATTTGGCTTCCTACCCAAAATTGGTTGTGCATTCACATGCACAATTGCAGGCAACAGATACGCGAGTGTCTTTCCAGATCCTGTTTCTGCAATACCAATAAGATCCCGGCCCTTTAATGCCATTGGCCATCCTTGAGATTGAATTGGTGTAGGTTCTACAAACCCAGCTTTTGTAATTTCTTGCATCACATATTCTGAAATGATGTAAGTACAACTTAGTGAGTATCTATTCAATAAAACATTATTATCAACAGAAAAATTATTCCCAGAATGAAAATTTTAGAACTTAAACAAATCAATTTGGAGCAAAAATCAGTATAACCAGGCTATAGCCAGTAGGAAGGCCTAATGGATACAACTGGAGTAGCATGATTTGGGACCTCCCTGACAGAGCAGCAGCAATATAAAGAAAATTAAAAATAAGGACAAATGAAAAAGTGAAGTTAGAAGAATGACAGAAAACCCATCCCTCCAAGCCCCAACCCCTCCCCCTTGCAGTAGTTGCTAAAAAGAAAAACAAAAAAAGAAAAACACAGTGACCAATTGCAATAAAGTAGTAGAATTCTCCAACTAGACAACAACTCTTTAAATTTGACATTAATTACTAAGTGCCTACTTCAAAACACTTTCTCCAAACCATGCAGCCAGAATCAATCAAATGTGAAAATTTAAGCAGATGGAAAAGAGATTTTCTCAAATTTCAAAGCTACATACCTGGAAAGCCAACATCATCAAAACACTTAACAGGCTTTGGAACATCACGGCCCTCCACGGTAATTTCCCTCCGTTGCCTATACTCCTCAACCTCCTTCTCTGACAATGCTGCCACTGATGATGATTCTACATAGAAATTCTTCTCAAATGGAGTCAAACCATCCAAATCCAACTTCCTTGGAGGTTCTGCACGGTCATAATCCCTCCTCTGGGATGAAGATCGACCTGAGCCACCATATCCCAAAGCTCCACCAAAACCTGAGTCACTAAACAAACACCAAACTCACAGAGATGAAGTAACAATGCAACCAAAACAATCCCAAAACAACAGTATCAGGACAACTTCCAAAGATATAAAAGACCACAAAACAGATTAATTACAAATATGAAAAAGAAATAAAATGCCAATTTTCCCTTTCAAAGTTCATTGAACGAACTTGAGACCTAGATCCATTAAAATAAAAAATAAAAATAAATAAATCAGTTACTTCCCCTTGACTTTCTTTTTTTTTTTTCCAAACCAGGGAGGGGGTACATTGCAATTGCAAACACATAATAATACGATTTAGACAAAGATAGCTCCTTTATCCAACCTACTACCACTATTTCCCTGAAATAGATGTTAAATTAAATTGCCATGAGCCAAGCTTCCAAATTAACATATAACAATGAAAACAAAGCCTAAAAGCCATTTTAAATTGGAATAAAGAAAAAAAAATGAGGAAAGAGAGAATAAAAAGATTGCGAAAAGAAAACAAAGGAATAATCACAAATCCAAATATGGGTCCATGAACAACCCTATTATATTCACAATTAACTAAGCATCCATTGAACACGAACCATTGATTACTATTGCTTGGGTCACTAAATAAACACTAACATCGCAACAAACCACAAAGAAACTAGAAATTATGGGGCAGCATTTTCAGACAGGGTTTTTCCAATTGTCTTAAAATGAGAAATATACAAAAACCCATCAAGACCCACGATCGCTAAACTCAATTTGAAGCTAAAAATCCAATCTTCATGCATAAAGAGTCAATTTTTATGCATTATGTGAACTATATGTAATATGTGGAATCAGGGGTGCTACCTTCTCCGGTCACGGTATGATCCGGGGTCTCCGGTGCGGCTGTCGTATCGGCTCATGGCTGGGTGCTACGCACTGTGAGTTTAGCAGAGATGAAATCGTTTTAATTTTCCCTTTTTAAATTCTCTTCTTTTGGCTTAGGTTTTTGAGATACACAGAGAAAGCCTCGTTCGCGTGATACGGTCGAAACAGAGACGATGATGTTTTGTTATGTTTTGCTACTGTGTACTAGCCAGACCAGTCGGTGATGCATCGGGATCTCACAGCCACTGATGTTATAACGGGTGTACCTTTTTTTGAGACAAATTACTTCGTATACAAATTGGTTACGAGCAAATGTTATCAACATATGTACTAATCTTTGGTCCAAAAAGGGAAGCAGCACAACCTCATAGGAAAGAATCATAAATTTAAATTTATGAAAGAATAAATTTTATAATATTTAATAAAAATTATTAATTATTCTTAGAATAGTGTAAGACATTCAACCTATTGAATATTTTATAAAAAATTTAAATTTATAATTATGTAGTGTAAATGAAATTCTTTAATTTTTACATGTGGTCCATAAATTTATTTTTGAATATATTGTTATGGCTTGTTTTTATATACTATATTATTATTATTATTATTATTATTATTATTATTATTATTATTATAAGATATAACAAGTGTTATTGTTTTTTTTTTTTTTTGGTCAATAGATAGTTTTACTTTACGTACTATAGCATAAAATACTTATAACAATGATTATTTCATGACAATTGAATTTTATTGTTAAAATAATACTTATAATTGACATAAAAATTTATTTTTATAAGATGTAGTAACAACAAACTTTATACAGTAGGATCTTGATAATAGTTATAAAAAGCAATTTAAAATGTTTAAAGTTATGGTTCCAAATTTTGGCTACTTTCATGCAATGGTTTTAAGATGACGAAACAAAATTAATGTTAATTGAATTTTCATACAATGGTTTTCAATGAATTAAATAATGACTTCTAACTTTATACTAATTAAAAATAGGAGTTTTAATATAAGATTACCAAATCATTGCCTTATATGTTTAAACATAGTAATGTTAAAAGATTTTAATAACAGTTTGCAAACTAAAATTTCTTAACAATTTTAAAAAATAATAATAATATTGTGATTTTGTAAACAACAAAACTGTGTTGTTTAATCACTGACTAACTAAAATCTTACGTTTTTGAAACCCGAGTCTTATTGATTCTCTATTTTTCAACAATTTAAAATGATCTCTCAATTTCACCAAGACTTCCCAGCTTTTCTCGATTTCAACCCAAAGCCCAAAACGATCTTTTATTCTCCATTCAGCTTCAAATCTAAATTACTTATATTTCAATTTTGTCAATCTTGAATTGTAAATTCGTGCATAAAGGTTAAATGTTATATCTTTTCAGTTTTAAGAAAACTTTTGGATTTGTATCGTTTAAGAAATGAAAGAGTGAGAGATAACCAGAAAACCTCTACCTTGTCAAAAGAATGAGCAACAAAAAGGCAATGAAGAGGGCAAGTAAGCTTTATTGAAATCCCTGTACCTCTGTTGCTGCTATTAGATTAGGTAGTTTTATGGTTTCCTCTGTCGTTTTCTTTTCTTACTATACTTTCCATTGATTTTCTTAGCTATTTTTTTATCTTGCTTACCATAATTTCTGCAACTAATAAGAAGACCACATGTTTTGCATTTTTGTTATTTATTTTTTATTTATAAATGTCATATTATTTTTAGGGTTCTAATGCCCACATTATTTCATTTTTTAGAAAACCTAATTTATCACTCATAAAGAGTTCTTATTTACAACTTCTTGCTTTATCATTAAATAAAGAAACCTTTAGGTATAGTTATAGCGAGACATTTATAAAGATGAAAAAGATGGTTAAATGTGTATAATTTTTTTATTTGTAATTAATTACAAAACAAACAATGTTTTATATCATATAGTGTCATTTATATATTTTTACATCTAAGTTTATTCTAGTAATAAAAATTGGGAAATAGTTACCTATTTATTACTAATAGAAACATGTCAAATGAATATGGTGTCTAATGAATTTATGAAAGTGTTCACTTTTTAATTGACCTATGTTTTTGTTTTCCCCAACATGTATCATGTAAATGTGTGCTTATGTTCTAGCTAAGGTATCTCTAATAGCCTACATCTAAAGGATTCTAATATCGAGGTTTAGCTTTTGTCTCTACTTATCATCTTAGGAAAGTCAAGTTATATGGTTTGTCATGTTAAATCTTTAGATAATGTAAAAAGTTATGTTTGCTCATTTAAAAGTTTTCAAATGTTTATTGGTAATTGTTATAAGTGTTTTAAGTTACCTAAGTTCTCATGTCTACTAACTTATCTATGTTCCACACCAGGAAGAAGCAGTTAGAAATTTAGTTCTAGTTATTTACTATTACTTAACTATTGTTTATATATATTTTAATTTGTCATTTGTTCCTTTAGATTAATCTATCAAAATTTGAGGTTTGTTAATAAAGGTAGTTATTGGTGCAATAAAATCCATAATATTGTTTTGAATATATTTCTAAAAGTTAAAACCATTTTTATGTTGAATACATTTTTGCATAACTATATTTTTAAATTTTGTTATTTGACTTATTTTTAAGATTTTCAAACTTTGTTTGGTAAACATTTTTTTTTAATTTGTAATATGTATGTTTATATTTTAATTTAAGTTATTTGTTTTCCATCTATGTTGAAAATACTTCAATTTATGATAATACTTTATTTTCATAAGTTTGGTATGTGTGTGTATGTATTTTATTTGATTTAAGTTTAGTTGTTGAATATGAAAAATACAAGTTGGATATATTTAGACAAATTGAATAAAGAATACTTAGATAAAGTTAAAATTTTCTTAAATATGACTTTTGTTATGACTATAGTTGGCAATGAAATCTTATATCATTGTAAGAAATGTCAATGTTAATATTGTACTCTAAAAAAATTGTCTTTGGACATTTAATTATTGAAAACTTTATAAAAGGATAAAATGATGAGATTTTTCATGGTGTAAAACTGACATCAAAAGGGGCACATGTTAATAAATTTGATTTTGGTATGAATGATGATATTGTCGAGTTATTACATGATACCTTTAAGGATGCAATTGTTTAACCAAAGCTTAAAAATGTTAAGGAGGGGTCAAATATGAAGACTATAAAGTTTTACATATTAGTTAAATAAGATCAATAAGAATTATATCTAGGTTATAATAATTTTTTTTAAATTATCGTTTACAATTAAATTGTATCTCTTTGAGTGTCTCTATGGACTTAATAATGTAAGATTTAGAGTTATTTTGGAGTTAATAAATGAAGCATTCTTTGAGGCAAAAATACCTATTTCATTAATGAAATTAAAAGTATGGTAAGAGATTTAGGGCTCAAATACAAAAAGATTCATACTTATCCTAACAATTGTATGATACATTGATACAAGCATAAGAAGATATAGGTCTATGAAATTTATAAAGCAAGCTCCTACTTATATTATATATTTATCTAATGGTTTAAATCTAATAGTCACATGTTATACTAGATATTTTATTAATAGGTATAAATTTCATAAAGGGGCATGTGATGCAATGTGCAAAATACAAAATAATATTGTGTTTTTGAATGTTCTAACAAAAAACTTTGCAAACACCAAGGATTAAAATCTTACCTTGAGAGATGTTACCTATTATAGGGTAATTATAAAAATTATAAAGTTAGATTATTAGGTTTGATTTAATGTAATTTTGTTCAAATATGATTTGCTTCATGCCTAAAAAGATGATTTTATACTTATAACCAAATTGTGTTATCTAAATAATCTTTTTGTAGTAGTCCATCAAGTCCACCAAATTTTTTATATTAAGGATTTAGTTGAGAAAAGTCATTATTATATGACAAGATGAATTTCTTAAGATTTATATGATATTGCTGAAAAAAATAGCAAAAATTTATGGGACATATTTTAGGAAGAGCCTTATAAATCTAGGCAGAATATATGATCTCCTATAGGTAATAAATAAACCACTTGGATAAGAAAATGCACGCTAAGTATTATACTAGACTTGCAAACAAACATTATACAATATGAAAACGATGATTATCTTAGTAAAAATCCAAATTTTGATGTTACTCTATAGAATTGGATATATGAAAATGATTAAAAGTAAAATTATATTATCAGTTTGTTGGGATGTTACAACAATAACATTTATAAATTTTTATTTTAACATTTAGTAAATATTTTTATATGAAACTAACATCTTTAATTTTTCTATTTTATAAGCAAATAATATAACAAAACTCAAAACTTATAAGAAATAAAAAGAAATGTTTAAGTAATCTAATGATACTATAAATCAAAAAATGGTAAGCCTTTAATCATATTTGAGTACAAAATCAATTTTTATAGTTTAATAATTTTGAACTACATGTTGTTGTTGTTGTTTTAGGTTTAAATAAACACATTCAATTAAAATGCTAAGGAATCCACCACTAAATAATTAGTCCTTTTACTTTAGTTGAGGAGTAAGAGCATCTTGAATGATATAACTTTATGGAAAAGGTACGAAACCTACTTCCTTAAAGGGAAGGAATGTTGTTAAAGATACTATAAGAGTGTCTAAAGATTTCATGCGATCAACTAACAAAATATAAAAAATGAAGTGTAAAAGAGATTAGAAGCTCAGAAACTTACAATGATACAAAAAATCTTCACTATAATTCTCTCAGGCTTACAATAACTCAATTATGGTTTAAACATTAATGCAAACATTTCATGTATGTTTTTTTTTCAATTATTGATTCACCTAATGACTCTTTTAGTGCTTCATGTTTGTATAACCAAACAAAAAATTGTTAATCTTTAGCGAATGCTTATAGTCCATTGAACCTAACATGCTTGAAAATATATGTCATCTGTTTACTTGATATGTGAATCTTGATTACTTAATTTTAATTGGTTAATTATAATTTTAATTATTGTAACCTATATATTTAATCTTTAACGATTGCACATGTTTAATATACTCATTTGATTGTTTTTTTTATTTTATATGATTATGAAAATACTAGTGATAATAATACTTGTTAAGTAAATATGTTGTGTACAAAACTTTTTATTTGATTGATTGACTATCTTATATGCTATATTAAACGTATGCATACGACGATACTAATTTTTTCAAATTTTATACTTATGGACCTTTTACATTTGTTTAAATGGTTAGTAAATCAACAAAGTATTTATTATTTCAAAAATTGTATTTCAATTATGAGTAAGTGAAGTAAAAAACTAATATCAACAATTTAAAATTGATGCGCTTATTTTTTAAAACTACTACCATTAGGTATAAAAACTTGCTTTTAGGTATTAAAATGGTTGTTTTTATTACTCAAAACTACTACCTAAATTACTACTTTTATTATTCAAACTATTATATTTCTTATTAAAAATTATTGTCTTTATTACTTAAAATTGTTGTCTTTTTTACTCATTAATGCTTTTATGTTTTAAAAATGCTATTTTTAGGTATTGAAATCATTATTTCTTTTATCTCAAAATTACTATCTTTAAATCTCAAAAATGTTAATTTTTGGTGTTGATATTGTTACTTTTACAACTCAAAAATATTATAATAGTAAATTTAAACTGTTGTTGGCTAACCAACTACTAACTATGCACGTACAAAACATTGTGTATAATTCTAAAAAATTAATGTTGCGATGCCAATAATAATTAAGTTAAACCTTTAATACAACGATTCTTTTTCGTGGCAATAACCTTTAAACTTATTGTATAAAAACTACTATAGGGCTATCAAAAATCATTGCTTAAAATATTAAATAATAACTCAATATATTTGAATAATAATTTTTAATTATTATTATAAATATTTTATAATGTAATGACAATTTTTTTTCTCTTTATAATTGAGAATGAATTTTTTAAAAAAACTTCAATTTACCCTTTTTTTAGGTCTTTGTTTCAATTTAAAAAAATAAAAAAATGTAATTATTGTTCAACTTTAAATGATGTATGAATATAGTTTTATTAAATAATTACATTAACGTACTATGCTGTTATTTTTAGCCAAAAATGCAAATTTTCAATCATCAAACTTTTCTCCTGAAAAAAGGGTCTTTGAATTAATAAGTTTTTTTATTGACCAATGAAAAATATTGAATTCTTTTCATTTAAACGATCATTTATTTGTGATACATGTTCATGGATTACATATCCATAGCATAAGTTAACAATCACTCGATCAGTTGGAAGTCTGGCCCAAATTACGAGAAAATTATTGGAAGTTTATGAAGGGTTAGGGTTACTAAGCTTTCCTAAGATTGAAGTTCAGTCCGTTATTTAAACTATACCTTTAACACGAGAGGTTAAAAAAGAAAAATCACAAAAACAAATTGACCCAAAGCATGAGTTTATTGAGGTAGTTTCATTGAGCAATTAGTTGCAGACATGCAGCATAAGGGTTTTACAACTAAAGCAAGCTCTGGGAAGCTAACATGCATCGCAGATTATGTGTGCAGCCAGCGACCTTTTAAGCAAAATCCAAGAGAAGCAAATGACTATATAATAGCCATATGCAATAGATGACCACAAAAATAAAATGAATTTAAATTATTAAGATCTTTTTTCCTTTTAAAAAGTAAAAATAAAATTTAAAAGTAATTTTTATTTAATAAAATTACTTAAAATTTAATAGTGTACACAAAAATAGTTAATATACATAATCAAAGGCATAAAATGAAATTAACAATCACAACATTTAGTAATAGAATTATTTGAAATTTTAATTTTAGATATATAGTTTAAATTTTATTTTTTAAGAATTTTAAAAAATTATTTAAATAAAATAAAATTAAATTTGAAGAGTTCATATATCAAATGAACTATTAATTTGATCCTATTAACTAGTTTTATTCATAATCCATGAATTAATTAGTTTTTTTATCTGTCAATTTTTTTAAATACGTTAGAAATTCAAGGCCTAGTTCTTCATCAAGCTAAAGTATGTTCAACTAAATGGGTTAGGATTTCCAATCAGTCCAAAACTTCAACAAACTAATTTGCTCCCTTTTGACCCATTATTAAAATCCTTCTTTGTTAAGGATTGGACTGAACAGTATCCATTTTAATGGAGCTCAATTGTCAAACTATGCGATTGCCACAATGTCACATACGTTTGTTGTTGATCACCCAATTTCAAGGTTGATCATAATACTGTGGCCAGCCAACCCTTTTTTTTTTTTATATATTTCTCATCTTAAAAAAAAAACCATATAACTCATACATATATAAAAATAAGGGATAAAATTCAAACTTTTATCTTCTCTTATTTACACAAAGTTCATAGTCTAACTACTCTAAACAGTCGATTTTGAAACTATCTTTTTTCATGGTACACTAAGTATGCATATGTTTTTAAGGGGAGAAGAAGAAGAAGAAGAAGAAGAAGAAGAAGAAGAAGAAGAAGAGAAATGAGCCAAAATCCCCATTCCGCATTGTTTCCAAGATCAAAACTTTTAATTTTTTTTTTTTTTTGGTTCAATAATTAGTTAGGTTCTAAAAACTCAAATTTAGACAAACAAGCATAAGGGAATGACTTGTGGGGATTGGCATTGAGAAGTTCTGGTTGGCAGCATTTTTAGTAGCACCTAGGCCTGTTACTGCGTCCACACATCCTTGACAGAATATGTGATCCATAGACAGAACAACATTGGTAAGTTCTGGCATGGATAAGGCAACAGGATTCATAAGCTGAATGCATGAAACCTGACACACCATCAGCACAAAAGTTGCAGACATGAGGACAGTTTTTGGATATGTAGGCCCATCCAGCCAGCACATTCGGATTGAACATGTAATTTACAGATCTTGTTGAGTATGTGGCAATCCAATCCCAACTGAGGATAGAACTTGTCTAACTCCTGAAAACAGAATTATTTGTTTAATTTTCTGTGAGGATTTGATGACACGACTTGGGAATATTTTCTTTTGGCCTTTTCGAAAGTTCCATGTTCATTTAATAATCAAGGAAAAACATTTCAAAAATCAGCTATTTCAGCACATTTTCCTTAAAGGCTGCTACATTTATGGTCAAATTTTCCACAAAAAAAAAAAAAAAAAAAAAAGAAAAAGAAGAAGAAGAAAAGGCAGGGTTGTTACTTCTAAAATTTGGCTTCCTTAAGCTCCTGTCTAACTTAGGATTACTACCTTTATTTTTTTAAATAACCATTTCATAGAATTCTATTACAACAAGTAATCTAGTATTTACATAAGAAAAAGTTTTGAAAAGAACAAAGCTTTCTGGTATGACAAAGATGATAAGGCCTATTCTTTCTTATCCATTATCCATGTGTGATACATGCTTGAAAGCTTTGGTGTTTGAAGGGATGACTCATGAAGAGTTGTTCGATTCACAAAGATTGAGGATTTAAGGAGCAATGGAATTTTCTTTTCAATAGAGATAAGCTGAAGGCTGAAGTGTCATCCTCATCCTCCAATGAAATGTAGGTTTCTTAAAAACTCAATTTGGTCAAAAAAAAAAAAAAAAAAAAGGGAAATTGTAGTTGATGTTAGTGTGTTCAGTTTTTTTTTAAAAAAATAAAAATAAAATAAAATTTATGACTGCACTAGAAAACATGTAAATTTATTTTTATTATGATAAGAAATTGGTTATGAGAATGAGCTTTCAGCATAAATAAATAAAAGAATTCTAGTTTACAGTAAAGCCCATCATATGTATATATATATTTAACGTTAATGCTTATAGGTGTTGGGAACCAGAGGGTCAGGGTTTCTGTAGCACTCCTTATTTTTTAGTTTACTAACAACAAACATGGGATTGGACCCCATTTGGAGCTGTGGTCCAAAATGGGTTGTCCTTCTTTGCTTTAAAAGAACACCAGCGCACTAGGGATGGGTGAGCTGCTTATTAGATATGCTCTAATAGCCGCCCAATATAAAATTTAAAAGTGAAATCTGGAATTTGAATTTCATCTCAGTAATAATTGAATCTCTTTCTCCCTGCACAGAATATATAAATATATATGTATGTATACACTGCACTACAATGGCTTGTGAATCACTTGTGGGGCCTGGTTGGTTGAGGCCATGGACCCTAGCAGTGCGAGATTCACCAAACCCATGTTTTATAACATGGAGTTGACCCCATTAGAATCAACACTAAAAGGAAATAATTAGATAAATGGAGTTTGAGTTTTTTTTTTTTTTTCCTAAGCAAGTAGAAAAGAAGTACACCAAACACAGAAAATTGGGATTGAGTTTGGCAAATGGCGTACTGGTGGTTGAATTGTGCAATGTGTACAATGGATTCAAAGGTCAAAGTGGAGACCCCCCCCCCCAACTTTCAATTCAACCAAAATATAATTTAACCATAGCTGAAGGAATATTTTGGTGAAGGTAACATACATAATGACAGCGACAATGAATCAATGTCGATAAATTTTATACTATGTCAATGTCATATTGCAAATTGCTGTCCTAACTATAGGTGCAGTTTAAAATATTCTATTCGTGTCAAGAATGTTGGCATGTGCGGCTTCTTTGTTGAGGAGTAAATGAAAATGTCTCCTTGATGATTGGTAGGATTTCATATTCCGGAATGGAGAAATTTTATTAGCTATCAAAGTTAAAGCGACTTGTCCCCCACGCACTCTCAACTCAATATTCCTTTTCTTAGCTATCAAGACGATGTTCATGATCTAGTTGAAATATGTCATGCATCGCTCGAAATACCCTTTAAAAAATTTCATAATGTTTTTATGAATGAAAATTTTATTCATGCAAATTGCGGAAATTTCCTAAAAAATATGTTAATCGAGTAGGAATAGTCCGAGGATTTAAATTGATCCTTTTCAACCTTAAACAATAAAAAAGCATATAACACAATACTAAATATTTAGTTTATTGGTGTGGCAAATTTAGGAACTAATCAATTGTATCATAATCAAGAATAATTTCTTTCAAATTGATCAACATTTTTGTTGGAAAATTTTTTTTTTTTTTAAAAAAGCAAAAAGAGAAGAAAACTATAAATGTAATTTTATATTTTAATTTAACAACTTAAAATATTAAATTTATAAGTCATTTTTATTTATATATTCTTTATCTTTTCTTCTCATTTTTAATATATATAGTTTCTGAATTGCATAATTTACATTTGAAACCTCAATGATTTTAAATATTTATAAAATTTAAGCAAATAATAATCAATATTATTCGTCTCATCAACTTAATGTGGTAGTAGATGCTTGGACCTAAAAAAAAAGAGTGGAGGAGAATAATGAATATAGTTAGGTGGTATACGGATAAAAACTATAAGTGCATGCACTTAGTGGTATCCAATTACATTACTTCATCTCTAGCCATCACCCATGTATACTTTCAATTTTTTTTAGATTAAAAGTTCAGTTCAAAGTAGATACTAAATCGAATCAAGCTAGGTCACCCAAGTTGATCAAAATAAATCTGAACCGCACATTCACTTTCTGGTCCACGTTTCAGTCCGAGAGCTACTAGAGTTCATATATATGGTTGCCATGAATAGGGAAATGGGCCCACTGAATCCATGCAAGGAAGATGTCGATAGCCATGACATGACCTTTGTGGTGCGAGGATGTATGTGACAAGCTCATCCAAAGTAGAAGGTCATCCCCAAGTTTCTTCTTCTTCTTCTTCTTCTTCTTGGGCTTCCTGTGACCCCGATTTTCTTGTAACATCATCGAAACTATTCCAATGGATCAAGCATACATGTCGTCCTTGGGCCCACAGCATCCCTGCTGAAGTGTCGCCCTGATCTTTGTTAGCATTGTCCCATGGTCCCACTTTCCTGCTGATGTGTATCCATCATCCAAGATCAAATAATTGATAACATCGGAACAAATTTAGAAGTTGGTAACCCTTTTCACATGAGTCCACTTTTAAGTAATTCTTATTTTAAAGGCTATATCATAATGTGGGGTTAAAATCCTACATCATTATTAAAAATTAAATTAAATATATTTGTATAAATATTATTGATATGTCTAAAAAAATTATTTTAATAACTGATTTTTTTATATATATTTATTATAAATACACACAATTTTAAATGAAACTTTAATGTCTTAAAAAAAGAGAGGACTTATACTATATATATATATATATATACACAAAATTATATAATTTAAATTAAATATATCAATTAATATCTAAATTAAATTCAAAATTATAATTTTAAGAAAATAATGATATATAAAATTATTTTTTACTAATTAAATCATATTATAATTAAATAATTAAATAATTTTAAAATATTCCAACACAATTTATTAAAAAAAATTAACATTAATTTCCTCCTAGAAATTAAACTGCCGGGGCACTGGTCCATGACAATTCAAGGAAGGAGGAGCGTTGAGGGGTCCATCGGGCAACAGGACTCTTTCCAAGTGCAGCCAACTGGAATGGCAAAGAGCCCCAGGAAACAACGCGGAAACAAAGTTAAGGAATATGTGGACAAGTAGAATGGCCAAGGGTCTTAAGGAGGACCCACAGAAAGGAATCACACCAGAAAGGATCCAAGCCAGTCAGGAAATGCCAGAAAGCTACAAGGGCAATCTTCAAAAAAAAAAAAAAAAAGGCTGAAAATGATGAAGGCAATGAAAGGAGGACTTTTGGGGGGTAAACCCACATGGATTGTTGCGTAATTGTTAATAACGAGAAGATAGAGTGATTGAGGGGCACAAGTTTCTAAATTCAATCTCCCTTTTTAAGTAGAAACAATTTGTGCCCAGTATGAAATTTTTGCCCATCATCGAAAAAAGTTGAGGAGTTCTGATTGCTTGTTCAATTCACCATAAGCAAGAGATGACTTTGATTGTGGACTTCTGTGTTGGAAGTGATACAAATTGGCTCTAGCAAGTCAAGTTTCTATCTCATATTTTGGTCTTATTTCCGGCCAGAAAAGGTAAGATCGGAAAGAAAAAAGAAAAAAAAAATGTATAGAAAAACACACCCTGATAAATAAAAACACAAGAGAGAGAGAGAGAGAGAGTAAGACAAGACAAGACAAACTACAAGCTTATCTGCTGTTGTGAAACATTGGCGTTAGAAATTCAGGGGTTCTTGTTTTTTCAACCCTATCATCGTTAGATTTTTGCACACCACACTTCTTCTAAAATTATTGCTTTTATTCTTTTTGCTGAGATCATGATGTAACCATACCATGCTAATCACAATGGAAGCTTTTATTATCTTCACTAATAAATGGGGTGGCCTAAGGAAAATATAGATGAGATATGGATGAAAGTCTACACATTATATTATTTTGATTCTTAGTTTCGTATTTTAAAATTTTTGATATATTATCATAATTAATAAAAAAAAAATATACAATTATACAACTAAAGACCATAATAGGCAACATGCTTCTGCGTTTATTTTACGTCAATTTTATTTTTTATTTTTTTTGTTTTTTATATGTCTAATGGACTCTCAGCCAAATTAGCATTGAATGGCAAACACATTATTTGAATTCATCGTTCTCATCCCTTAATTCAGAACCGAACCGAATATATATATATATATATAACAAAGTATTTTATAATTAAGTACAAGGGGGTAGTCTCTAATCTTTTAGTTAGTTATTCTTGCACAAACTAATGCTGGCATGGTGCCAAATGTTGCACACCGCCAGAGTTGCAATGACTTCATACTGATTATTTTTCATTGGGTTAGGAGTAAAGTTCCTTTCAGGCTCTTAAAGAAAGGGAGGGGGAAAAAATTATTTGTCCAACTTTTTTTTTTTTGAATAATTTTTCTGCATTCAAGTTCATACTTATCTGATAGACAATCAAGGAAAAGATTCATATTCCACAACTCATCAATACAGACAAAAGCATTAAAGAATTAATGAAATTTGATTAGCTAGAATAAACCAAAGTATTAAACATAATCCACCGACAGCAAAATAGCTACCATCCCACAATCTGCATATGTGTACACGTTGGTCCCAGGAAAAAAGAAAGCAGAACCTTTTGAAATTTAGTCATTAATCCCAAGAGAATTAAACGTGAGATTATATGGACTGAATGTGCATAGTTTCACATTCCACTAAAAAATGAAATAAATAAATAAATGTAGTGACAAGACTGGAGCAAATAATTGGACATTTGTCTGAAAGAGGTTCTTTGTCATAAAAAAAAGAACACTATGCATTGATGAATGATTTTCTAAGTTTCCTCCTCAACTGCAAATTGAATGCTTGAATCTTCGCAGGGCAGGCATTGAACCCATGCAAAGCACGGCACTATCAGAATACAGTTACACCTACTGCTCCAATAATCGCCAGTTGAAAATTTGCATGCAAACGATTCACATGTTTACTGTTTAGATTGATGTGACTATAGATATGAAATATTTGCAATTTGTAAATACAGCTTGCAGGTTGGTGGGGCGATTGGAAATGGAGTGTGGCCTCGATTTCAAGGCAAGTTGTCTCCATCCTTTTTTTCCAACTCTACATTATACGTAGGCTCCTCAAGTTTTTCATTTTGATGCGATGTAGATTCCGGATGAAGTATCAATATCTGTAATTATTCATCGAATGATTATAATAATATATAATCAATAATTATAGTATTTCCAAGCTTATTTTACAAGATTATGGAACCATATTATGTATTCACGTTCTTTCTAGTTTGGAAACATGTTAAATTTGTCAAAAACACATATTAACCCAAGTCTGCATATATATATATATATATATATATATATATTTATTTATTTATTTATTTATTTTTTTCAGGAGATAATGTTGTAAATGCTTTTATCTCTTTGACTACAGCACTTATTTTATAACAATTTTCCCACATCTAACACGATTAAGTGAAAAGGGAGGCAGAAAATCCGAACAAACTTCTATTCCCATTTTCCCATTTTTACGTTGTAAATGCTATCGGTTTTTGTTATTATTTTTTTTTTGTTTTACCGGTTATTCCAATAACTTGGTTTTGTGGGAAAATTTTGTTAATTGGGTTGACCCTTAGAGCTAATAATTTTATAACAAGTGGCATGAATGTCACCTGAATTTCAGTAATTAAAATTCTCCGAGAAGCAAGAGTGGACACGCCACATTGAATTTTCTATGTTAACATGCAAAACAAAGATCATAAAATTCTCAATTATACATGTCATAAAAGACATGAGTTACTATTTGAGGTAGTTGTCTAGTGATATTTCGTATATTTTTCTTGTCACGGACTCAAATTTGAATCTTTTTTTTCATTGTCGATCAAGTGTAAAAGAAGAAAAAAAATGAAATTTATATGAATTAACACTGTTCAAATAGAGAATTCTTTCTATAAGAAAGATTGAATGGAATATAAAGAGCAAATTCAAAACTTAATTTTGATTTATAAATATAATAATTGATATATTTGTAATATTAATTTATTTTTATTTTTTTGTAAAAAAAAAAAAGAAAAGAAAAGAAAAAGACATGAGTTGGCATCTGAATTAATAATGGGTTGTTAACAGAAAATATTTTCCAGCATGGTGGCGGTGGTGAAAATGACAAGTGGGGTCAAAGGGCAAACCAAAACGTGGGGGCAGATGGGTAGAAATTGGACGACTATGTTCCACAAGATCACACCTGGTTAATCATTGTTGTAGATCTCTTGAAAGTTAAATTCACCTTAATTAATTGGTGCAAATGAGATTAGTGAGTAATTCCTCAACTACCCCACGTGGCTTAAGACCCTTGAGGAGGAGAGATTTTCAAATCAAATTCTAGAAGGACTCCATTATCCCCCCCCCCTTTTTTTTTTTTCTTTTTCTTTTTCTATAGCACCACAATACAGATATATTTATTAAAAATATATAATATTTATAATATGATATCAAAATAATTTTTTTAAATTTTTTTTAATCTTATTGATTTGTAACAACAAGAGAGATATAATTAATCTTACCCTCTTAAATGAGTTCAACTAATTTTTCTTTCCCTATTAATTATTATTACTGTGCTAACTACTAACTAAAACTGCAAAAAGAAATTGATAAGAATTCCCAACTTTTTTCATAGGATAAAGTTCAGTGCATGGCCTATATTGAATGAGATAGACTTGCCAACTAGTCATTGCAATAATTCAAACAAAACCAAATTAGAGATTCATATTTATGGTACAGAAAATCTTTAACTTTTTCTGGTTCTAGAACAGTTAAGTTTTGAATAAAAATTGGATCTTACTAGCTAGGACGGTGAATAAATTTAATATTAATGGAATCTAAGAGCCAATGAGGACAATGTTTCTCGTGTCATGTGTTAGATAGCGTGTCACTCTTCTCTTGCCTCCATTTGTGGGAAAGTCTGAAGAAGGTTTTTGCTAATGCACTAGCTGTTTCGGCTCATGAAAGGCTCTATGGTGGAGAATGATGATCATGCCTAGGTTGGATCAAATCCTGCCTTGCAAGAATCATGTTCCTTTTCGGCCAACTCTGTTAGCCCCCATCCTTTCTGGTTATGCCAATAATTGCATATAAACTACGTTGGGATTCATTGTAGTCCCAATCTATTAATTGGGGGGGGGTTTTTTAAAAAAAAAACATGGTCTAGACATTCTTATTGTTAGGTTGATCTCTTGATTCCTCATCAACAGACAATATTATTAATTTCCAACTATATAAATAAAAATGAAAAACTAATTAATCTGCATTGATGCAGAGGTTGTTATGCCATGATATTGTTGATGATTCAAGCCATAACTCGATGTGTCTTCACATAAAAAATAGGTAGAGCACGTCCATTGAGTATGTAGAACATTGATTTCAGAACTAAGATATCCCACAATAATATCAAAACAATTAAAGTAGGTAAATATGGATTTTGCATAAGGTCAAAAATTAATTTTCAAGCTTGATCATAATCAATTACATGGATGCGGTTAAGTTGATTCGATCCAAAAACAGAGCAACACATTTACATTATTATGGTCGTTGGTTACACATTTTTAATATATCTATGTATATTCACAATGAATTATAAGAATTACAAATGCATATTCACAATGAATGATAAGAATTGCAAATGCATATTCACAATGAATAGTAAGAATTGCAAATGCATATTAAATGATTATAATAGTGCAATGTAAATATAAATATGGGACATAATCAAATTTGTTGTGTTTGTGTAAAGAAGCTCCAAAATGAAAAGAGATCTCGTGGGTTGGTGTTAGAAAGTCTTAGAAAATGAAGGGGGTAGGTGATGGAAATGATGCATAGTTTCTGTGGGGAAAGGAAATGAGTTAAATGTTTGTCTTGCTTTTAGTCGATAGAACTTGCAACAAAAAATGCAAACTGATATTAAATAAAATGCCCCTTTCGGTTGCTTTTACTTTCTCTTTATCTTCCCGGCAAGCAAACCATCTATTCCCTTTTTCATTTTGGAAAGTCAAAGCTTCTCCAATATTCGTTATTGCTTACTAGGTGGCAACATGAAAACTAGTGTTTATTTTAAGACAGAAAGAGAGGGTTTTGTAACTTTGTTTTGCTGGTTGAGTGGACTAGAAGAAATGACAAAAGTACAATTTGGCTAAAAGCAATTAACTCTCCATTGGGTAACATTGCCTCTATGGAATCACCAATATCGTTTTATTTGGGAAGCAATGCTTCTTTGGTTTCTCTATAATCATGATCATTAATTTCATAAGAATAAAGCCAAAAAAAAGGAAAAAAAAGAAAAGAAAAGAAAAAGAAAGTGGATTCTTCTTTTCAAATTTTATGGTTAAAAAAAAGAATTTATTACAAAAAATAATAATAAAACATTTGGTGAAATAAGAATTATCACTAAAATTATTATAGATTATCTTTAATTCAAATATATATATATAAGAATGGCGATTCCTACCTTCCATGCAAAATGAAAAATTTTCAACCCTTATTCTTGTGATTTTAAGTGAATAAAAGCAGCAAATTTCTACAATATCATGTCATAGTAATTGATACATACGAGCTTAAGTGGTCAAAAATTAGTTAGGAGTTGGAGTTGAAAGAAACTTTTGCACTTGTTTCCATCAACACTGTGCTTTCAGATTGCTCTTCATCTTTTTGTCATCATCTTGACAACCTCCATGGCTCCATCGATAATCCTTGTCACTATGTCCTTTGTCATCCTTATCATTTACAAATAACTACAAAGCAAAAAACAAAAACAAAATATATATATAAAAAAAATTCAATTTTACATTAAGCAACCAATGCTCGGACTTAAAAGAAAAACGTAAATGCTTCTAAGGAACCCCTTTCACTCTTTCTTGACAATTTAGTTAAGAAAATAAAAACAATATATATATATATATCATTATTATGATGGTTAAGAATCATTAGAAAAAATATATGTATATATATTTATTTATCGAGTATCTTTAAATTTAATGTATATATTTATATGTAGATAGAAATCTAAGGTCCGATTGATGTAGCATAAGAATAAAAATAAAAATAAAAATGTACCATAAAAAATTTTGTATCTCTTAAAGTTTATTAAATTTCAATTCATTCAAATTTTCTCAATAATAATAATAATAATAATAATAATAAACCAATTCAAAGTTCCACAAATAGGTCTATAATCTTTGACCATTATTTTGTTAAAATTATAATATTTAAAAAGTACTAAGATTCAATTTCCATCCAGGAATTTGGCAACAAAAGGAAAAAAAAAAACAAAAACAAATTGAAACCTTATTGGATGAATCTCCGCGTTAGTGAGAAATGGGAATATGTGGGTGCAAATAAGGCCAAGAAAAGTGGGTCCCAATGGTCCCACAAAAAGGGGCCCCATCGCAACTTTTCTCTTTATATCCAGCTGCAGAGCACCCTCGTTTTGGTACAAGTAAACACCTTAACAAAGCCACAACAAAGTTTACAAAGACAAAGCACACATAAAAATGTTATACTGAACCAAGTGAAACTCTGCTCTCTCTCGCTCTCTCTCTCTCTCTGGTCTCCAATTTCATTTTCTCTGGAAAGCAAAGAAAGACAATCCCCAGCTGGTGTTTCCTTTGCTTCTCTATCTACATAAAGAAGCATAAAATTAATAAAGAGTTGCTCAGTGGGGAAAGAATAAAAGCAAAAAGGCCATTGCTTTGACATGGACATGGCCTTGATGAAGAAGCTGGCAATGCGGAATAATGTGTTGGTGGGGTTTTTTTTGTTGAGTTTATGGGTTTGTTCTGTTACTGCCTCTGTGTCTTATGACTCTAAGGCTATCACCATTAATGGCCAGAGAAGGATTCTCATCTCTGGATCCATTCACTACCCCAGAAGCTCCCCCGAGGTATTTGTTCCAAAATGTGCTTCAATGGTCACTGTTATTTCATCAAGTTTTTCTCTCTCTCTCTCTCTCTGTTTTTCTTGGGGGCATTTTCTGGCTTCTTTGAAGCTTCTATTGAAATGGGGTGCCTCTATTGTGTGCTTGAGTGTGTGTAGTAGCATTCATGCTTGTGTATTTCTTGTTTTTAATTAATGGTATTGAATGTGGATATGGCAGATGTGGCCAGATCTTATACAGAAGGCAAAAGAAGGAGGCTTGGATGTGATTCAAACTTATGTTTTTTGGAATGGGCATGAACCTTCACAAGGAAAAGTAATTGGCAGAAAGATTCTCTCTTTTTTTTTATCATTATTTTTACAGTTTGAGTAGATGCAGTAACAATTTAGATTCCTTTTTGTGTCTTTTTTTTTTTTTTCTGAAGCAGTACTATTTTGAGAGAAACTACGATCTGGTCAAGTTTGTCAAATTGGTACAGCAAGCAGGTCTCTATGTCCATCTCAGGATTGGACCTTATGTCTGTGCTGAGTGGAACTTTGGGTAATAGACTAACACATTTTGAGTCTACAATTATGGTCTCTACGAATGGAAATAAAAGCTGAGTTAGTTTATGAGGGATTGAGAATTTGAGGAAATTCTTCTGCTTAAATTTCAGGGGTTTCCCCGTATGGCTCAAGTACATTCATGGTATCAGTTTCAGAGCAGATAATGGCCCTTTCAAGGTGGGTCACTTTGATGTTTCCCTATGCAACTCCCTTGTTTTTTTTTTCTTTCTTTTTACTGTTAACTTTCTTATTTCATTGATTTGATATCTTTATCTAATTTACCTTTATTTTTTAATTCAAAAATGAAGAATCAAATGCAAAGGTTCACAACAAAGATTGTCAACATGATGAAATCAGAAAGGTTGTTTGAGTCTCAGGGTGGTCCAATAATATTATCCCAGGTAGATAAAATTACTCTCATTTTGTTGTTTTTTTTTTATGTCCAAGAAAATTAATAAAGTTTCCAAAAATATACAAAGCTCATGTATTTTTCTTGGATTAGTCCTTCACGTTGATAGTTTATGCCATTATGCTAACGGAAAGATATGTTCTATTTTTTTCCCTTTCTGTACATGTCAATATTGTGGCAGATTGAAAATGAGTATGGACCAATAGAAAATGAAATTGGCGCATCTGGTAAAGCATACGCCCATTGGGCAGCACACATGGCTGTAGGTCTGGGCACTGGTGTCCCCTGGGTTATGTGCAAACAAGATGATGCCCCAGATCCTATTGTAAGTTATTTGCTGATCTTAATTTGCCTTTTTCTGCTAAACCTTTATGCAACTTTTCTGTCACGTTCCACATCCACTTCTTGATGGTCCTAATGTTATATTTACCCTACTTCCTTAGCAGGGTTCCCTGGTTAACATTGCATGTCCCTTTTGTTGGTTACGGATGTAATCCTTTATTATCCTCATTGCACATGGCTCAGCTTCTAGCTTTCTCTGTTCCTCTCTTTCATTTTTATTTTTTTTCATTTTTGGTTTTTGAGTCTTGTAATCTTTTATTGATGAGCACATTTCCTTGTTAGTTATAATCACCACTTATGAATTTTATGGCTAAGGAGTGTCATAAATATTGAAACATTTTGTTTCATGAAGGTACAAAGATGTAATATACTTTTAAAAGTTTATTTGGAATTGAAAATACAATCTCATTTGGTAGTATCACAGGTTTTGGTTCTAAGGTATATACTTGAGCTTATGTATTTGGTTCTTTTACAATTTATGTCTTATCTCGACAGATTAACACCTGCAATGGTTTCTACTGTGATTACTTCACTCCAAATAAGGCTTACAAACCCAAGATGTGGACCGAAGCCTGGACCGGCTGGTACATTTTGCATGCTTATTGGCTTCTTGTATAAAAAAGTGAAAGCTCATCTAAAGATATAGGTTAAATCACAGATGCTTATTTTTTGTAACATTTCTTTTGCCTTCAGGTATACTGAATTTGGTGGTCCGGTTCCTTACCGACCAGCTGAAGACTTGGCATTTTCAGTTGCAAGATTCATCCAAAAAGGAGGGTCATTCATAAATTACTATATGGTAAATTGCTTGTTTCAGGGATTTTCCCAGTGAATCATTTAATGGTTGACTTCAACCTAGGTTCATATGCTCATTTCTGTGATACAGTATCATGGGGGAACAAATTTTGGTCGAACTGCTGGGGGTCCTTTCATTGCTACAAGTTATGATTATGATGCTCCTCTCGATGAATATGGTATGTGCTATCTTGATGTTGTCCCTCTCATCTGCTTTTGTGTGAAGATGAATATACGTGTGCCTTCTGTACATTCTAGCATCATGTTATGATAAAGGTGGCTTAAATAGTGGTCACCTTCCTCGTCTGTGGACTGGTTCTGTGGACTGGTCCTGCTGTAACCTTACCACCAAGCCAAGGCATGATGCAGCTGTTCTTTTTTTTCCCCCCCTTTCTGCTAATGTTTGCTTCATCCTGCCTTAAGTTAGATGCTTGAGATATTGTAACATGAGGCCTTCCAGTAGATGATAATCTATCGGACTCATTCTGGTCATTCTCTGAAGACTTATGTCAGATGCATCATTTTTGTCTTTAGTTAAGATATTGATACCTCAAACAGTCATAACTTCATAACTGAAAATTTTGGACTCATTCACATACCATAGATTGGTAGGTCTTTTATAAGTGAATGGTCTCTATCAAATACTTTTCCTAAGAATATCAACTGTTTATATTTTCCACCTCAGCAATATTTTGGCATATTATAAGTGTTGCATCAAATCTGAAAGATGACTATTCTTTTCTCTACACAGGTCTACTAAGGCAGCCTAAATGGGGCCATTTGAAAGATCTGCATCGAGCAATCAAATTGTGTGAGCCAGCTCTTGTATCTGGAGACCCAAGTGTTATAAAACTTGGGAATTATGAAGAGGTAAATTTTAGTTATGTTCTTTATGTAAATAGTTATTACAGAGTAGTATTTGGTGAAACCTTCCTCCTCATTACATTGTCAACATGCAGGCGCGTGTCTTTAAATCAAATTCTGGAGCTTGTGCAGCATTCCTTGCAAATTACAACCCAAATTCATTTGCAAGAGTGGCCTTTGGACCTAGGCATTATGATCTACCTCCTTGGTCTGTTAGCATTCTTCCAGACTGCAAGAATACTGTTTACAACACTGCACGGGTGAGGACTACTCAGAATATTGCAACTTTCATCATTATTACATAGTTTTTAATAATCTGACAAGAGTGACATTTCCCAAAATTCCCCACAGCTTGGTGCTCAAACTGCAAGGATGAAGATGACTCATGTTCCTATGCATGGAGGATTCTCTTGGCAGGCGTATAGTCAAGAGACTGCCTCAGAGAGTGATAATACATTCACAGTGACTGGATTGCTGGAACAGCTAAATATGACTCGAGATGTTTCTGATTATTTGTGGTACATGACAGAGTGAGTATCATACAACTTCACTATCTCTTTTGGTACTCAAATTGCAAAATAGGTTTGCAGTTTTCATTTTACCACTTTTATGCTTCCATTTCCTTCTCCAGTGTCAGTATTGACTCCCATGAAGGATTTCTGAAGAGTGGAGTGTACCCTGTTCTTACTGTTTTATCAGCTGGCCATGCTTTACACGTTTTTATCAATGGTCAACTAGCAGGTAGATTGTTTTATATAAATCAATATATAAATAAAATATTGATTGATATATATTAGATTTTTTTACTGGAAGATTGAGTTTAACATGTTTGTTAAACAAGTCCTTTCATCAAGCATAAGAAGTTCAACATAAAAAGAAAAATCCATTGATGATTGGCAAACCTTCAGCCAGTATTCGTGTACTTGGTTAAAATGGGTCAATCTCAAGTTTCTGCTCTCAACCACCCATTATGCCTCTGCCTACAAGCAGGTGGCAGTTGCCTATGTCTGAGTTCAATAAATACATTGCATGAAGCAAAGAGAACAGTCATAGTGCTCTGGCAAATAATACAATGCTTAAGGCAGAAGTATACACAGAGAAATGTATTTCTCATACTATCATTTAGGAGTACAGTACATATCTATATTGATCTGTTGACCCATAATATTTGTCCACAGTTTATCATAATTCCCCCATTCTTAATCCGTGTCTTTGAATTTGTGCAGGGACTGCTTATGGAAGTTTGGAATTCCCAAAGTTGACATTTCGTCAAGGTGTGAAGTTGAGAGCTGGTATCAACAGAATTTCTCTTCTGAGCGTTGCTGTTGGTCTCCCGGTTTGTGCTCTCTCTCTCTCTCTCTCTCCCCCCCACACACACACACTCTCACTCACTCACTTGAACACACATACAATCGTGCATATTTGATGCTAGAAATATTGTCTACACAAGTTCAAAGTTAACACTACCGTTCATCTGGTGTTTGTGCTATTGGTTGCAGAATGTTGGTCCACACTTCGAGACATGGAATGCTGGTGTCCTTGGCCCAGTCACATTAAATGGTCTCAATGAGGGGAAGAGGGACTTATCTTGGCAGAAGTGGACTTATAAGGTTTGTCTTCGAACATTGGCCATGTCCTATTCTCACTTCAGTAGGCAAAAAGGTCATTTCTTTATTTGTTACCAATCAGATTGGTCTTAAGGGAGAAGCATTGGGTCTTCATTCACTCAGTGGAAGCTCCTCGGTCGAATGGACAGAAGGGTCTTTCGTTTCACAAAGACAGCCACTAATGTGGTACAAAGTGAGTATATGAATTATGAACAAAGATGTGCCACCCAGTCCTGCACAAACATTTATGAATATATTTCTTTTCAAATAAAACTTCCTTAGGACACACTGTTCCTTTTTCTCCCCTTGTAGAGCTATGCTTTTAATTCTTCTTGTTAACTGATGAGTATTGCTTGTTAAAGCCAGGTTGCATTTGGCTTCCAGAGTACACTTTTTCCCAAATCAATAATTACCAGATAATTTAACCCACAATTCATAGCATGTTTTGATATAATATCTGCATAATGGAGCCTCGCTCTTGGTGCATCATTGAGCCAAACTGGTCCAAAGCTTGTAGCTGTAGACTTTAGAATAACTTACATTTTTCCTGGTTCCAGACAACTTTCAATGCTCCAGCTGGAAATTCCCCAGTGGCTTTAGATATGGGTAGCATGGGCAAAGGTCAAGTGTGGGTAAATGGACAGAGTGTTGGGCGCTATTGGACTGCATATAAAGCATCTGGTAGCTGTTCTGAATGCAACTATGCTGGGGCATTTAATCAGAAGAAATGCCTGAAGAACTGCGGAGAGGCTTCCCAGAGATGGTAGAGAAAGATCACTTGTTATTTGCAGCTCTTTTATGCATGCATGGAATCCATTGAATGGAATCCATTGAAAACTGACATTTTATTCAAAAATTTTCAGGTATCACGTCCCCCGCTCATGGCTTAACCCAACAGAAAACTTGTTGGTTGTGTTTGAAGAATGGGGTGGAGACCCTAATGGAATTTCTTTAGTAAGAAGAGAAGTAGACAGCGTTTGTGCTGATATCTATGAGTGGCAGCCAACTTTGGTGAATTATATGTTGCAAGCCTCGGGAAAAATCAATAAACCCTTGAGGCCAAAAGCACATTTGTCTTGTGGCCCTGGGCAGAAAATCTCCTCAATTAAGTTTGCTAGCTTTGGGACACCAAAAGGGACTTGTGGAAGCTACCATGAGGGAAGCTGTCATGCCTTCCACTCATATGATGCATTTAACAAGGCAAGCTACAGAATGAAAGCCAGTCATATTACTTTCTTTGAAAATTGATGAGCGTTAAAAATTTGCATGCACTTGTGAACTGCAGTTAGTGATTCTTTCAATTTTGGATGTAGGGGTGACTACTGTTTGGTTTGTTTCCACTTAGAACCAGAATGGTGGCGACCCCCTATTTAGAGGATTATTCATTTTGCTTTGCTGATATTTTCTTCTGCATTTACTTTTGTATGATTTTATTCCTGCAGCTTTGTGTTGGTCAGAACCAGTGCTCAGTAACAGTAGCACCTGGAATGTTTGGAGGAGATCCATGCCAAAATGTCATGAAGAAACTAGCAGTGGAAGCAATTTGCAGCTAATGGCCTAAACACTGTCAAAGTAAACAAATAAAGGTCCCAAATTGTGATTTTTTGGTAAGTTAATCCACACATCTCCACAACAATTCCTTTAGGCTTGTCCAGGGTGAAGTTGTACAAATATACAGCACACCCTCTGGCTCGATAGCTCATACAGGTTGTGAAAATGAATGTGGGTAAGCTCAATGTATAAAAGCTAGTCAGCATTCGATGATCGTGTGCTCTCCACACAACACGCAAGTGATAAAGGAGACGGAATGGTTACAAGCACATTGAGATGAAGTTATTTGAGTCCATGTGCAATTTCGTTTGTCTTAAAGAGTAGGGAAAGCCTCTTCTGTTCCTGTGTAATGTTGTATTCTTTATTCGGTGTAACTTCTGTCAGTCAGAAGCAGTGTTCTCCATTGCTTTGGTCTTGTGAGAAAAGTGTATTAAGGTTTGAGGAAATTATTATGCTAAAGATAATGGATTGTCTTTTGAGTTATGTTCAATTTATGGCTCTTGCTTTCACATTTCTAATGGTGATCACTTTGTTCTCCTTTCTATGTCCTGTTGCACGATCTGATAGTACATTAGATTTCCTACTTTGGATCTCTGAACTTAATGCTTTGTCTAGCTCTTTACAAGTTATCAGCAATCCTCTTCCTTCTTGCTAGACCATTGTTATTAAAGCTGGCCTGTCCGACAAATGTATTCTAAGAACTGGCTTCCTGACATGTTGGACCGGATTGGAAAAGATCAACGATCCTCACAATTATAAAATAGGCATCTCACTGCAAAATCTAAAGAATTAACCGTACACAATCTTCTTTTGTTTGTCCTTTTTAGTTTTTATGAAACTGTTTACAACCATGAGAAAATCAAAAGCTGTTTTTTTTGGTAGACATTCAATCCTCTTTTATTGGTTTTGGGTGCTCTGCTGATGATGATTTTTGCTTCAACGATGGGTGGCTGATGTTTAGTAAAAATGAAAATCTCGCAAAGTCATACAGAACTCCAACCATTGTAGTGAAAAATAGTTATCCTCAACAATTCTTCCAAACCGAAAAATTGAGATTGCGTTTTGTACATCAGTGTAGGGTAGCACATGCCACAAAAAGTGGTAAAATTCCCAGTTATCACCTTGAACTTACCAAAATTGGGGGCAAAGCCACTGACCCAATAACATAAACACACGAAAACATCCCACCGAGCTTAAATCAACGGTCCTAATTCGCCAGTACTCACACAAACACACAGTCTCACTCTCCCTCCCTCTATCACACACAGAAGATCAAAAAATAGAACTGGACCAGCAGAGTACTGGGAATAGAAGGCGTGTCATCACTTAACACGGACACATAAATTCGACACAAAAAGTGCACAGTATAATTGCTCACACATCTCTCTCTCTCTCTCTCCCCTCCCCCACCGTATTTGTACACTTGCGTGTCTCTTACTACACGACGCGTTTCTCCCATGGCGGCTATTGTACCTTTAGCTTGTTCCCATATATCAAATCTCATCTCAAAGAAGTTTCAATCTTTACCATATTATCCAACCCAACAAACCGTACCCATGTTCTCTCATCTCATTTTCTTCTTGTTCTTTGCATTTTCCATCTCTTTCTCGCTTTCTCTGCTCCTTTTATACAAAACCCTCGACAGAGCAAAGAGAAAAAGACTGACTCAGAACGACCCATCAGCTATAAGCGGCTCGTTGGCGAAAATAATTGATGGGGTTCGAAGAAATAGTGAAAATGGCCAGACCCATTTGTCCCATTCGCTTCTTCTCGACATCTTGCCATCTGATTCTCCCAAATGGGACGCTTTGTTTGGTGATGACCTGGGTAAGACCGCGTTGGGTCACGGCGATGAGGTGGACGGATCGAGTGGGGACTTACGGAGGGTGAAGAGGAAGAAGAAGAGGGCTAAGAAGAAGAGGTTGGATTTGAAAAGTGAAGAAAATGGCGATGAAGTTAAGGGCTTGGAAAAGGAAACGAATTGCATTGTTTTGGACCCGGGTACGGGTCGGGTCAAGCCAGAGTTGGTTTGTTTGTACCCGTTTACATCGACCAGTAGTGCTATACAGAGGAGGATCAAGCAACAATATGACCAGCTTGTTAAGTGCAATGAAAGCAAAGGATTGACCCTGGCTCAGGTTTTTCCAATTTGTGACCTTTTTCATTTCTTAAACAATTTCTTCAAAGGTGCTTGAATTTTGGATGTTAAAGTGAACATTAGCTGGTATCCTTTGGAAATTTGGTTGCTTAATGTTGAGGAATTTTACTTTTCTGCCCTTTTTTATTTAGTACAGGTGTGTCTCAATTAAGACTTTTGCGTATGACTCTGTACATTCATCTCTTTATTATGTAGTTATTCCCTTAAAGAATTAGATGCTAGAGTTGCGAAGAGAAAAGGTAGAAGGACAAATATACATCCTTTGCCCTCAATACATAGTGCTGGTATTGGAAAGGCATCACTTTTCTACAATATTTTTTGATGAATGGTTAAAGCCATAGTTGAAATTATGATGGAGATGGTAGTTGTCCAGTGCTTCATGGGATGAGAATGCTTTTTTTGGATCAATGTAGGGGAGTTTAATGTAGGGCCTAGAAAATTAGTGTCAGCCAAATTGCAACTTATTCAGTAGTCAGGCAACTGAGAGATAAATGCAATTGCTTATGAAAGTGTAGCTTGGTTGTTAGCTGAGTTTTATCAATTGATTGTAAGATTTTTTTTCTTTTTTTTTTGGGGGGGGGGGGCCCATACATACAGGTACTGCCTGATGTACTCTGAATCTACTGAAATCATGATGTTTGTTTTCTTTATGTGCTCCTATAGTGATATGTTATTAGGAGCTTCACTATTTAGTGTGCTCAAACACTTGAGCTTTCCTGGGGTTTAGAATCTTCAGATTTGAGGTTCCTAGGGATCAAATCCTTTAGATGGTGTGAAATCCAAAAGCTGCGTGCAAACAATAAACGAATAGAATTAGAAGTAGAAACTGGTATGTGTAGAATTTGTAACAATGTACATGTTTCAGGCATAATGACCTTATGATGATTGAATATGATGACTTGCCAACCTATAAATTAAGATAGAGAGTAATGCTATGGGTACTAACAGTCTCATTGAGAATCTTTCTAAATGCGGTGGCATGGCATGGACCAATAGTTTTGGTCTATTGTGGGGGTTCTGCCCACCAAAGTCAAAACTGTGATCTTGATATGATACATGGTGGATGTAAAATGTGTCACATGATTCAGTAATTCTTAGTGAAATTCTTATTATGCCTAGCATTACTCTTAGATACATGTCCTCTGCATGTATCAAAAGATATTCTATACATCAATGGCAAAGAAAGGACGAAGATTTCATTGACAAATAGACTAATTGATCCATTGAATTCAACAGTTGGTTTTTAGGATTGCATGGAAGGCACTTATGTGATAGTATATGTAAACTGTGGGATGGTTTGCCTTTTGGGAACTGGACTTTTTGAGTGATTTTGAACTAAAATATATATTTACCTGCGATTAATATTTCTCATTTTCCTGTACAATGCAGGTTGGAGAGTTTGCTAATTGCTTAATTGGGGCGAGAAATGAGTTGCAGCACAAGTATGTTTGTGATTGTTCAATAGGAAGCTAAATTAATAATTTCTTTTATTTGTTCCTTAATTGTTTCAACAGCCTGCTTTTATATTAGTCAATAATTTTAACTTTTAACAATTTTGGGTACTGTTACTGAACTTTGCAAAGAATATAAGACTTCATACTGTTCTATAATCCAGGATGTAGCACTGATTATATAGTAAATTTTCCTGAATGCTATAGACCATATTTTTGGGACATTATGCAATTGGGATCACCTTTCTTCTTGTTTTTTTTTCTCTGTTTACTGGTTCTTACTTTAATTTAAACTTCTCTGTGACTCCCACACACTTCACTTGCAGTACAAATTTCTTCCGTTTTGTTTTTTGGGTTAATTGCAGTATGAATTTCTAATTTACTTTTTATACAGGTCTGAGGTTATCAAGCGTAAGTTCACCATAACAAAGGCTCTGCTGTTCAAGGCAGACAGGTCTTCAGTTGATAGGCTTCGTCAACAGGTGAATGATTGACCATTTTATAACTTTGGCTTTCCTCGTGTTGTAGACATTATGAATCATCCAGGCTTCCACAAAATCTGCGCTAATGCTTTTTGATATTCAGATATACAAGCTAGAGCTGGAACAAAAGAGATTGGAAGAGGATACATTTGTTTATAATTGGCTCCAACAGCAGCTTAAACTCTCACCAGCATACAAAAAGGTATGATTCAACCCCCTGCAATTCAAATACTTCGTGAAAGGTTGTAGTGCAAAAAGCGTTGGTCTGATTTAGATGCTCTTTCCGTAGGATGACCATTACAGAAGCTGACCTGTGAATATCTACATATTAGTAGTACTTCTGTATTAGTTTTTCTGCTTTATAGGAGAGTAGCAGCCAGTCATTTGTTTGTAAGTTTTGACGATGCCTTGTTTATTCAATGAATTAATGACCCTCTGGATGATATGAGGCATGGGAGGCTTCAATTTCTGATAGTTTGGCATTTGCAGCCTTACAGATTTCATGTACAAGAATTCTATATTTTAGTCCCCTGATTGGTTAGGGCGGATAGAAAGAGAGGAAAAAGAATGCTTTAATTAACAACTCTTATTTCTTTTCACGTATTTTTTTTCTTTTTTCTTTTTATGCTTATACTGGTTCTCTTCCCATATAACATTTGCGGATAAATTTGGAGAGAAATTGACTTAATTCATTCTAACTCCTTTGGGGGTTTTCCTCTATTGTTCATCCAAATTTTAATTTTTAAAGAAAGAACCTATGAACTAACCCATATTTGATAAAGAAATTTTCTTAAAAGCTAATGAACTCATTTTCTCTGTGCAGATGCTTGAAATTAGCAAGTGCATGGAATCAGAAGCCAAATCTGGTGAGCTAAAAGAGAACAAAGATATTGAAATTGCTGATATATCTTTTGAAGAGCTATTAGCACAAGAAAAGAAGGATGCTTTTTGGTTAGTTGCTTGTCTCAGAAGGCATTCATTTTTAGGCCAAGCCGATTTTGTCTTTGGCTAACTTATATCTTTTTGTTTCCCGTGATCATACACAGGCAGAAAAATGGGAAATACAGATCATCTGCGAGCTGATGATTAAAGCCGGGCTAATTGGAACCATTGGTGTTTTCAAGTATGCAAATTTGAACGCCGGTGCAGGTGCTTTTTTTGGGGATTCTTTCCCGAAGAAGATTTGGTGATTACTTCGGGCTTCTTTTGTAGGAAGTTATGCCAATGATAGCTGATTAGTCCTTCATTTGTAATCCTCAAAATAACTTAAAAGATTTACAGTTCACATACTGACTACTGCAGTGTAGTTCACTCACCAGATCTTTTACTGGCCAAGGCGATGTTCATCTTGCAAGTGTAAAAGAATGGCGGGAAACTGCCCGAATAATGATCTAATGGAGCTTTTGATTGCTATTTGATGGCAAAGGACAATACATTTTCCCTATTGTAGAGGATTCCATGGCAGCTGATATTCTGATAAACAGTCTGATTCCCATAACACCTCTTCAGATTGTTGGTTACTGCACCTAATCCTTCAGGGCTTGGTGTTAAACCATCTACCAGCCCCAGAGGAACGAAAAAACAGGGTTGTCTTGAAAAAGATCTGAGTTACAATAAATTATAAGATGATCATTGTAGCGACTTAGAAAAAATTAAATGCCATTTCGAAATATTCTCTAGGCTCTGCAACTGTCGTGTGCTGTGAGTTGAGAAAACTAAAGCAACTCGAACAAAACAATGAAACTATACAGTTAATAAGTAGGATGCCGTGACTCAGAGAACGTATAGACCAGTGAATGGATTGAACAGCACAGAATATCTAGAACACTGCTTGAAGCTTAGTGCACAGAGTGAAAGAACGGTACAAAACATTTCTCACTAGTGTAAGTAGAAGAAAATGACAATTTATACCCTACTTTCTTATCAGCAAAGAAAAAGCTTTTGCCTTGACCAAGTAAAATTCCCATATCACTTTCTGTATCCAGCAAAAGCAAGGTGAACTACGCACGTCCAGACCCACAAGTCTTTGGCCTCAAGTTGATCCAGTGCTTAGCCTCCTTCTCAATCTTCATTCCTAGTCAATTTTGACAGAAGAGTATATTTTTCGGACAAACCAGAAGCAAGCATAAAAGCCTATGGTTCCCGTCAAGACAAAGAAGGCATAGGAGATTATTATCATATAACCAAAGTAAAGGATGCCTGACACAAACTTTGTGATTTCCAGTTTGTTGAAGAAGTAGAAAACCGAGTAGAGGAAAAGGTACAGAGCAGACGAGCCAGCAGTTAGGTAAGATCTCCACCACCAATGGTAGTCTTCACTGCATAACTGGAAGTAGCAAAGCACAATGGTTATCTCTGCACATGTGATCAAGAGGATGACAAAAACTATGAAGAGGAATCCAAAGATGTAGTAAAACTGGTTGAGCCATATTGAGGTCAAGATGAAGAAGAGCTCGATAAAGACAGCACCAAAAGGAAGAATGCCTCCAATAAGTATAGAGAAGACTGGCTTCATGTACCATGCTTGCTCAGGTACTTGCCTAGGAATTTTGTTTGTCTTCACAGGATCTTCAATAGCTGGCTTCTTAAAACCCAGGTAACTGCCCACAAAGACCAAGGGGACAGATATACCAAACCATAAGCAAACGAGAGCAAACATTGTCCCAAAAGGCACGGCCCCTGAAGATTGCTCCCCCCAAATTAGAGCATTCAGTACGAAGAAGAATGCAAAAAGAATGCCTGGAAACATAAATGCTGTTTTTAGGGTATTCCTCTTCCACTCTGTGCCTTTGAACATCTTGTACAGACGCGCTGAGGAGTAACCAGCAAATATTCCCATAAAGACCCACAAGAGAACCATGGCAGTTGTCAGGCCACCTCTATTGGAAGGAGATAAGAAACCCAGTAATGCAAATATCATTGTCACAAGTGTCATTGCAAAGATTTGTATGCCAGTACCAACATATACACTGAGCAAACCAGAATTAATTGGTGCCCTGAATACATCTCCGTGCACAAGCTTCCACCCTGTTTCTTCCTGAGCATCATCTTGTGTTTCCAACTGATTATAGTTTGCAATATCCCTATACAAAGTTCTCATCATGATCATGGCCACCATGCCAGATAGGAACAGGACAATCATTAGTGAGTTTATAATAGAGAACCAATGGATCTGATCATCATTCATAAGGAGGTATGTGTCCCATCGAGATGCCCATTTAATTTCACTTACCTAAATAAAGGAAACATAAGCAAATGAAAACAACAAAAAATAACACTGCTTATGCAGCAGAACATGAAGAAGCACCGGCAAAGTGCTTGAATACCTTGAAGGTAACATCATATGTGAACACAACATCCTTGCCAGCTTCAACTTCTTGTGGAACGGTGCTTCCTTGAATTAACTTTTTTGTGTCCTTGTTGCATGTTGTCAACGGTGTATTGTTACCACTCCATTCCTTGTACTCATGATTAATACTGTTTGTAAGAGCAAAAGCAAACAAAAGCTATACATAATTTAACCATTCATGACCCAAAAAAAACTGCAAGATATCACAGTGAATACTAGCATGATTAAATAAGTACCAGGATTTTAAAAGGCAAAAGAAAAATAAATAAAGGCTTCATCATCAAAGGCTTCAAGACATCTAGACTGTACAAGGAGGGGGAGAGGAGTTAAAAAGAAATGGTGAGCAAGCATACGGCATGTAAACAAAGATGAGTAATAAAGCCGGAAAGTCATATAAAAACCACCCAAAAACACTTAAAAGAAACAACTGACAAACTCTAGTATGTTACAGTAAAGTACAGTGCTATCCACCATAGGAAGAAGCTATTTTTGGAAAATGTAAGAAAAGCATAAGTGCAAGAATGCACATGCAGACCAATGTAATACAGAACTCCTCCAGATAGTCTCATGTTCATGTGCTCAAGCATGGAACAATAAATCATAAGATGTAAAATAGATACAATTTACTTCACACAGCTTTGAAAAAAAAATGTTAAACTAAGACAACATAAAGGAGGAAAATGGTGCAAAACCTATTTGTTGTAACCTCAAAACCGACAATGCGAGCAGATTCTGACTCAGGATCCTTATGATACATCACTCTAAAGCTCAGGTGATTGTTGATAAAATACTTCTCCTCCTTGCTCTGTAAAAACACATAAATGCTAAAGGAAACAGTAGCACAAAAGCTTTCTACAATAGCAAAAAACAACAAAGACATACATACCCCTACATAATTTCCTTTGAAGCCAACTTGGAAACCATGACTGTAAGTTGTAGACTGACTGCTATCCCTCCTTTGTCTAAGAACAGCAACTGGAAGGTTATCTAAGATCCTGCATTTCCAAAACGAAGCTAGAGAAGAAAGGATACTAAAAAGTTGCACTTGAAAAACTTGCGTAGAAAGGATGACTGTCAAATGGCCATGCAGTGCATAAAGATAGAGACGAAGTGATATGCAAATGGGAGAAAAAATATATTTAGATTGACAAGAAATGAATGGTGGGAAATACAGCTGAAACTTACATGTTAACCCGGTACTCATCATTGATTTTCTCCTTAAAATTCTTTGCAGATTCAGCATCAAGTGTCTCTTTGCATGCTATCTTGCACGGTTGCTCTTCCAGCATTTCAAACTGAAGTAGGATTTGCAAATTTAATTTAAAAAATTTTCTTTCAAGTGTCAACTATAAATGCAAAATGAAGGGGAAAAGGCTTTTATGCTTACAGTGTATACAGAATTCTCAATGCGGTCACCTCGAAGAACCTCTCCCAAATTTTCAGCACTATTCAAAACCTTATCTGGCTTACAAAATTTCAAATAGTAGTAGTCATATGGAAGTTGTGTCTTCGTAGATGACAACTTGTTCACTTTGACAGGAAGAGGATCACCCTATCAAAAAGAGCACAACCATTAAATAGAGCGCTAATAACAAAAGGAAATAGAAAATGCTGTAAGAACAAAAAGCTTAAGCTATTCCAATTCCTCAAACACAGAGAACTCGAAGTCCATTTCACTTTAGGCACAAAAAAATAAATAAACAAAATAAATAACCAAAGAAGTTTAGAAATCAAAGTGGGCACAAAATCTTTTGACATACTTAGAATAAATCATCCACAAATTTCATTGATTGTCCAAACAGTTGCATACCAATATTTTCAAAACATGAAGGCTGAAAATTAGGGAAGAATAAGCTAACCCATTGAGACATTCTTAATCTTTTCGATTGAATTTCAACACCCATGTTCATTATTTTCTATTTCTATCTTTTTCATGCATACTTTCCCACCGTCACTTAATCACACACCAACCAAAAAACAGAAAAAAATACTAAAGATTACATTAAGATGACCCACGTAGCATATATCAACCAGAAAATCACCCCATCACAAAAGCTGAAACATAGCCACATGACAAGAAATGTAAGTTAGCACTCCATCCAATTCAATTGTTTAATTAATTTTCAATTTCAATGGGTGAGTTTTCAAGTTCAACTAACTTATTTTCAAGTGACTAAATCACAGATCGAAAAAAAGGTTGAAAGATCCACACAGTCCCAAAACAGAGCTCCAACGTGATCAACCAAGATCCAACTTCGAACCATAACCAAAAGAAGCGCATACCCATTAATTAAAAACAACAAAGAGGCAAAACCCAGTAAGGAAAATGGATAAGAAAAACGAAACACAACACTTAATAAAATGGAAAATAATAATTTGAAAAAAAAAAAAAAAGAGGTCATGTAAAGAGTACTGAGTGGAAATCGCGAGGAGCCACGCCGGGTAGATAGAAGCTGTGCGCGGAGGAGATGAGGAAGAGGAAAGCCAAGAAGAGGGTTGCAGAGATCCTGTCCATCATTGCAATCTAGAGAGAGAAAGAGAGGGCCTGAAATGAGCAGAAAGCTGTAAACAATTCCCAAGATTTCTAACTTTTTTGTTGGTTTTTTGTCCCAAAAAGCTCTTTTAACCCTCTAATTTTGCTACATTTTACTTTTAAGTCCCAATGTTTTGTTTTGTTTAAATTCCATCCTTTCGTTTTTCTTTTTTTTTTTTAATCAATAATTATAATTTTTTTTCTTAATATTGTTATTAAATATGTTATATTAGTGTGACTTGTCAATTGTTCAGCGTTAACAATATATTATGTCTTTTTTTATTAATTATGAAAATTTGAATAAATAATAAAAATTTTAGAAAATAAAAAAATTAAATTAAAAAAATAATTTGAAAATATTTTTTCAATCTAAAACTCAAAATAAAATTTTATTTTTAATTTAAAAATATTCAAAAAATATATGAATTTTTACATTTTTTAAAAAATATTTTTGAATTCTTTTTCACTCTATAAATATTTTTATTTTTTCAAATTTTTGTATTTTTTTAAAAAAATCATGTAATTATGTTTTTATAATAAAACTTTGTCTTTTTCTTTCTTTCTTTTATTAATTATTTATAATAATTTTTTTTCCTATTAAATTCGCTTCCTAGTGTCAGTGAGTATCTATTATATTTAGATGTGAATTATTTAATTTAATTAATATATTAAATTTATTAATTTTTAATCTTACATTATACATTAAATTATAAAATACATATAATTAAATTTATCAAAAAATATACATAATATTTATATATTAAAAAAATACAAGAACAATCAAAAAATATAAAAGTGATATAAAAATAGTTATTAATATTATTTAAAAAAATTATTTGAATAATTAAAATTTTTAAAATATTATATTTATAAATTTTATCTTATTTATATGTCACTTATTTTTTTAATATAAAATTTTTTAATTACATTACGTAGACATTAACATTTGAAATTCTAATATTATATATTATTACATTTTATACACGTAGTGTTTGATAAGTGTGAATTTTTGCTACAAGTGGGGTGCATGAAAGCTCATGAGTTGGTAAAGAAATTGAAGAATGTAAAAGTGATATAAGAGTAGTTATTAATTTTATTAAATTATTTTTTTTTTGTGTATAATTTAGTTTCTTATAATTATGATAAAATTTTCAACAGTGGAAAGAAAGATTTTAATGATGCATTGGAGGGAATTAAGAAATGTGTTAACTGATTTATGTGGATGGCATGACAGTAAGTAAACATGAAACATGGAAACTGAAGCAGTGTCTGTGGAATTAGTTACTAAATAGTGGTGTACATGGCAAAATGTTCTAAACACAAACTGCTGAAAATTAGCAGATAATAGACAACATTAAATCCCATGCCCAAAGCAACACAGTCAAATAAGATTGAAAAAACAAAGTGTTTCATCAAACTACCAAAGAAAGCCCCACACACATAGACAAAGCACTTGTCCATCCAAGAGAGATATATGCTCATGGAAACATTCTTCTTCTTCTTCTTCCTTTTTTTTTTTTAAAAAAAAATTATTATTATTATTACTATTATTATTATTATTACTTGATGAAGACTGAAATTTGAATTTTTGGATTATTATATTTGTTAGACACGTGGAGCATACAGTCTTATCATATTTCCCCATTTTCAAATGTTTGGAAGCTTGAAATACAATTTTTTATTTATTTTTTTTTGTAAATGTAAAAATTGTAAGACCAAAGAATTTGATATTTTTTTATTTATTTTTATTTTAATTATTTATATAATAAAAAGTAAGATATTATAATTTTAAAAAAATTAAATGACCGCAAATTTTTTTTAATAAATTTAATTTGTAATATTTTATATATAATATAAATTTTTTTTTGTGATGTTATGACTTTTGTGATAATCTAATGGGTTGGGACTATTTGTAGCTGCCACTTAATCGAAAAAATAAATAGAAGCACGGAAATGTGGGTGGGAGATTTGATCTTGCTTAGATCTGGCGTTGGACTTCGTGACGGCTGATGGGTGGAGCGTGCTTCCACACGTCCTAAAGGTCCACACGATCACACCGTCCACTTTTCCAAAAAAGATTAGATGGGGGGCGGCCATGTGGGCTCCACTCAAAGTTGGTTTGAAAACATTGATTAAATAAATGGGGTGGGCCCGCATTTCCAAACCTCATCAATTAGAACCTTGCAATTTCTTTTGTTATTCTTTTTATATATAAAATTATATTATTTATTTTTTTACCAAATACTATCACCATCGTCAAAATCACTAAAAATGAAAATCATGGTCATTTAGCCCCTTAGTTTAATTGTTGAAAAGATTAAAAAAATTCAAAATCAATAATCAATGGATTAGAATTTAATGTTAATCTCAACATAGTTTCTTTTATTATTATTATTATTATTATTTTTATCAAGTAAGATTTGATTGTTAAAATCTTGAATGTATTAGATTAATATCAAAAAAATAATAATTTAAAATTATTTGTATTTAATTTTTTAAAATAAAATTTCTTGTAAATAGACATAATTTCAATTGACATAAAAATTAGCTTTATGTTACTCTTACTCTAAAAATAAAATTTATAACTTATTTCTATAGTTTCTACTCATTTATTTTTTAAATTCTATTATTATTATTATTATTTCTTTTTATTAAATTTTTTTTATCATATTTTTATTTTTATAAAATAATTAAATCGAACGACTTGCCATTTACCTAATTGTTTAAGAACCGAAAACCTTATTTACAATTTTTTTTTGTTTGTAAATATTTAAAAATATTTTGGACAAAAGTAAAACTTTAAAATCATATCAAAGGTTGCTCTGTTCCATGAGGTGCACGTGCATGTCGTACCTGTTTCTATTGCCAAGTCTTTGGATTCCATGTAACTTGTACTTATATTTGATGAATATACAATAGCGTCCAAATATTACTAAAATACATTAAAATATTAAAAAAAATTTATTTGAATACTTTGGATTAATAGTATTTAAATATGAAATCATAAATTTTGCTATTAAGAGTCTATAAATATTACTAGAAATTAATACATATTTATAAACTTATAAACATTATTAAAATATATAAAAATATTAAGAAAAAGTTATTTGGATGTATATAGATTGATACATATGTTAAATTTATATATTATATTATAATGATCATTAATTTATTTTTTTATTTTTTTATATTATTAATAATTAATACAATAATAAGTATATATTTAATATTTATAATAATTTAATATGAATTTAAGTATATATTACATCAAATTTTATATAATAAAATTTAAAATATTTTACTTTAGTTAGTTAATAATTTTTTTTCTTTAAATTTTTAAATACATTATGACACAAATATTTTTAATAAACCCATTTTTGTTGGTTTTCACCTCTTGCTCTTATTTATTTATTTTTGGATACCACCCAACAAACTAAAAAAAGAAAGAAAGAAAAAATATATATATATATTTGAATTGTTTATTTATTTATTTTTAAGTTGGAACATTGAGACAGTGAAGCCTTGACAGCCAAAAAAAAAAAACCATATAAACAGCAAAAAAATAGAGGCATAAGTAAGATTACTTTTCGCAAGATCTCTCTCTGTTCCTCTCTGCCTCCTCCATCAATCGATCTTCACTTTCAAACCTTCCTTTGATCAAATTGACATCTCAATCCTCTTCGGGAACGATCCAATTCAAATGGGTAATCGCTCAATTTCAATTTCCTTGATCCGTTTTTTTGCATAATCTCGCTCACCACTTATCTCTTTCCTCTTAATTAGAGCTTTTTGACTCTAATTTTTGTAATTATTATTGTTTTACGTTTCTGGGTCTAATTTATAATGGGTCTTGACGGTTTCTATTTGGCGGTTAAATGAGTTATAGTCTAACGGGTTTAATAACTGATTGATGTAAAAGAAGGTATATATATGTATATGAGTTTTGCTCTTGGGAATGGGAAAAAGATTTTTTCTTGATGTTGATTTGACCCAGTTTGAGACAGTCTTCTTTTGTGTTACTTTTTGGGTTTTGTAGTTGAGATCATAGTGGAATTGCTAACCTTGCTTGGTTACCGAGAAAATGAGGGAAAGGGATGTGGGTTTGGCTTTTTGGGAGTCTTGACTAATGGGGATTTGAAGATGCATGAAAGGTTCTTATTATTTTCAGGGAGTTGAACTGTGGGACTGAGTTTAAAAGTGAGTGTTTTGAATCAGATTTATTTTGAATGAAATTAGGGAATTAATTTGTTGATATAATGTTTTCTCTTCCTTTTCTCGCATAGCTTTTCCTCAGCAAGCAAACTGCAGATTGATTGTTGTTATGAATCTTGTGGACTAAGCGACTTCTTGCATAGTGTTAATGATGTATAGTCATTATCAGAAAATGCCAAAGCTTGATTGCTTTTACCATTCTCAAGTGCCAATTGTATGAAAGCGAGTATTAAAGGCTCCTAGTTTTGTGTTGGGATGGCCTGGGCCTTTGAGGTTTACAAGAAATTTTTTATTCCTTTTCCTAGCATATTAATATGGGTGTGTGTGGAAATGTACTGCACTGTCCATTAGTAAATCTATTTTGGGTTTTGGATGTTATAATGCTTGTGAACTAATAACTGAAGCTTTTGGATCCCAGCAAAGAGCGAAGAATGTTGTTCTACTCAGCTTATTGATGGAGATGGTACATTTAATGTTTCTGGAATAGAAAATTTTATAAAGGATGTGAGACTGAGAGAATGCGGGCTTTCCTATGCTGTAGTCTCCATCATGGGCCCACAAAGTAGTGGTATGCATTCTGAACTTAGTCACTTGGAGCTGTCAAATTATATGTGAAATTTGTGCTTTTTTTATGCCAAATTTTTTTTCACCTTTTGGGTTAGAGTTAAACTCCTTTTAAGGCATCAAACTGATTTCATGGACTATGCAGGAAAGAGCACTTTATTAAATCATTTGTTTGGTACCAAATTTAGAGAGATGGATGCTTTTAAAGGAAGGTGTGTTTCTATGCTTTCTCACTCTAAATTTTCATTTTATTCATATAAATATATATTAATTTAAAGATAAATAACATTTGGAACTTATTCAACATAAATTTGCGATTGCTTTTCAGGACTCAAACCACTAAGGGTATTTGGATAGCAAAATGTGCTGGGATTGAACCTACTACTTTAGTAATGGACTTAGAGGGCACTGATGGTAGAGAGCGAGGAGAGGTACCTTTTGTTCGATTTACTTTTTCTCTTTAGTTTTGGGATTAGCTTGTCTACTTTTCTTGTCCTTGTTTGGTACATGAATTTTGCATTTATGTGATGCACTTCTGTGAAAATGTCCCAAAATTAATTATTTTGCATCATGCGAGATATTTCTCAATTTTTCTTTTTATCTACTCAATAAAATATTCTTATTGCACGATTGGCAAGGTACTTGGACACTTATGGTTTTTGAACTTACAAATAATTTCTATTGTTTTTTCTCACTTGAAATGGAATATCATAATCATTTACACTCTCTCTCTCTCTCTCTCTCATCTAATTCTCTTTTTTTCCCTCTATTTTATTAGGATGATACAGCATTTGAGAAGCAGAGTGCCCTTTTTGCTCTTGCCGTTTCTGACATAGTATTGATAAACATGTAAGTGCTGTTTAGTAACAAAGGCAATTCTTTCCCATTTGCCAACAAGTTTAATGGAATTTTTCTCTGTAGTTCAACTTCAGAGTTCTAATGGGATCCAATGCATTAGTGTATAGTGTGGGAGATTTTTGCACTGGGAAGCTCTTTCTTTTTTTCTCTGTCATTCCTATATTTAATTTTGTGAATATTGCTTAGGTGGTGTCATGATATTGGTCGTGAGCAAGCTGCAAACAAGCCCCTGTTGAAGACTGTATTTCAGGTATTTTTGTTCTATTCGTCTTATTTGTGATCACTCTTGATTTTATAGACAAAAAGGTCTTAAACTTGTGGTGATTATTTGCACACAGGTCATGATGCGATTGTTTAGTCCACGAAAAACAACTTTGATGTTTGTCATACGTGATAAAACAAGGGTGAGCTGCTGTTTGTTTTGTCTGGATAGATTCAGTTGTGATTTTTCATGAGCATATTGCTGCTTCCATCCATAATGTTTTGTGAAGTTGAGCACTATTTTTATTATGTGTTTGTCCTCATTGCCTGCAGACACCACTAGAGAATTTAGAGCCTGTTTTAAGAGAAGATATTCAGAAGGTGAAGGATGCTGTGCTTCCCTTATCATCTTTTCACTAAAGCAATTTTGTTTTTAACATTTCTTTTCAATTTTAGATATGGGATTCTGTTTCTAAGCCACAAGCCCACAAGGAGACTCTGTTAAGTGAATTTTTTAATGTGAGTAGTCAAATTCTCTCAGAGATAATTTTTTTGCATGTTCTCCGTTTTAGAAGGGCAAATGTGTGGCATTTTGGTGATATACTTTTTGTTTTTTAAATAAAGGTTGAAGTTGTTGCCCTGTCTAGTTATGAGGAAAAGGAAGAACAGTTTAAAGAGCAGGTAAGCCAGATAGTTGTTTTGCCTTTTCAGAGGAAATTTGAACTCTCAGTATCCATTACATTATCTAATATCGTTAGTTGCTATTCTAGGCTACTATTTGAGATGTAGCTAAGAACAGCTGCTTCATATTCTTTCTTCTTTCTTGTTTTTTGTTCCAAATAATCAGTATGCTTCAATTGATTCTCTCCCTCTCCTCTCACTCTATATTATACTCAGCTTTGATTTTCGTTGCCCACAATGTTTAAATGTACTTGTATTGCATACATATTTCTTTGCATCCTATCTGGAGAGTGTGTACTCTGGAGTTTAGATCTGAACCATCTTGCCAAATGAACCCAACTGAAATTTATTTTTGTACTCTGACCTTTTGCTTATAATGAAGGTGGCTAATTTAAGGGGACGGTTCTTCCATTCTATTGCACCCGGTGGGCTTGCAGGAGATCGGCGAGGTGTAATTCCGGCCTCAGGGTTTTCTTTCAGTGCACAACAAATCTGGAAAGTTATCAAGGAGAACAAGGACCTTGATCTTCCAGCACACAAGGTAGTTTTGTGTATGTTTTCTCTCTTGGGCTTGCAGAAAATGCATGCACATTTGGTTGATGTCATCTATGATCCACTTACTTGCAGGTCATGGTTGCTACTGTACGCTGTGAAGAAATTGCGAACGAAAAGCACAATAGTTTTAGCACAAATGAGGTATGTGTTGATCATATGTTTTTTTTTTCTTTCAGTTTTATTTCATTTTATAAATTTTTAGTATTCAAAAGTTGATGTTTACAAAATTGGTTTAAATTTTCTCCCAGGAGTGGTGTCAAATTGAAGAGTCTGTACAATTCAGTCCAGTCACTGGCTTTGGAAAGAGGCTTAGTTCAATGCTTAACACTTATCTGTCAGAGTAAGTGTTATTTGGGCATATATATGCTGGTGACTTGCTCCATTCAACCTCCTTATATTGGCAGAGTGGCCATAATCTGTGTGGAATTTATGGTCACCAAAAACTTACCAAAATGACTGATGAAATATGTTGCGTGCAATTATTGTCTTGGGTTTAAGTGTATATGTGGTGATTGAAGAGTTGAGTAGACATCCCCTGACCAATCCAATGTAATATTGGAGATTCCCAGTGTTGATTCAATCTTAACATGAGTAAAATCTTTACCTTGTACTCTGAAGATTTTGCCATATTTGTGGCATTATATACTCTGAGATAATGAAGACTTATGTTCTTAGGTATAGTTACTTCAAATGCTGATGCAACTTTCTCATTCTTATAAGAATAGTTTTTTTGATGCACTTGTTTGATGGATTTTAATTGTCTTTTAAGTATACTGTAATATATTTACTTATTACATTCATCTTTTTTTTTTTTCTAGGTATGACTCAGAAGCTACATATTTTGATGAAGGAGTTAGATCAACAAAAAGAAAGCATCTCAAAGAAAAACTACTGCAAGTAATTCATTTGTTCAGCATTGTTTTGCAAAATTTGTTTAGTTTAAGCAACGGATAAGGATAAATACCATATCAAACTATGCAGCTATGTAACTAGAGCATGCAACTTATAATTTAGGTTACTTTTTTCTTTCTTTTTTTTTTTTCCAAGTAATGGTTTATAGATGGTATATCTACATACAAACTCATGTTCATGAATTCATTTCTCATTTGTAGAAGAATCAGAATGAAGTATAATTTTGCATGAAGAGTTAGTTTGAGTCAAGGTGAGCTCTATATTGGAATTATATGGTGCATAACAGAAGACCCTGTATCTGTCTGCATGTCCATAGAAGCCAGCAAAATGTGTCCTCAATCCGAGAAGCTTTTGTAGTTTGTGGGAACAGCCAATCTCATTTTTTCTTGTTAATGTTAATGGATCCGTTCCAAAAGCTTGAGCTAATAATTGCTTTGTGTATCTTATATCCTACTTCTATATATTCATATGTATTCATTCATTACAATAGATGTAAGATCCTCCTCCAAATTTCAATTGCTTACTTTTTGAGCTTGGTTTTGAACTCTACTTATTATTTGTCTCCTTATGATTTGGCAGCTTGTCCAACCAGCTTACCAGTTGATGCTGGGACATATAAGGGCTGCAACCCTTGAAAAATTTAAGGAAACATTTGAGAAGGCGTTGAATGCAGGGGAAGGGTTTTCTTTGGCTGCTCATACTTGCACTCAATCTTGCATGGCTCTTTTTGATGAACAATGTAGAGGTATAGTTAAATTTCACCATAACACTTCTTTGCATTGAATTACGAGGAATAACACTGAATAAATGAAAGCCACAAGATGATGAAATGAAGCTTTACTCTAGATATTTTGATGAAGAAACTGAAGGGAGATTTTACAAATAAACAATTAGGAAGAAAGGATGAATGTTTTTTTAATCCTTATTTACAGCTGTGAAAAAGGAAATTAAATCTGCTAGCTTTGGTGAATGGGTCACTGAAATAGGTATTAACATTGACATTGTTTAATGTTCAGATGCTGTGATTGAACAAGCAAACTGGGATGCATCTAAAGTTCGGGATAAGCTTCAACGTGATATAGATTCACATAATGCTTCTGTCCGAGCTGCCAAACTTTCTGATCTTACTTCATCATTTGAGGTAATATTTGTGGATTTTATCCTTTATAAAAGACTTTTGTTTAGTGACTTTCTTCAATTGAGGTTATATTGTATTTGTTAACATGAAATATTGTACTTCCATGAACTTGTTGAAGGGGTGGAAGAAATAGGGCTAAGCTGGAGCCTTTGTATGATTGGGAAATGCAAGAATTTTTGGTTGGGTGTAAAGTAGAGTTTGGTGAAGAGATTGCAAAGCCTGCTATTACTTTGATAATTGATTTGATGCCAATGTTATATATTGACAATGTTTATGAGAAATCTTCCCTACAGTGTATTGACCCAGAAGGTCTTTTCATCCACATCTTACGATTGTTTATACATTTTGGGAGTGTGCATAAAAGTTTAAAGGTTATTTCACAGGGCCTGTGTATCTTCTTTAAATTTTCACTGGAAATCTTTGCAGGCAAAACTGAATGAGGCATTGTCAGGACCTGTAGAAGCTCTTTTAGATGGAGCTAATGATGAAACTTGGTCTTCAATAAGGAAACTTTTAAGGCGTGAGACCGAGTCAGCTGTCTCTGGACTTTCTAGTGCACTCTCAGGTTTTGATATGGATGAGCAAGCTAAAGAAAAAATGCTTAGAAGTCTCAAGAACCATGCAAGAGGTTTGGTTGAAGCTAAGGCAAGGGCAGAAGCTGGAAAAGTCCTGTTTGGAATGAAGGAAAGGTAGAAAAAAACTGCTGGTCTTCTGATTTAGTTATTTGATTTATTTCAGGAGTTTATCCAATGGGAATTGGCTATGACATTTGCATACAGGTTTTCTATGTTGTTTAGCCATGATTCTGATTCCATGCCTCGAGTTTGGACTGGGAAAGAAGACATTCGAGCAATAACCAAAACTGCCCGCTCTGCTGTATGATGCTGTTTACATATTATCAAATGTTTAATCTTATTTCTGTTTTGGAAAGAGTAATAATTAAGTGTGATTAACTTCCAGTCCTTGAAGTTGCTCTCTGTAATGGCTGCCGTTCGTTTGGATGATGAGGTTGATCATGTTGAAAGAACATTATCCTCCGCTTTGTTGGAGAACAAGAACAAGGATGCTGTTACTGACAGAAGCATCACAACACATGATCCATTGGCCTCAAGCACTTGGGAAGAGGTTGGCTTTTTGTTATGTGCTGAAATTTTTTCCTTGGATTGTCAATAGTTGTACAGTTCGTCATGAAATCACAAGTTTTAGATCCAAATTTTTTATGGTTGAATGTTAGATTAGTTTTTTAAGGATAAGCTATTTGGAATTAGTTTTTTTAGGATAGGCTTGTTGGAATGCTCTAAATGGTTGCTCTATTGCAGATTCCACAGTCAAGGACATTGATTACACCTGTTCAGTGCAAGTCCCTTTGGAGGCAATTCAAATCAGAGACAGAGTACAGTGTCACTCAGGCCATTTCTGCTCAGGCATGATATTCTTACAGTTCTTATGCATCTCACTTGTACCTTACTGCTTGTATCTATTTGGACTCTGAGGGTTAACATGGAAAAGGAAGAAAGTTGGACAAAATTGTCTTTCTATATCTGTACATCTTGATTACCGGCTGGGATGGAGTTCTCTGAAGAGATGAATTATACAGGTCTCAGACTCAATGGGTCTTTTCAATAACTAACTTTGAAATATAAATATTTCACATTTGATGTGGCTCTTTTTGAGGTGCTAATGACCTTTGATTGCTTGTGTCAACTGTGCATTGGAAGTGCAATTGTTGTCTACTGCTTTATTCCATGTTGCATATGCTGTATTTGGGATTTTGTCATCAAAGGTATCCATTTATTCATGGATATCTCTTTTGATTCTGTTCATTTGCATATGTTAATTTATGTTACTGTTTCAATCTCCAGGAAGCTAACAAACGTAATAACAACTGGTTACCACCCCCATGGGCAATTGTTGCCATGGTTGTGCTGGGATTCAATGAATTTATGACACTTTTAAGGTGCATATGTCACACACATTCATGGAGTTCTTTTCTAAATTTTTTGTTGGCCAAATTCTGTTCTCTAGCTAATGTCTTTTATTCCTGCTTTTCTTCATGACAGAAATCCTTTGTATCTGGGAGTGATATTTGTGGGTTACCTAATTTTTAAAGCCCTATGGGTGCAGCTAGACATTTCGGGTGAATTCCGCCATGGTGCTGTGAGTGAACTTTTTTTTCCATTATTTAGATCCTGCTTTTGTAGTGGGCATTTTTGGATCAAGTTAATAATAATCTTTGACAATTGTAGCATTTGGTTGGATTGATTTTCCAGCTTTAGGCTTGTTATTTTTTTACACCTTTGGAGCTGATAACTTAATCACACCCTTTGATGCCATAGAACCAAAATTAGAGGCTGATAATTTCTCAAAATACTCATCCGCCCCATTGGAACTCTCAACTTCCATTGTTCTTCCCTGAGATTTTAAAGTCTAATGTTTTGACTTTACGTTTTGCAGCTGCCTGGGCTTATTTCTCTGTCTTCAAAATTTCTTCCAACTGTCATGAACCTTCTCAAAAGACTAGCAGAGGAGGGACAGAAAACCACAACAGGTGATCCTCAAACCAACCCTCCACTAGTGTCAAAAAGTTTTCGTAACGGAGTCAACACAAGTGGCAATGTGTCATCAAGCGCATCATCTGGGATAACATCAGAAAATGGAGCTGAATACTCAAGTCCCTCAAAAGATGACTAGGTGAAACAGGCATCCAAGACTGTACCAATTCCTTATACCGTTTGCAGGTGCCATGGATTCTGTACAATTGGTGCACTACACATTTATGGTACAAGACACATGACTGTCATCTCTTGCGAGCACACGAGAGATATATTTTGAAGGCATTAGTTTTTTAACAAAGTGCCAAATACTGGGGCTAGTTGGTTGTGACAAAAAAGCCCCATGATATAGTCCTATGCACGAGTCTAGCTGTTGGCTATGTCTGTGTTCTGTTCCCGGACAATGTAAGGCTCCTCTTATCAAATTGTGGTTATGCAAGTTTGAACCCAAATTTTGTGAAAATTGTCAGTGTGTCGTTTTCTTTTGGTTTCGTTTTGATTACAAAAGTAGGGTGCTTGATTCTGGGAAGGTAAACTGTGTGGGGCTTGTTTGTCAAAAATCCATTATTTGCTTTTGCTATAAGGAGACAGACAGTCTGGTTCTATCCTGTTATTTTGGTTCAAGGATGCAGACTTTTCCCCTGTCAATTAACTTCTTGGAATGTGACCATAAATGATTTTACAGGGACCAGACTTACATCCTATGGTCTTTGAGCCTATGGCTGTAAACAGCCTCTTTCATTATTTCTGGTTTGGGTCTTTTTGTCTCATTCAGCTTCCTCTTTATAATGCTGAACTATATGACTAGGCTATAGGCCCTGTACAACCAACAGAGACCGCAATTTCTCATGAGACATTTCAGTAATGATTAATAATTTAGATTTTTGATTTTGAAATTTTGGGGGAAAAAAGAATATAAAATTTATAGGGATAGGTAAAGTTATTTTCATTGTATGGTTTATTGGATCCAGTGGTTTTACAGTAGCTCGGTGTCCCCCATCATCCATCATATTGGTTTCTTTGCTGTAGTGAATTAAGTGAGAAGTTGGCAATTAATGAACCGAAATTCATTTTTGTTGGTAACAAACTATGCACATTTTATGAAGTAACAGCAGCCAGAGGAAGGAACACCAAGCCTTGATATGTTCTCTACAAGCTGCCAATAATTAGAGAAGCATTTTCCTGTGGTGCAGCACATTTTGAACTTTCTAATTAAGGCTAGGGGGCCATTCTAAAGGTAAATGGAGTGCTTTGGTAATAATGTACCTAACAAGTTAAAGGGTCTTGATCTTTTCCTACTATTTTTCTTGGGTGAATCACTTTCTCATTTTCCGTTTGTGTGCGTGCATATTCTTTCATTCCCATTGTCTGAAACAACTTCCTGTAAGCAACAATCTTGAGAGCCACAAAAAAATTGATGAATCAATCCATGTAGGTGAAGGTAGAAACACATTCACTCAATCTTTCAAATATGATTTGCCCCTTGCTCCTCAATAACAATGAGCCTAAATTGGACAATCCCACTCATGTACAAGGCATATTTCTACACTGATAGGACCCTGCAAATATTAACCAAAATTGCTAATTGCTTTACATATTGACTGCATTGTCCCACCTGTAACTTCCTTTCTGGTTTCCAAAATGAAGAGACATTATTTAAAACTTTGTTGGAATCTCCCAAGCTGTTCATCAGAAAGATATCGTTGCAGCAATGGAGTTGCCTTTTCTTTTCTTTTTTTTTTTTTTGGTGAATAGAAGGTAAAACCAAATATGCTCATGGGGCGTGAGGAAATTATTAACTGGTTCCTGTCCTTGCTTTAAGTGGATATCCATGATCACTCATGCTGCCACTAGACAAGCTTCTTAGTCTTTGCCAAAACTTCCTTCTCTTTCCTGTTCTTATAGGCCCTGAACAAGAGTGCCTCCTAAAAGACCCCAATTCCTGCCCCTCTGGTGCACTCAAAAGATCAGAAGTCGACAATGGCAGCAGGTGATGGGATGGTGGAGGTGGAGCTTCCATAACTTTACCGTTTACTGCATCGAGCAGAAGCTTCTCTTGGCTGCAACTTCCTGTTCCTTGCTCTTCTGCTTGATCAAACTCATTGCAGACAAGCTTCAAGGCCTGAACTACTTCACCCATGAAAGGGCGGTGAGATACTTCAGGTTGCACACACATTGATGCAATTGCTGCTACTTTAGCTATTGTATCATATGAGACACTTGACTTGATAGCCGCATCTATAATAGTTTCCAAGCCATCCTTGCTTGTGAGAAGTGGACGAGCATAGGTGACGAGATTTTCTTGACCCAGTGGTTGTGACAAATCTACAGGTTTTTGGCCAGTTAGGAGCTCAAGAAGGACCACACCATAACTATAAACATCACTCTTCACAAGAAGATGGCCCGTCATTGCATACTCTGGAGCTAGATAACTGGCAATAAACACATTCACATAAGAATTTCATAAATCATGAGCTTTCAAGTTGGAAAATAGTACTGAAAGAACACAGCAACATGAAAAGAACTTTTAGTCCACAAGCAGAAATAGCTGTTATTCATAATTAAGCTGCCTTAACAAATGTGGAAAGTATAAATATAAGTTCTGAGAAGTCAGTCATACCCAAAAGTTCCCATGACATGTGTTGAGATGTGCTTGTTTCCCTCATCCAATGCGGTTCTAGCCAAGCCAAAATCTGAAACCTTGGGTGTAAAATCATGATCTAACAAGATGTTGCTTGCCTTAAAGTCTCTATGTATAACACAAGGACTCGAGTCTTCATGCAGATAGGCTAGACCCCGGGCTGCACCAAGGGCAATCTTCATTCGAGCATCCCAGTCAAGTGGATCAGTTTCCTTGTCAACTCCTAGAGGGAAAGAACACACATATTGGAAAAGAATGTAGATATGGAACACTATGGACAATACAACACAAAAATTTTCTTTAAGATTTTTACCATGTAAATGAGATTCAACACTTCCATTCGGAATAAGTTCGTAGACTAGGCAGTGGGTGCGTCCCTCAGTGCAAGTGCCAATCAATTTGACCAGATTTCTGTGATGCAGACGGCTGAGCATCTCAACCTCTGCCAGGAACTCACGGGTACCATGTTGATCATCCCTCTTTAAGACCTTCACGGCCACCTTCTGTCCATCATCTAGCATCCCACTATAGACAACCCCAAAGCCACCTTCTCCAAGTATTCTCGAAGGATAAAAATTATTAGTAGCTCTCTCGATGTCCTTCAAACTGAACGTCTTGGCAGATCCAGTGTAAGTCAGTGCACCAGAGGTAAAGAACATTGATGTGGTATTGGCCATGCTTCCGAAGGTTATACTCCCAGCAGAATCTGTCAAACTTAAATATCACATACCTCCTTTTGCTTACTTGATTCAACAAACATACTAAGTGATTTGGAAAATACAATTGAAATTCAACAATTTGTCCGATCGGGTAAAATTGCAACATGTTAAATTTGACCTGTTATGATGCACAGCTTGAGCTTCAAGACATTGAAATACCTGATGGTTTGGAAGGGGAGGAGATTTTGGTTGGGTGTGGAACATGAGGTTGATGAATACAAGCTCCACATTTCAACAACAAAAGCCAAGCAATTGCTGCACAAATAATAAAAGCAGTGAAGATTGAGAGAACTATAACTGCTATCATGCTTCCCGCAATCCCATCCTTTTTCCTTCTTGGAACATCGACTCCTAATGGTTTATTTGTCCTTCCACTGCCATTGCGACCAGCTTGTGGTCCATCATCTATTGTAGAAATTATAGAAGGTGATGGTGGAGTAGGTGGAAGGCCTGCAGATTGTACTAACTTAGAATTGCACTGTCCCAAAAATTCAGGATATAGCACTGATTTAGTTAAATGGGAGGGCTAAAAAATTCGAAAGGGTCAAAATGGAACCTGGATAATGGACGTATAATACTTCATAGGTTCCAAATAAGGAATCCTTAACAAGGACTTGTCTGTTCCAGAACTTTTTGTAGATTGACAATGCGGTAGGGCCATCAAACTTAACTCTTCTTGGTACCAGGTTGATGAGAACAGTGCTTTTGTCCAGATGCTCACTAGCTGCATCTGCACCCATAATGCGGACTTGGCTACTGTTAAGAGCGACACTAGCGGCGATTTCCTTAGGCAGCTCAGTAACCAGGGTGAAGAATGTGTATACTGTGATGCCAAGGCGGAGTTTAACTTGAATTGGCCACACACATCTGCATGGACACCCAGGTGGTGTATTTGTTAATGGCTCAACACATGTAATTGATGAACAATCTGCAAGGAAGCCATTCCTCTCCTGATAAGCATATGCTTAATATGAAAAATCTGAAAAGGATTCTATGCACATATAGAGGACGAGGAGCTTACCTTTATTAGGCGGAGGAGGGGGTAAAGTCAAAATTTTTGATGGTGGCAGAGCCTTATGCTTCTTCCAGGAATAACCCAAAGGCGAAATTGCAGGTGGATAAATGTGCACTGAAAAGCAGAAATGTGATCTTGGTAAGGCACTTCTTAATTTCAAACGAAGTAAAGTAAACCAAATACAAAACTAAACCTTCCATACTATTAAAATGACCGGGTGGAATTGTTGGTGTTGTGCCAGGTGCCAAGAGACTCCAGCTCATTGGAGAAGGAGACGGAGAGAGGCCAGAAGCCAATGAAGGCCCTAAAGGTTCCAAAGCAGATCTTCAATCAAAATCATCACAATACAGGATTTGTTAAGGAAATTGACTGAAAGAGTAAGTGAATCACACCTCTGTGATAATAATTGGGAGGAGGAATGGGATAAGACGATTTATGAATGCCAAAATGTTTCCTTGCCAAATCAGGACTTCTGTGACTTGAGACTGTAGGAGAGTGTGCAGATCCATGCACCTGTCCTTTTGCAGGACCCTCAAAGGATGGCATAGAAGGTTCAAATGCAATATTTGATGGTCCATGAGTATGGGGGCCTGCAAGAGGAATACAACTTTTAATTGATGAATTATGGGCTTGGACTTCATAGTTGGTAAAGTCATTTCAGTTTCTCCATTTCCCTTCAGTTGGAAACCGGTTAATGAATGATAAAGAGTAAGATGCTTCTTGGGAGGTTTTGTACCTATCTTCCTTGGTTCTTTCCTGTCAAAGCTTGGAGGTGATGGTTTGGGAGAAAACACATCTGTTATGCCATCAAGATGTAATCCTTGTAAGTGATCTTGGAACAGAATTCTATGAACGACCAAAAATGGTATAATTTGCAATGGTAGGCCACATCAATATTCTAAAGGTGATATGCCAGGTGCCAAGAGACTCCAGTTCATTGGTGGATAGGGAGAGAGGATGGGAGCCAATAAAGGACCCAAAGGTTCCAAAGCAGATGTGCAATCAAAATCATCACATTACAGGATTTGTTGAGGAAATTGACTGAGAGAGTAAGAGAATCACACCTCTGTGATAATAATGAGGAGGAGGAATGGGATAAGATGATTTAGGAATGCTCAAATGTTTCCTTGCCGAATCCTGACTTCTGTGACTTGAGACCGTAGGAGAGTGTGCAGAACCAAGCACCTGTTTTTTTGCAGGACCATCAAAGGATGGCATAGAAGGTTCAAGTGCAATACTTGACGGTCTACGAGTATGAGGGCCTGCAAGAGGAATAGAACTTTGAATTGATGAATTATGGGCATGGACTTCATAGTTGGAAAAGTCATTTTGGTTTCTCATTGCCTTTCAGTTGGAAAAAAATTAACAAATGATAAATGGTAAGATGCTTGTTGGGAGGTTTTGTACCTATCTTCCCTAGTTTTTTCCTGCCAAAGCTTGGAGGTGATAGTTTGGGAGAGAACACATCTGTAATGCCATCAAGATGTAATCCTTGTAAGTGATCTTGGAACAGAATTCTATGAACAAACAAAAATGGTATAATTGGCAATGGTAGGCCACATCAATATTCTAAAAATTAGCAGCTGGTGCTGCCCCATGATTACTATTGTGCAGAAAAAACCAAACTTAGACAATACCAGTATTTAGCCAATGTCTAGAGCATAGTTAACCTTTTTATGCTTGACAAAAATAAACTTCAAACTTCAAACTTCATAGATTTATAATTTCATCTCCAATATTTGACCACCTAGACAGAATGACATTATCAAGAAGCCAGAAAGAAGGTTAGATATAGAAGTTCAAACCTGGAATTCAAGATCCCATTGCAATTCAGTCATAGATACTCTATATAATACACAAGATTATGAAAGGAAAAGTCCCCTCTATATCACCAACCAGATTGAAAATGTGTACCTCTAACACACAAAACTGGGCTCTGATATAGTGTCCAAATTTCTTAATCTCAATATTCAACAAAATTCACGGAGATAGATTACTATTCAACAAAATTATCAGAGATTTATGAACTAAAGTATTGTATCAAATATAATTCAGTGAAAAAGACACTCTAAATTACTGAAAGATCAAGCCCCATTACCTGCAGAAACAAAAATTGGCAAGGCACAAGCAGCTGCATATATGATCAATAGCAAAAGTCCAACCTTCAGCCCCATTTCTATCCTGAAGGGACTGAAGATCAAGCTTCAAGATCTGTCATCTACCACCCAAACTATGAAAAAGGAAAGTGAGGGTAAGTGGGTTGGAATTGTGAAACAAAACATGAACATGACTTCAAGAAACAGCCACACAACTTGTCACTGAAAAACAGAATAGTGACCCACCAATAGTACAGCAGAGGTGACAAGAAGACAGGTATGATGAGCACACAAGAAAGAGTTAGGTGGAAAGAAAATTGGGCTGTACTTTCCAGGACTAATCACTGAAATTTGCGGAGGTTTAAAGACCTGTCATGGAACACTTGCTTTTGTCATGGAAAATTTTTCAAAGTTTAACAGAAACTCACCAAGCAAAAAATCAAATAGTTCACTCAAAACTAACAACTCATAGGTGACACACGTTTTTTTTTTTTAAGAGAGAGAGGGAGATGTTCCAAAAGCGTGATAAATGGACAAAACATGACATCATGGTTTGAAAGATGTTTAATTGTTGGATTTGTTTATTAAGGATTCTTTGACTGAATGACTCCTATTTTAGCTAACATTGTAATAGTGATTCTTTATAAGCACTGTGGCTATGGTATCCCAATTGACAATTCATGATTGACTTTACATGGATCCAAGATTGTCTGGACACAAAAGAGACACCAATGAAGTAATATTATTATGATTATAAATTATATATTTATAATTTTTATTATTAATTATTATCATGTATCAAATGATTAAAAAATGAATAATAATAATAATAATAAGATGTGATATTTTTGATAAATTTAAGTTAAGAAACTTCTGATCTTGATTATACTTTAAAGGATTTGTTTTAACTTTTTATGACAGGCTAGTTTGATTCACTGCTAGTTTTTTAGTCCTCCTTGTCAAAACAGGCCATTAATAACAATTTCTTGGCTTCTGTTTGCAATCAAGTATTGGCTAGTTCATACCTAATGCTTGGAATCTTTCCTACCTTACAAGCTGATCATGACACAAATATTCAGTTTAAAGATGTTAGATGTGAAATCATACCCCAGGTACAATAATGAATTTAAATTGTTTAATATCTAATTGGCAAGTAGCTATCAAACAGGAAGGAACCCATTGGTCATTAGTACCAACCCAATGTACCTTTTGTACTGTTGCCTTTAATATGAGAGATGTAACTTATAACCATCCCTTATTGGTAACTTTTTTTTATGGTAAGTTCCTAACACAATATATATGTGTGTGTGTCTTTTTCTCCTATGAATGCTTAATTATGGCAAGTAGATCTAAGCCAGACTAACAAAAGATTTTAACAATTAAAAAAAAAATGTTTAGACATACCACCCTATTATTATTATTAAGTCTAAATAAATTTTTTTATATATATTCAATTTTAATATGAACGAATCTAAAAATTACAATTGATATAAATTTGTATTATATATTTAAGTAAAAATATATATATTAAAAAGACTTTAAATTAAATTAACACTAAAGAAAGTATATTGAATTGTCAATTAAATTATTACATCAAGTGAAGAGGGATAAAAGATTCAACCCATGATTTGGATTGATATTTGATTTTGATATACATTCACATTCCATACCCATTTTTATTTTGTACTCGAAATTAAGCAAGCAAGTCCAAAGGGTCAATGGAGTCCACATGCACTAACCATGACAAAGGTAGTCATTTTGGCATGAATTGTCGAGCATCAATCTTTTTCATTTTTTTTTTATTTTTGGCTTTTTCTTTATGGAGACAATGGGGTTCCACAATGCCTCCACCGTTTACTCTTTTTCACAATGATTGAAGTCAAAAATTGTGTCGGTGGGCTCTTTTTTTTTTTTTTAAAAAAATTATTTTCTATTTTATTTTAGTTTTTTTTTTTTTTGTTTATGTGATCGAGAGTGTTAAGCTATATCTTCAAATGACACAAAAAGGTTATGAGTAAAGGTGGGAAGTGAGGGTAAAGAAAATAAGAATCCAACCCACCAAGATTCAATAAACCAATATCTTTCTTTCTTATTCAAATCACTTTTTTCACACAACAGGTGATTTCTAATCACTTTTAAGATATACATATTTGTTGTTTTTTCCATTAAAGTTTGACATCTATTTGCACACCCAATAACAAGGGTGTTTATCTATCCATCTATTAATAAGGTCACAAGCTAATATCTGTTCCCTAAGAGGTACTTTTTAAGGAGAATTTCATCAAAAATATTTTCTGGTAGAATAGTAGAAAATTAAGACTAAGATTAAAAAAATAAAAAACAAGTAAGAATTGAAAGTTGGAACTATCTTCCTAGTTTTTCCAATTCACCTCTCCATTACTTAAACATATAGACTTTTTAACCTTATCTCCTCCAATAGGTCTTCTGTCCTTTTAAACTTTATTCTGTGTCTGAAAAAAAAAAAAAAAAAGAGGTTATTATTACTTGGAAATGAGAGGCAGAGTCCATTCTCAACATGCACCCAAAAAAAAGAAAAAAGAAAAAGAAAAGCAAATCATCATTAAACTGAAAAGGGATTAATCCAAAGTCCAATCACATCTTGTTTTGCATAATTAAAATGCTGACCCTTTGGTAGGCTAACTAATTAAAAGGTGAAATTAAACGCCAATTGACTAATGTGATGGCTGGTGCTTCCTTGCCGCTGCCACAGCAAAAGAAAAGGTTTTTCAAAAGACAAACGATTGGAAAAGTAAATGAATTGTATTGTACTAAAGTTTTGATTGGTCATGGGCCAGAAACCTTGTATGAAAATGTTACTAGAATTTTGGATTGCTGCAAGAAATTATTGTGTGTTTTTCTTTTGAACAACAGAAAATTCATTTCATTCATTAAAGATGGTGTGTAAGATCATAATAAGACCCGTAGAATGGACCCAAGAAAATTATAGCAAAAACTCCATCTTTTTATTCATGCTTCAAGCACATAAAAACACTCTAATCCTGTAAAGGAGATCTAAGTAAGATACAGCACAATCTCTCCTAATAAGATATGATAAATAAACAAATAAAGATTCAAATTAAATTTATTGTATTATTCAAAGTGAAATTTTCATAGTATTTTAGTGTATTTTTTTATTATATTAATTTGAATTCAAATCTATTTATCATTGTTTAACTTTTAAATATTGAAGATCAAGTTGTAAGTTTTATATTCGTTAATACTAAAATTGAGTATAAAGAAATTACTTAAATTTAAATTTAAGTGTATTTAAGTGGTAATATTTTTTATGAAAAAAATTAATGAGACATCATATAAAAAATTTATATATATATATATATATAGCTCAAAAAAAAATACAAAAAAATTGATATATCATGATTTTTTTTGTTCTTATTGACAACTTGACTTGTAAGGGTAAGGGGGAATCTACTAATACCCAAGTGGAGATTATTATTATTATTATTATTATTATTATTATTATTTTCATTGACATGTCAGTTTTGTATTAGGTCTCCTTCTTTGGTCTGGTTAAGGAGGGACATTTAGGCTATAGGATAAAAAGAGATATATGAAGAATTACTTCACAACCTGACAAGGACCTTGTAAATTATTGGAACTTGAGATCCACAATAGAATGAGCAGAAGACAGAGCCCATTGTGGGCCTTGAAGTGTCTAATCCTTTTCTTCTATTACATTAATTTATTTTTTTAATTTTTTCAAGAACACTTAATATTTTTGTAATTAAATATTCAAGTTCTATTCTAAAAATTTTAGAGTTTTATTTAAAAAATAAAAAATCTTGGAAATTCTACTAGGAGGATGAATTAATTTAATTATATAGCTCATATTTTGATAAATTTTTTAATAATTTAAAAACTTATAAATATTGAAAAATGATATATATATATATATATATATATATGAACTTCTAGTGATATTTTATACTAATATGAATAAACTATTATTTACTATTTTCTTGTAAATTATTAAGTAAAATATAGTGACTACCAAATATAAAATTTAAGATAAGATTTAAAATTTAAAATTTACTTATAGTTGAATCTCACTTCCTCTATAATTAGAACAAAAAAAAAAGTATATCTTTTAGATACTTACTATAACTATAACTGTAACTCAATATAATTGAAAGCTCTGTTCATTCCTATATTAACATTCATCAAATCTCATTAAAATTTAGTAATAGCAGAGGTTAACTTAAGGGTTGAAATGCTAGGGTGAGTTCTAGCTCAGACATCCTGAGCTCTTGTTTGGTCTTGCAGGTGTTGGCCTTAGGTAGCCATGGGCTTCAATATATTCATTCCCCAATAACACAGTGCTAGAACCCATCCCATTTGTAAGGATACATTATATGAAAGAGCCGAATCTAAACCAAAGGATACATACAATGCTGAAAGTGTCTGTCTAGGCCCAGCATAGGATGCAATGCCAAGCCCATTCTTATTTTAAATGGGGGGGGGGGCTCATCATTCCTTCTCTCCCATTTCCAATTTCTCTTTTTTTTTTTTGGGGGGGGGGGGGGGGGGTAAGTTTCTACGTGCTGGTTGCTGGCTATTGCTACGTACCAATGTTTTTCTTGGCATTTCCTGAAATTATCCATTAAAATTCAGCTCTATTTCCTCATTAACAAGCTGATTGGATTCCACCTAATTCTCATAATTTGCAATTGCACCTGATTTAGTTGAAGTTTAGTGGTAGCCAATAGTCAAATACTTTCTTATTCTAATCTCTGTTGAAAAGCATTCAATCAAAAGCTTACATTTTTTATTTTTTATTTGTGGGTTGAATTATAACTCTATAATTTGAGGTCATAATTTGGAAAAGGAGCAGCAAGTATATTTGGAAAGTACAGAATATGAAAATGTCAACTGTATTAAATATTAATACTATAAATGCCTAATTTGTGCAGGCAATAATTGACTATGGTGGAATAGTGAAATTTGTTTAGTATTGGGCAAGACTGAATGCTGGATCATTGCTATATTGATGTAAATTACATGTTTTTCTTTTCAATTATGTCAAGATTGAAACCCTAGTTGCTAGATTTAAATGCCAACAATTCTATCATTATTGAAGAGATAGATTCATGCAGTGCAAGGAAGCTGATTTACAGATACTACATTACTTTAATGCCCAACAAAGAGCCCTTTTTTATCAAATTTAGAAGGTCAACAGTCTGGAACCAAGCATAGACTAGAATAAAGTTTCAACTGAGAAAAATAAGTTAGGAGAGGTAAACAGGTTGGTGAAATATCATTAGCAATAAAACAATGTTCTTCCTAACCTAAAATTTGATATAAAACCAAATTCTTGACTTTGGGAAGTTATCTAAATTAACAGTTCTTTTCATGCACATATAAATACTAGCCAATTGGTTAAGATGTTCTTGTCCTAGTCCTCACCTCCCCCCACCTTTTTTTTTTTCCTCTCTCTCTCTCTTTGCTTTCTGTCAAGTTTGCAAGTCCCAATCAATTAACATCCAAGCAAAACACAGTTTTTGTCATAAAACTTTAATTAATTAAGGAACTAAAAAAAAAGAATTATTTATTATTATTAATTATTTTTTATTGTGTGTGTCTATTTCTCTCAATAATTAAAGCCTAGGCAATGCCACTTTTTCTCCAATTTTTCTCTAAGGCCAAGGAGGGCGTTCTTTCTCTCTTTGTATCAAGGGGGAATTCTCTTGGACCGACCAAAGAGAACTCTGAGCCAAACGATTTTCTCTCTCTCTATATGGCAGACAGGGTTTACCCTTCAACCGAACCAACCACCACAAATGGCAGCGCCACCTTCACCCCCAACTTTCCGGCATCCAAATCCCAACCCTATGGCGCCACCCGGCCAGCCTACAGCCTGCCCAACTCCAAACGCCGGAGCCGCTCCTGCTGCTTCTGGATAACCATCATTATAGTTTCCCTGATCATCCTAGCCGCCATAGCTGGCGCAGTCCTCTACCTCGTCTACCGCCCCCACCGCCCATCATTCGTCGTCTCCGGCCTCAAAATCAACACCCTGAGCCTCTCCTCAACATCCAAAGTTACCACCAACGTCGACCTCAGCATGACCACCACCAACCGCAACAAAAAACTCATCTTTATCTACAACCCCATCACCATTTCTGCCACCACAGCCACGGACAACATTGTTTTAGGCAATGGCACGATACCTTCTTTCATTCATGGCACAAAGAACACAACTTTATTGAAATCCACCATCTCAAGCAACGGCCAAGCTCTGGATGATGCAGCTGCAAGCAAGTTAAGGACTGAGTTGAAGAGCGAGAATGGAGTGGACTTAAAGATTGATCTTGACACTAAATTGGAAATCAAGGGTGGTAGATTCAAGACTCCAAAGACCAACATCAGGGTATCTTGTGAAGGGATTAGAGCTACTGTTCCTAGTGGGAAAACAGCAACAACTGCATCTGTTTTGAATGCTAAATGCAAGGTTGACCTTAGGATCAGGGTCTGGAAGTGGACTTTCTAAGGGAAAGATTTTTAAGAAAATAAAAGGAGTGATTGTTGTTTCTTTAATTATATACATGTATTCTCTTTATTGAATTTGGTTATATATGTTGATAAATGGATGAAGTTAAAGTTTGTTGCTTGGTCATTGTACAAGGGGACACAATAAAAAGTTTATTTCTCATAGAGTTCTTAATGTTAAATGCTACTTGTTACTAATACTTTATGTAAGAGAAATAATGATTTGCATTCTTGCTCTTTATACAGTGAATTAATTTCTGATAATTCTTTAATTATGAAAGGTTGTGCTTAGAGGATCTTTACTACTCTCACTTCTGTTCAAACTAGCTTTTTGGTGGGGTTGGAGTTGAAACTTGGAAGTCATGCTTTAAAAGTCAAATGATAATTTGATTGAAACAAGGAAAATGAAATAGAGAAAATGCTCTATAACATTGCCACCAATTGCTCTAAGTTTGATGGATGCCTCTTTGTCTTGGCCTTGGCCATATGGCATTGCAATTCTGGTGTCATCTTGCATCATGACATTGCTCCTAATGTTAATTTAGGATATTAGATAATTAGAATTATAAAAAATATTTTAATTGAATTTAATTTAAATTTTATTATTATGTAATGTTTTTATTTAATTAATAAAATACAAAATATTTAAATAATTATATGATACTAATATCAGAATTATTTTATTTTAATAATTACAACTCTAACATTATAATTTTGAATAAATTTTTAATATTCATTTCAAAAATTATATGAATCTTTTGCATCGTTTTTTTTTTCCGCCTAGAAATTTTTATTTACATCAACCAAAATGTTTCATGTATGGATGATAACATGATAACAAAATATATTAAAAATTAACTTTTAATTTTTATCAAATTGATTTGAATTTTTTAAATATTTTTATTTAAATTTATTAAAAATTATACATTAATTAAATATAAATTTAAAATGTTACATATTCCCGCATCCTAAATATAGAATAAAAAATTTTTAAATTCATAAACACATTAATTAAATAATTCTTTTGTTACATTGATTGAATAATTCTTTTTATCTTTCGACAGACTATGAATCATAGCACATGATTTGACTTATAAAAGCAAATCTCATTATCTCTTTAAATTGGGTAAATTGATTGATCAGTAATTTATAAATTTTTTATTAAATAATTCTCACTCTGGTAGATATTATATAAAGACCAACTTGAATTTTGAACAGGGTAAATTTTTATTTTTTTATTTAAAATAATAATAATATCGTAAGTTATTGTAATAATAATAATAATAATAATAATAATAATAATAATAATAATAATAATAATAATAATAATCTAGAGATTTTTCTTAAATAAACATTACTCTTTCGCGCCAAAATACCATACATTAATATGAAGGCAACATAAAAGAATAAAAGAAAATAATAATAATAAAAAAAGCTTGCTTTCATTTTATTTTTATTTTTTTTTTTTTTATGTGAACTCACCTTCATGCTGCATGCTGCAACTCCTAGGCCTCATCTCAAACCATCAATCCTTAAAAATTTCCCTTCAAATCTCAGCTGTTCATTCGCCATACTCGACAATGATCAAACCCAAATCAAATCACACCATCCCTTCATCACTCACAACGAGCTTCTTCTCGTTTACTTTGATCGCTTCCTTGGCCATTGCACCACTCTCCAACATGTCAACCAAATCCACTCACAAGTCATTGTCACTGGTAACTGTGGCTCCGCTTTCTTGGCTTCTCGTATCGTGACTGTCTATGCTCGTTTTGGGCGAGTTTTTTATGCCCAGAAAGTGTTTGATGCCACACCATTTGAGTCCCGCTCGAATTCTTTACTGGGGAATTCGGTTCTGAGAGCCAATATCTCTCATGGGTACTTCGAAAATGGGCTTAAGTTGTATGGTAGAATGCGAAAGATTGGATTTTTTGGTGATGGGTTTGCTTTTCCTTTGGTTGTAAGGGCGTGCGCTTATATGGGTAGTTCTAGTTTGTGCAAAGTTGTTCATGGGCACGTTTTGGAGATGGGTTTTGAGCGTCGTCTTCATGTTGCTAATGAATTGGTGGGAATGTATTCGAAACTGGGTCGAATGGGGGAAGCGCGCAAGGTGTTTGATAGAATGGATGTTAGAAGTGGTGTTTCGTGGAATATGATGGTTTCCGGTTATGCCTTTAACCGTGATTGCAATGGTGCTCTAGAGATGTTTCAAAGGATGGAGTCAGAAGGGCTGGAGCCAAATCTTGTAACATGGACATCTTTGATGTCTAGTCATGTTCGATCCTATCGGTATGTGGAAGCTATGGAGTTGTTTGGCTTGATGAGAATAAAAGGAATTGAGCTGAGTGCTGAAGTTCTTGCCGTGGTGTTATCAGTTTGTATTTATTTAGGTGTGTTTGATAGAGGCAAGGTGGTTCATGGACACGTTGTAAAGGGTGGATTTGAAAATTATTCGTTTGTGAAGAATGCATTAATAGCCGTGTATGGGAAGCATGGAGATGTAAATGGCGCACAAAAATTGTTTATGGAAACAGAAAATAAGAACATAATAAGTTGGAATGCCTTGATAACTTCGTATGCAGAGTCTGGTTTAGGTGATGAGGCCCTGGAATTATTTTCCAAACTGGAGAATTCTAAAGGCTCTTCATTGTTGAGACCTAATGTGGTAAGCTGGAGTGCTTTAATCAGTGGTTTTGCTGCCCATGGACGAGAGGAGGAGTCTTTGGAACTTTTTCGACAAATGCAGCTTGCTGATGTCATGGCAAATGTTGTTACTATTTCTAGTGTCTTATCAGTTTGCGCAGAGTTGGCTGCATTGAATCTTGGTAGGGAAATCCATGGCCATGTCATTAGAGCATCAATGCACAATAACATTCTGGTAGAAAATGGGTTGGTTAATATGTATGCAAAGTGTGGATGTCTAAAGGAAGGTCACATGGTATTTGAGAAAATGGAGAAGAAGGATCTAATTGCTTGGAACTCTATGATCACAGGATATGGTATGCATGGACTTGGTTCTAATGCTCTTGCAACTTTTTATCAAATGACCAAAACTGGGACTAAGCCAAATGGGGTGACTTTTGTTGCTGTTCTTTCTGCTTGTAGTCATGCTGGTCTTGTTCCTGAGGGACGTAGGCTTTTTGATCAGATGCTCAAAGAGTATAGGATTGAACCACAAATAGAGCACTATGCTTGCATTGTTGATCTTTTGGGCCGTGCAGGATTGCTGCAGGAAGCAAGCAACATCGTGAAAAACATGCCAATGGAACCCAATATTTGTATATGGAGTGCTCTTTTGAACTCTTGTAGGATGCACAAAAACACAGAAGTTGCAGAAGAAACCATTTCCCATATTTCTAGTCTCAAGACAGAAGTGACAGGGAGCTACATGCTGCTCTCTAATATATACTCTGCAGGTGGTAGGTGGGAAGATTCTGCTAGAGTAAGAGCCTCTGCTAGAACGAAGGGCTTAAAGAAGAACCCTGGGCAGAGCTGGATTGTGGTGAAAAAGATTGTTTATATGTTCTCAGCAGGGAACAATGTGCAGAGGGATCTAGAGGAAGTGTATGCAACTCTTGAGTCCTTGACATTTCAAATGGAGAGTGAAAGCAGAGGACATGATAATGGCATTATTAGACAAATTTTTTATGGTTATCAAAGTGGTGATGCGTGAGTAACAATACGCTGACTGTTTCTTTTTCTTATACATTTGTACTTGATAATTTTTTCTTAAAGAAAGTGACAGAATACCTGATTTTTGAATGTATTCTTTGTTCACAGAAGTAACAAAAGCATTTACTTTTTTTGTTTTCTTCCTTCACTGCCAAGAGCTTATTCTGTCTAAAAAGTACTATCCTTTTTCACAATTCATCTTTTTATGGATCTCCTTATGCCTTATTGGCTTCTGATCTGAACAGATTTTGTGGTTGGTACATGTGTGTAGATAGAGTTCATAAAGATTTGTAACATTAAGGACGATATTTTTGGATTTTTGCAGGAACCTATCTACAGTGTTGCTTTAAGAAAACATTACCACGTCTTAGAAGCAAATCACTCGGGTGCTGTCAATTCCAAATATTAAAGACTGTAATTCATCATATTCCAGAAAAGTTGATGGGTTGTTGTCTTCTTACATGAAAAATAAGAAGTGTGCAGAGGCAAACTCGGGTGCTGTCAATTCCAAATCATAAGAGCACTGAAGATTTAAATAAGGCTGCCTTGATTCAGATGTAAGCAACAAAGTTAATGAATCAAACTCCTCAAGCATTTTAATGAATACTATTTTAATCAGCATTTGATCTCACCGCAACCCATTTTCCTATGACCCAAATCTCGGACAGGAAAAACAAGATATAATATTGATATCTGTAACTACAAAGAAATCCAAGCAGGCCAATTGTCTTCTGTTGTCCATGCATAGGATTAACAAAGGCTTGTGATTATAGTACATAGCAAAGCTATGACGATATAACTAACTGTGTTGATGGTACAAAACTTCTTTTAATTAACTCTTCGGGCTCAAACTTGACATCATTTATGTCAATGATCTGCTTTGCATCGTCCCATTCATTCTCATAATGAGGCTGCTTAATGCGCAATGAAGAAGACGAGGACACGCTAGATTCGTGCCCTGTCCATGCACTAAGATCTTCTTGCAGGCGACAATTGTTATCTTGAACAACACATTCTTGATCTTCACAATGTGATTGTTCATAATGATATTGCATCACAGGGTCATACATCTCCAAAGGATCTGCATTGACAATCTCGCCAACGAGCATGGCTGAATCGGTATCCTGCATTTGGAAATGATGATCACTTGGTTGCACATGTTGCGCTTGGGCGCGACACAGTGCTAGTTGATGAAGAACAAGGTCGAGTTCAGCTTTGCTGTATTCGATTTGACGTTGGAGGTTGCGTATAATGCGGTAGCAGCCACCAACAGGATCATTAGCACGGGCATCGGATTGGAAGATGATGGTGCGCATGGCTTCCTCCTTCTCGGGGGGCTTGAGGTTCTTGATGATTTTGGTAATGTTGCTGACTCCAAACAATTTATGGGCGTTTTGGAATTGTCTTTGGCGGTAGTGAGGGAAATAAGGGGCGAGAATGCAGTCAGGAGCGCACTTCCTGCGCTGGTATCTGCATGCAGCACACGCTTGGTTGGTGCTGCTGTTTCCAATCCTCGGAATGCTCATAATGTGTGTTCGTTTTGTTGTCGTTGTTGTTGTTGTTGGTGAGAGATATCGGCTGCGTTGCCGCCGGGGATGGTGCAATTTTCTTTAATGGGGATGGGAAAGCTCTTTTTTGGCTGGTTGTTGGTGATTCTTTCTTGTTTCTCCGCGAAGAAAACGAGGGAAAATGGAGGATGGAGAGAAATGAGGGGAAAGGAAAACAAACATTTATGTGTGTTATGGACTCTATTTTTAGGCAGTGATATATTAGGATAGTAGTGAGAGAATAAGAGAATACAAGCCATTTAGAGGCGTTCAAAGTGGTCAAAAAAGAAAGTGGATTTCTTGGGGGTGTGGAAAGCTAAAAATAGAATAGCACAATTAAGCTTGGTGGAGAATTAACTATATTTAAACTCCATGATACAAATTGGCTATGGATCCTGAGAATAGGCTTGAGAAATACTCAAATACAATATTAATTATTTTTATCTAGAAAAGAATAACCCGACATTTAGATCCAAAGATAAATAAAAATGTATAAACTTGACATAACTTGAATTATGGAAACAGGTTGTAATTTATCTGTAAAATTTATTTGAATAATGTGTAGGTGACCATATCCGGCCACATTCTTGACCAGTCTTCAAGATATTTCTCATTTTTATCCAAAGTATTATATCACGTTGTACGGAAGAGTCATTTTAAGCTAGCATTAGGCCACTGTCCAGCTACGTATGAGCTTAATACTTCACTTAACATAGGCATTCCCCTTCAAGAAGGATGGAGCTCACAAAAATGGCTTAGATTCTGCTTTATTTGAAGTTCAGTTTCTGTTAATGTTGTTACTTTATGACAGATAGGTAGCTAACTGCTTATATACGCATCTAGAAGTAATAAGACAATCACAAATCACAAGCTTGAATGGCTGACTGGCTCAGAACAAAATTTTTGTCCACAAAAAAGGTGAACTTTGGACAATCGATAAAAAAAAAAAGGGGGTGTTGATATAATGATAAGATTACTTCAATGTGATTAAAAGATCACAAGGTTTGGTTCAAATTGCAAAAGTGACATCTTCATTAAAAATAAGGGTAAAACTGCCTACAGAGCAGCCAACCAGATGCCACTACAGTTGGGAATCCCATGGCTGCTTGCTACTTCAACATCCTAAGCAATTCACTTAATCCAATGGTTTGATTACATAGAAAACATGAATTTATACATGGCCTTGGAAAGATGAGAACAACAACATAAGTGTCAACAGTTTTCCCTCATCCTGCCATCAGAGAGTCTGGCTTTCCTTTCAGGACTTGGATGGTTTTGTATCATACTCCACAGCAAGTCTACAACCAAAGCTAAAATGATCGGATATTGAAAACAACTGCATATAATTTCATCCAGAGCATCGTGATCATGAATCAATGCAACCTTATAGCAAAAGAAAAGCTACCGATACTTTGGGCCAAAAAGATGAAGGAAATATTAGATATGAGGATGTAATAATTTGATGCCAAAAAAATAGAAAAAGAAAGAAACCATATATAATCATTGAAAGCTCCTTTCTAAGATGGTAACTGCAACATAGGGAGCCTTCCTCAATGTTTGCCATTATCAATCACAAAGCTAAGTGATGTCCCAGAATCAGATTAAAACATAAATTTTACTACTGGGTACTCTGGATGACAAGCAGTTATGGCTCAGACTTGATAAGCTCTTCAATGGAGTTTCTATACTTGCTGATTAGGTCCCTGCAATACAATAGATCAAGCATTTATCAGGCAACGAAGAACCAAGAACAAACAGAAATCCACAACCTTCGGTACAGACCTCCTTTGATTCAGCAATTGCTCACTTTCTTCAAGCTTTTGCTTCTGTCCCTCAACTGTCTGCAAATCAATGTCTTAAAAACATTAACAAAATCATACCAATTATATCTTTAGCGAGCAAACGAGAAAATTCTGTCTCAAACCCGCGTCCACATTTGCTGACACAAGAAAAGATGTGAACAAGAGCATAGAACAACCTTCACAAAAACATAATCGATCCCAATTGGTTCTTACCATAGCTTTCGTGTTTATTGAGCTAGAGATCGAGTTTAACAGCTGCTGGCAGTTATCGAAGTGGTTGCTCAACTCAGTAATCTTCGAAAAGACAAACAAATAGAGGACAATATCAACAACCTTTTAGACACAATAAAGAAAGCCAAAAACCCATTTCAGATTAAACACCATTGGGGTCAATCTTTTCCAATTCTGAATTCCCCCACCATATAGTAACGATCTTTACAGAAAAGAAAGGCTAGAAATAGAGAATTCAATGAAGGAGAACAGAAACGCCATTTCAAATTTAACACCATTGGGGTCAATCTTTTCCAATTCTGAATGCCCCCCACCATAAAGATACAAACTTTATGAAGAAAAAAACGCTAGAAAGAGAGAATTGAATAGAAAGAGAACAAACCAAGGCGTCAGAATGCTGGTCCCGAGTACAATCTTTATGAAGAAAAAAAAGAGAGAATTGAATAGAAGGAGAACAAACCAAGGCGTCAGAGTGGTGGTCCCGAGTTCCATTCTCAATGACATCAGCCAAATTCTCCACCAACTGCCAATATAGGAGTAAGGATTCATACTTTTCCAAAAAAGTCGAAATGGGTTTCTATATTTTAGAGTAAATAATGATGGGGTTTTACTGGGGTGTTACATGTATGAGGTGGAATTGGGAGGAAAGTGATTGGTGGTGAGGGTTCTGCTGTGGCTGCTGCTGCTGCTGAATGAAACGTTGTTGCTGATACTGTTGCTGTTGTTGTTGAAATTGCTGGGTAAGTTGTTGCTGTGGTTGTTGGAATTGACTGAACTGCTGCTGCTGTTGTTGTTGGAGGTAAAACTGGTCCTGATTTGAGTGAGCAGGGGAGTTACTGTGGGATGGCATGTTTGGAATCATCGTCCAATTGCCTCCACTGTATGAATGATCCATTGCTCTCCCCTCTCTCTCCCTCTCTATGTGCGCTGTTGATTTATTGCAACCAGATTGTGTTGGACATTTGGTCTGTTAAGGAAGGGGGAAGAGAATGCGAGAAGAAGCTCGACGGTGTCGTTTAAAGCATAAGCAAATATAATAATAGAATTTCTTTTTCCATAAAAATGAATAAAATAATAATAAAGAGATAATATAATAATTTTTATTTATTTATAAAAATAAATAAAATATGATTTGATTCATATTTTTTTATTATTACCTATTCTTTTTCCCTCAAGACGACAAGCCGTTTTTCGTGTGGGTATATGCCAAAGGGACAAGGGAGCAAAACAACATAAGCCATAGCATAAACAAACGCAAGACCTCAATTGTAGCTCCAAGAGAGAAGGGGAAAGCAAAGAAAAGGGTATGTAATCTGTGTGCGTTTCCTTTTTCTTACAAAGTGTTCTGTTATCACCTTCATTATTTTTCCTCTTTCACTCTCCAAATAGTTTCTTCAGCAAGGCCTTCACTTTTCCAACTTCAGTTTCTCTCTCTCTCTGTGTAAGATTTCTTTTGGCTTTTGTGGGTGTTTGTATTGGTTTGTGTGTTTCAAGGTGGAAACTTTAGGGTGATATTGATTTTGGAGGCTGGAAAATGTTTGTGGGTGTTTGTGATTTGACTTGAATTTTTGAAAGATACCTTAATTTGATGGTAAAGATGGAATTTTGATCAGGATATTGATGATGGAATTAGGTTGGAAAAAAATGGGTAAAGATAATTGTTTGCAGAAAATGAATTTCAGATTGGTGTTTTTCCGATTCTGGCATGCATGATGGAAGAGAAAATGTTGTTGTATTTTACCTCTTGGTTGCTTTAGATTCTGTGCGTGTCTGCCTGCATTTTGGAGATGTTGGCCTTTGCTATACCGCATGAGGCTGGTTAATATGTAAAATGTAATGGAGATTGGCTATTGCATTAACCATTGCAATGTGTATGTATGTCAGTGAATATTCTAAGGATGTTCATACGTCATAGTCCTTGGCAAGTCTTTAGATACTTTAACAAGCTATAGATAACTTAAAAAATTTTGATTTCCATATTGATGAGTTGCAATCTGAAAATGCTGACAGGAGAGAACAGGCAGGGGGGGAAAAAAAAATTCATCCTAGTGTAGAGGTTCCCACAGTGTGAAATCTAGAGAAGGATCCAATGATGTGTGCAATCTTATCCTTTTTTTTTTTCACAAAGAGGCTATTTTTATAACTTGAACCTTTGACCTCATAATTTGGTCTGCTGTTCAAGAATGGAAGACCTTTGGAACTTTTTGTAGATGCATTTTAACCTTATTGGCATAATACTGGGGAAAACACAACCCATTTTATGTATTAAGCTGTCTCATGGATGGGTGGGGAACAAGGGATATTACTTATGTTGCTTTTTTCACAGTTAACACACCGAACAGTAGTTGTTACCTATGAAGATCCTGGTGTTATGGAAAAGAGATATGTGAGCTCTTATGGCACATTATTAGTATTTGATCTTCTAGAGATTCCATTTATGTCACGAGGAAGGCCTTTGTTCTTTTGTTCTTCTTACATGCTTCCCTTTTTTCGTTTGGAACTTTTTGGTTATCACTTGTGTATCATTGAAGGGTTTGGTTCCTCAAAACTAACTGATTACTGTCAGTTCTCATCTGAGTTACCATTGATAGGATGTGTTGTTATTCTTCTTCTTCTTCTTCTTTTTTTTTTGTTGTATTTACTTTCTGAAAAAAAGAAAAAAATGCAGGACTACTATATAAGGCCTTAAAACTAGCTTAAGTCTTCTCTTTTGGTTAGTTGCCATGCTTGGTTGTTTCATTGGTGTGCAAGGTATCGTCTAAAAGCTTTTCATAATTTAGTGTGGAGGTATTGACTTTTTTGACATGACAGTTTGCAGAACAAAAAAAAAACAATGGCTGTAAAACCAACGGTGGCCTTGAGGGCTATGCTTGTAGGAGGGGTGGCTGTATTTGCCAAAGTAGCTGGTGCCATGAAGGCTGCTGGTGGTGCAAAGCTGGGTGCCGCTGCAGCCGCCATGTCATTAGCAGCAGGTGCTGCCATGGGATCAAAGAAGGATGGCTCACCTTCACAATGATTGTGCAGTCATCTGGCTTTATGGTTTTCTCACTTGCTATGTAGCATTAGCATGTAGCACACTTCACAGTTTCGCATGTGTTTGTTGGGGACAGATTTGCTGTATCTGTACTATAGTCTAGCTCATAACTGGGCTTAAACCTTCTTGGAAATAAAAGAAATGAGAGAGTTAAGATTTGATTTTCCTATGTGGAATGATTATTCAAGCATAAATGATTGAGCTACTGATCAAAGTAACTGAAGAATCAAAGTGAATTTCCATTAACAAATGCCGGTGAACAACATATCTGAACAAAACACGAATAACACGGAACTCAGCTGACTTCTGTAATTTAAATTGATAATTATTCAATGAACAAAGAGTCAAAGGCTTCTCCTCCAATATACCCTTTTTATCTTCTGTATTCTCCCCATGGTGACATGGGTTCAAACAAGACAAATAATGCCAGGCATGCTTCACTTCTGTTAAGACATATTGCGCAAGAACAATCTTCAGACATCACACTGCAGACATGGATGTTGCCTTTCTAGCTATATATTTCACAGCTTCCAAGTATGATGAATTATCCTATAGATCCAAGTTGCCCCTAAAGCTGATGCACGCTCGATTTGCTTGGACCGCATGTGAAATCTGGCTTATCAACTGAATGAACGACGAGCTCTGGATTTTGTGATTCCAACTCAAGTAGCACCTGTGCACCATAAACAATAGAGGGTAGTCAAGGCAAATGCAGCTTTGAGAAGGAAAAACGAGCTTTTGGTATGACTTGTTTCCGATATTGTACCAGAACATTTTCTCCACGCTGAAGGATTGGGGCAGGGACATAAAGGGTACACTGTGGTCCGACCAACTGCAGTGGTGCCAAGAGGAAAATGTCCATGTAAGTGAAAAATAATGTTAGGCCTAATTATGTAAGCACATCCCGAAGTTGTACACTATTTTTCAGATGTCCCCTGAACCTTTTTTATTTCCCTACAAACACAAACACATAAAGTGATTTTTTATCTTGTTTCAAGATCAACCCCCCATCAAATCTTCTGAAAGCAATGTTGTTTTAATCCCCCTCCATTAGTCCTTGAAACCAGATGAAAGTTCACATATATGTTTGTAGAGGGAAAACAACGTAAGGGGTGTTGTGTAATTAAGTCTTACTTTTATCAAATAACAACAAAAGAACATGCTTGAAAAGGTAAGGATTGAAGGAAAACAAAAACATTACCGGCCAATATCTTCCAATGTTAAAGTCATTAACAAATGCAACTCCTTTCCCCCACCCGCTGAATGATATGAATGTATCTTGTTTCATGTTCTTCACAGAAAAATGGCCAACATAAATTGCTGGTTCTTTAGAAATGCTCCCTGCAAAAGGATGATTAGCCCAATAAGACAACCACAAACAAACATCATTCAAACTAGAGCAAGTCATGTAATAAATATATATGTGTGATTCATGTATTTTACATGTAGTTAAGAACCTACCAGGGTTATAGTCTGATATGTTATGCTGCAGAGCTTTAGTGAATCTGGAATGTGCAACTTGGATGATGGGTTCAATTTTTGACAATATATTCAGGTTGTCAAAGGGAAGTGAAATCATTTTCCATCCATGCAAAATTCTCCCATTTACAAATACAGAAGACAAGATTCCCTGCAGAAGTGAGGTAGAAAAGACCAGTAAAATATTCTCTCATACCATGAGATGACATTCGACTAGAAATTGGACTATGGTCAAACACAAACTGAAAACTTATTCCTCAAGAAACTCCTGTTTATTTGACCATGAAAAGGAAGAAAAAAGAGCAGGTTACCTTCTTGTCAAACATGTATGGTCCATAATTTATACGACCCATATTTTCAACCTATAACAGCATAGAATATATTGATTAGTAAGATGGGAAAATACTTATGTTAATACCTAACATAAAAACTGGAAGGGCGAGTACTGGATAAAGTGCAAAATTAAAGGGAATCCCTTTTTTGTATGGACTAATGCCTGAACCAGAATCAAGATAAAAGAGTCTAGTTGTCGTCATTTTATGAACACCTTCAAGTTTGTAAGTGCATGTTTATACAAGCATTATGTTATTGCAGTTGAAAGAGTAAAAAGTAATTGGACCAAAATATCACAGAAAAATATTCTGGTTTAATCTTGAATCACTAATAATATATGACAAAAACGAATTCAGGACTTGGACAACATAGACTCGGCATACTCATTGAATCCCAATTATATCTTCAATAAGGGACCAATTATATCTTCAAAATGAACAATTTTTTCTGAGAAAAGGGCAGTCTTATACCAAAATAAACAAGTTGATGTTGGGGAAACATTTGGTATTAGGAAGTCTTAGTCCATTGTTCGACCACCTTTCAATTGATCCAGCATGTGTTAGCCTTCCACCGTTATCTTTAGAAGGGCATGAAATAAACACCTGGGCTCTATCATGCACCTACCAATAATATCATAAAGCCAAGTTTTTTCAAAAATTAATAGACTACTAATGATATAAAGTAACAAAAGCATGAAGAAATTCAATATGAGAAAATATACATAAGCCACAAGGAAAGACTTCAGATAAGTAAATCATGCACCTCTGGTATCAAAAGAATGCTTCCATCATCCTTTGCTGCATATTTTGAAACATATAATAGGAATCCAAACATCTGCATATAATAAGATTCAGATAAAATGCAATCTGGGATCAGTAATGTAAGGTTATCAACTTTTATGATACAACACAAATGTAACGCACCTGTCCCACAGACTCCATTGACATTGGATTTTCAGATTCAATCACACTAGCCGGATTTAATGTGTCAAGAAAATCAAATAAATATCCTTTCTGCTGTAAGTGAATAGGTCCATATCTAGCACTTTTAATGCTTGGAGGAACCAAGGGCAGAGATGCAGCACTGTAAAGCCCTATAACCCTCCGCAGAGCTTAAGGCAGTAAACACAAACAGCCAGCACAAGAGAAATGATAATCAACAAATACAGCTGATAGAAAAGAATCGGCAACACGTTACAGAGCCATGAACAAAAACGCCTATATTTCTCTCCCTTGTGGCATTTATTGAAGTTGAAAAATGATTAAAAAAAAGGATGTCCAAGTGCATGAGGATCCCGCACTGCAACTCGAATCTATTACCTTTAGGTCACAATGGAATAACCTTACTTTTACACCAAGGCTTGCCCTTGAAGTTAAAAAATTGATGTAACTATGAAAAAAAAAATTCATAAGAAGCTCTCAGCATAACTCTTCCTAGATCCAAATTAGGTTTTCCTCATACTTCTCTGTCTCTGGTACAAAATCACTTGTGACTTCTTATAATGATATAAATGCCCACACCATACCCACAAAAGGAGCTAGCAAGAAAACCTTACAAACTTCAGTCCAAATTGCACATACCATTGAATTTTGCATTTCTCACATCACCAGATTCACTAATCGGTGCATCCTGACAAAATTAACACATCAGTTATGCACTTTTATCAAAAATTAGCTTATTGAAAGAAAAGTTAAGCATTCTTATATTATTCCATGAAGATACATAAAACATCAAGGACAAAAAAAAAATAAAATAATAGCACACATTGTCCTCACATAATCATAGGAAGTGAGGTCTGGCTTGTAATCGGACTCATCTACACCAGTATTTGCTCCACTGTAAAATCCAAAGTTTGTTCCACCATGTGCCATCTGGACGTCAAGCAGAAGAAAAAGATCGTAGCATTACCGCATATGCATCACAGCATTTCAAATATTCAGCAAATGCTTCAAAGCATACATAAAGCACAGCAGAACCATTTCGTGACAGAATCTTTTCCAGGGAAGATGCTGTAAAATCAGCACCAGTCTTAGCAATCTTCTCTTTCCAGTGTGTCAGCCAACCCGTGTAGAACTCCCTAAGAGAAAAAGCATCGTGTGCATCAAACTACCGATTACTGACCACAGTAACAATTAACAAGACACCTACGTGGAAAGTGGCGGTGATTTTCCTGGGGCATTGAACTCCTTTTGTAAATTGAATATGGGCCAAGGATCATCACCAGTGGTGAAGTCAACAGCTGTGCATTGTATATAAAGAAAATTAATATGAAAATTAAAGGCAACTAGAAATGCAAAGATATATACTGGTTCCTGATAATTAATTTGGAGAATTAATACACAAATACTTTATCTTTTTTACCTGAAAAGACAGCATCTCCATAAATGGTTCCTTTCTCAAGGGTTTCCCTAGAGCCTCCATCTGTAGTATATCTGGAAATCATTAAAAAAGGGGAAAAAAATAGTCAAGAAAGGGGCGCAATAATCTGTCCGGTAAAGCAAGAACCATGGATCCTATCATATGTATATGCAAATACAATCAAACAGAACATGCACGAAATATGTTCGCCTTGAGAGAACTATACAATGATTAATTGGAGAGAAAAATTATGCATGGTAAGTGGCATTTATTTTTCAATATTTAAAGAGACAAAGGCCCTAAGAGAACTCAGAAGCATGGTAGCAAAGTTAGAATGACCTCAGGCAGGTAGTGAGATATGGTTGTGGATGCTCCAGATAAGACATTGGAATCTTTAAATCAATAGACACATGATCAACTGCCCATGTCTGCTATTTGGTTACATGGGCCATTAAGAAACTTCAAGCATCTAGCATGAGTAAGCGTTATCAAGGAACCAAAAAAATTTCTGTGATCAAAAGGCAAACAGATAGTAATTCTTTCTTAATCATCTACAGCAGTTTTCAAATACTTGCTATTCTTAATTACTAAAAACTAGTTTTCCATATGCTTTACCTAAATATAATGATTGTAAATGAAATCTAAACCTAGATGATGCGACTTCAAACAGGTCAGATGTAGAACCTCTTACAGAATTATCTTGTCCCCAAGATGTTTTCGGGCCAACTTGACCAGGTGATGAAGATAAGCTTTGTCATCTCCATATGAACCAAACTCATTTTCGACCTGTCAATATAATCTCTTTTCAATGAACCATTCTCAATACCATAATTCTGGAACAAATTAAAACTATCTGACATCAAATTTAGCACATTCACATTTAATGAAGGACTCAGTTACCATTTAAAATGATCTTGAGAAGTGTTGCATAATTCAGAGGACTTTAGGGATATTAGGATCCCATGAAGGAAATAATGAAAAGGAAGGCTACTTCTACAATCTTGTTTTGCAAATATTTTAGAATTACTGACCTTTTTTCCAGTGCATCAAAGGTGCAACAAGTAAGAACTCATAAATTTCATCCAATTCTTATTCAATTTAAAATCATTGGCTGTTTCATCTCTCTTAGGACAAAGACAGCCTCACCCACATCAAATAAATGGCAGGTAAACAAAATTGTTAACCTTGCAAATCTGCAGATATGGATCAAGGAAGGAAAAATAAAACATAAACCAATGAGGGGTGAGATATACCTGAACCATTATGATAGGGCCTCCATTGTTATAAAGGAGAGGAGCTACCATCGAAAGTAGAGTTCCCCACCATCTTTCCACCTAAAGTATTCAAGCCCTTATCAATTTAATGAATTCCGAAAGATGGAATGAAATTCAATCTAAGATACGAAGCATACAAAAAAGGCAGGGAAAACAAAGAGAAAAATTCTATTTGCATAGTTTTTAATGAAATATTGTTAATCAAAATACATTCATGACAATTTTTTTTACTTTAAAAGAACATAAGCTATTGCCATACCAATTGAAGGTAGACAGGATCTGATGATCTCAGTTTGATAGCTGGCTCGATAGCTAGCAACCAAGCAGGGAAACCACCCATATCCCACTCTGCATCCAAACACCGACACCCAGAGAGAGAGAGAGTGCAGAATGTTTGAGAGTTGGTTCACAGAAACCAAAAATGAATTTCAAAAACTCCTACATTGGCAGTTGGGACCAACCTGCACATATATAGGGTCCAGCACGAAGCATAACTAGGAGATCCAACTTCTGGCAGAGTTTGATAAAAGAAACCAGATCAGCAATTCCCTCAAAAACCAGCTTTCCAGGCTGTGGTTCATGAAGATTCCAAGGAACATAAGTTTGGATGGTATTAAGACCCAGTGCCTTTGCTTTCAACAGTCTATCTTCCCAATACTACATTGGTAAAATGCAAATTCCAAGTTAGCAACTTAGATCAACAAAGCAATTCTTACACCAAGAAGCAGATTTTTGTTCAGTAAAAACATTATGCAAGAAATAGTTACTGAACAAGTATAAGTCTACTAGCCTTATGTGAGAAGTAGGAAGTTTTAGATAATTTACAATGTCAACATTGAGTGTGGATCAGAGAAACTTTCTAGAATTACTTGAGATTATTTCCTCTTAAAATCTCATAAATAATGAAAATGGGCCTCTCAAACATGATCATAATTTCTCATTCATTAGCAGAGGTTCCATTCTAAGCCAAGCTTTTGCTAGCTAACACAGATTGCAATTATGCATGACTGAGTATGTACAATGCCATTCACCTGAAAATTTCACTATCCTACAGATCCCAGTACTTTGAAAGTTAATAGAAAGATGGTTACCTTAGGAACAATCCGGAAATAATGCAGGTCACCTCCAATGACCTGGAAGGGTACACCATCTTTCCAGAACATGTCATTAGCAATCTCAAAACCTCGAGCTTTAGCCTGATACAATTGATTTGTATCACAACGAATGCACTCAAAACAAGGGATGAGGGGAGAAAAAGAGTATTAGCCTGCAGATTGTAAACCTTTCATATATAATTATATTCAATTCACACTCCAATTCTTAATTAAGTGCGCAAAAAAAAAAAACAACTGTGTATTTGCTTCTTCTTTAACTGGTTTTCCAGTACCAGTTACCCAAAATTCTAACATCTAAACTAATTCTTCAGTCTTTTCTCTAACATATTCCCCCAATTCTTAACATAGATAAGAAGACAATCTCCATATTAAAGCTGCAATCTTTCCCACAAAGATACAAGCTTTCATAATCCATGACACTAATTTAGTAGCTGATAGAAACCAAATAAAAATGTAAACCAGATGATGACTTCCAAAACTGACTTGAAGACTTTCAGTGACTTCCAGTGTATGATAATAAAATAAAATCCAACTACACTTACTTTTCAGCTAATATATATATATATATATATAGAGAGAGAGAGAGAGAGAGAGAGAGAGATTGGATTAAACCCATCAAGAGAATACCTTTATGTGGCGAGTAGGAGGGTGGCGGTGAGAAAAAGAAGGGAGAGGAGAAAAGACTGGAACACAAGAACCAAAAGACAACAGAGAGATGATGGATAGAAACAGTGTCGTTTGGGTTGCTTTTTTCTTCTTCACCATTGTTGTTGCTGCTAGTTTTGATTTTCTGTTTCTCAAGAATCTCATGTCTTCTTCTTTCTTCTTTCCTTTTTTCTATTTTTTTGACTTCTTTTTTTCTTATGGCTAAGCACAAAGGAGGAAAATGTAGTTGACCGCGTTAGGTAGTGGAGGAGCCTGTAGAGCGAGGATCAATTTTATGTTCATTACTTATATTCCTACTAAAGCAAAGCCTAATTAAGCCATTACCAGGCTCATCTATGTTTCGAGGTTCGAAACATTTCTTCTCTCTCTCTCTCTCTCTCTGTGTGTGTGTGTCTCTCTCTCTCTTGTTTTTTAAGAAACAATCTTGTCTTTGTCTTTCTTAGTTTAAATTCCAAATGTAATGCTTTTTTAAGTTATATAGATAAAAATAATTTGATACACAAAAATAAAAATTCATTTATTGTATTATTATGATATTTAATTATAAATTTTTAATTTTTAAATATATAATTATAATTTTTTAAAAAATATAAACATATATCCAACACTTTAAATGTTGTATAATTTTTTATTTAAAATGCACAAATGTAATGGTGAAATTCTATTATTTATTAAAATTATTGTTTTTGTTGAACATTTGGGTTTTTTTTTTTTTTTTTGAGGGTGCTGGTTCCTTTTTGTTAGTTAAATGACACATGGAATTCTAAACTTTTTCTGTTTGTTTATAAAAATTAAGAATTAAATTTAAAATTTAAATAACCTTATTACTAAAATTTAGTATGCACTTCCATCTATAGCAACAGTTCTTATGGGCGATGGTTTTTACAAGACACATGTATTGCTCCATGTAACTACTAATGTAAACAGCCTAAAGCTCCAAGCCCCATAACTCTTTGGACTTTATAGTTTATCTGATTTCAGACCAAGACTTTTAAAGCCCACAATTTGCAAGGAAGCTCTCTTTTAGAGGGCCACCAACTATGACAATCCCATAATTAAAAAATGGGCTTCCCATGCCCTTGATCTTGTATTTCTTTGATTGCTTTTTTATCGTTGCTTCGAGCCTTCTACGCTACCCCCCCTCTCCAAAAAAAAGAAAATAATAATAATCAAAGAAAGGAGCTCTAATGGGATCCATTCCCAATTCAAATTAGCCTCGATATGGATTTTCTTGGTTCTGTTGGAAAAAAGAAAAAAAAAAAGAAAAATGAGGATAATTCTCTTATATCTTATAAATATTCTCATTCATCACTCTAATCTGAAAGTTTGAATTATTTAAACTGTTGAAGTTACTTTTTGTATGATTGCAGCCAAGACTGTAGCCTTTCTCCAGGGACATGTGGGGTTGGAGAGTGGGATAAGTCAAAGAAAAAGGTGCCATTATAAGGAGAAAAGGGAGGGGGATAGCATCATCATCAATGCAAACTAGCTAGATTTTAGCTAATGCTTGGTAACAAAGCATGCAAAACATAAACCCCATTGTTGTTATTATTATTCAATTCTAGTTCTGGCTGACACTATGGGCTTTGATCATCAACTTTTCAAGTGGTACGATGTTTAGTTTAGAAAAGAGTTAAGGAGAGACTAGTTAAAAGGATGAGATTGAACGTATATCTACAAATATATAATCGGTAAAGGAATGTAAACTTACAAATGTACAAACACAATCGTCAATTGTAACTATGAAATCTTTTGATGTGTGATAATAAGTGATTATGATTGATTGACATGAATTCATGTTTAACACTCTTCATCTATCCATGTCCTTAGAAGAGCTCTTTAGTTTTATCTTCCTTTTATTAATCAAAATCTGTCACACATTGTAAAAGCACTAACCAGATGGACGAAACATCAAAAATTCAAAAAAAAAAAAAACATATCTATCAAACTTATTAACACCCATGCACCCTTGAATCCCTTGATTTTTATATAACAAGTTACCTGCCAACTCAATCACAGCACATAAAAGAAAGCCCATAAAACCTTTGCTTTCATCATTCTTGTTTATGTTAGATTTTAGTCATGTTAGTGAATTGTGACTAATCGATATTTCTTTCTTGTTTTCATATATAAAGAGAGTGTCTGTGTTTTGATTTGGTTGACAGCTAGCAATTAACAATTAACAATTATAGCTTGTGACTAAGGGAACATAAATTTTAAATCCTATACACAAAATGAAACACATTAGAATTCAATATATATGATCCATGTTTCGATCTTATTAAACTGTGAGTGGAATTATTGGAGTGTTAAAGTGGTTGAATTTCACTATAGTATTATTCATATGGGATAATTGTATTTGTCTTCATAGATGCAGTTTGGCATGCTTAGTTGTTGCCTTTTTTCACTATAGTATGGTTGGAGGGTTCTGGTCTCTCTTTTTTCTTTTTGTTTTTTTTTTGTTCTTGATGTAGAGCTATTTGGTTGTCCACTGAACGCCATGAATAAAAACGATTCTAGCTGTTCCACCAAAACAAAAAAAAAAAAAAGAAAAAAAGAAAAAAAAGAAAGTTTGGTATAACATGTAGCAATTATAAAGAAGAATGACTTGTGTTAATAAGCAACTCTTCATAAAGTTTTTATACATGTCCAAACACTCTTCTATGACTCGGAGGAGAACATATATTCAAATAAAATGATAGCCCTAAGAAACTACACATGGGACACCAAGAAAAAAGTAGTATTCATGATCTCTCTCTAAATATATAATTTATAGATAAACATGGGCACAAAAGTCTTTCGTAATCAATTTGTGAATTGAATTCTTATTAAGAATTAAAAAAATTAAATGCAAACAATGTAAGACATCATGAGCTGAACTAAAGAACTTGTTGTAACAAGTTATGTTACGAAACATCCAAGTCAAAAATTTAAACTATCAGATAGACCCAAAAATAGATAATATATTAAACTTTAATAATCTTTAATTAGTAATAAAGGTATAAGCGGAATCTAAAAGCAACGCTAGAAGAGTTTAGAAGCAAAGCTAGCAAACCACCAACACACAATGTTTGAGTTATTCTATTGTGGCGAAGCGTGGATGGTGAGGATTCTTTTCCATTAGTTGTTTAAGAATGTTTCTTTTCTTTCCTTATATTAACCACTCATCAAGGAAATAATAATAATAATAATAATAATAATAAATGATATGGACGCAAGTGGCAATGACACTTTCAAAGTTAGACCATACATCGAAATATAAATGTTATTTGATCTTAACGTATACCAAATGACACTTTTTTGTGATTTATGTCTTTTTATTATGGTTATGCATTGAATGATTATATATACATCAATCAATATATATATATATATATATATATATATTTTGAATTTGTGTATCCCTTGCATCACTTTATATTGGTTTGTGCAAAAATACTGTTGTGAAAAAATAAAAATAAAAAGGGGAGTAGTTTCACTATTGTCATTTCAAGAGAACATTTAGTGATTGTTTAATTTTTTCCTGTGAATATAATGTCTCTTGCAAATGACCTCTTTTCATTCCTTGGATACAATTGATTCATCAGCCAATAAACAGGATTGATATGAATTATTTTCCCTTTGTAGGGAATCTTTGTGTGGGTACATGTTTGTAGGAGATTGCAACAACGCATAGCCTTCTTTATCCCCACCACTTGTAGCGATTTGGATCAGAAATTACAGGAAACAAGTAACAATATATTTTGCAGAGGTCAAAATGAGAATAAAACTGACCCTTCTTGGGATTGAATCCCCAGTTGCAGTGGTTGCACCCACATAATAAGCTGTCAAACAGCATCTCTAGTTTTGCAAATAAACAGCATACCCATTTCAAGCTAACTTTTACATATGTAAATGCACATTTTCAGGAATCCTTTTGGCCATTGGAGAATCCAAAGCTTTTCAATTGTACCCATCAAAAGTACATAAACATTTTTTCTTTCACTTTTATTTGTCGTGTATGCACGAGTATATTCAAAGAATCTTATTTATTTATTTATTGGGATTTGTTTTTAGGGGTAACTTTTGCTGATAATTGTACCAAACTTATAATTAGATGCACTCATAATTATCAAAGGTAACCGTACTTCTACCACTAATACATTTGTCAAGTGAATCAATATCTTAGATTTTTTAATTTTTTTTTCGATAATTGTGTGACTGATATTTAAATTTTTATTCTTTTTTACCCACGAAACAACTTTTTTAGACAAATTTTATATTGTTAATAGGACTTTTATTGTTACAATTCTACCTTGAAATATGAAATGCACCAAAAAAGATTTAAACTTAAGATTTTGTGCTTAATTCACATAATCCCAATATTGACCTTGATATTCTTTGTTCTCATAGTTTTAATGACTAAATTAATCAGCAAAATTTGTCCCCTTAATAATAGATAAGTGCCGCCCAGCGATTGGACCACCATGCATGTTCCTGGCACTACTGGAGCATCACGAGTTCCAATCTACTTTACAGACATGGGCTCTGCATATGATGAGACAGTGGACACCGGTTGTCTTATGTACAAATTATGAGAAATTATAATGGAATCGAATTGAGTCAATGATAGAAAGTTTCATTTGAGACCAATTTAGAAACACAGCCTGAATTAGCTGGATGCTATCTCTTGTTTTTATTGTGAAAAAAAAAGGCGGTAAGAAATGGGAAAATTTGTTATTTGATAATTGACCCCATTTAGGGCACAAATGGGGATCCATGTTCTTGTTTAAAAATAATATTTTTATACAATCCTTTGCGTGAAGATTTAGATAATATCGTGAATGCTTGGTAAATATATATATATATATATATATATATATATATATATTCTGAATAATGAGGCAACTGATTATAATTTAGTGTTACAACGTACGAATAGAGAAACCAATGAAAGGTGCTTATATCCTGTATATCTATCAATCTATCACATCCTATTACTTCCATAATAGTTGTAATTACTAAATTCTATTATTTGATAATATGACTTATAATCAGCATGTTTAGAGTAATCATTTGTTAAATTGTATGCCATGTTTATATAGTTTGTTAGTCTATATATATATATATATATTGGCTGATTAGCGCAATCCAAGAATAATTAAACTTTATATATGCATAGAATCACACGTGAAGGGAACAATAATTAGCCAAAGCGAGAAGGAATTAGTGCATGTACCAGAAAAAAAAAAACTAATAAGTGTCAACAAAAAACAATAATATAGAAAAAAAAAATATTCTACTTTTTAGCATTTGAAATATTGTTTCTATTGTCACTACTTCTTTACTTGAAATTGTTACCATAATGGAACAATGATTTCCTCATCATCTTTTTTTTTTCTTTAAAAAAAAAGGGAAAATTCTTATTTAATATAGATACAGACAAGAGTATAATTGGAAATCATTGACTTCGATGGAGAAAAATAATAGCAAAAAGTTTTGAATTTCGGGTACATATGAAAAGCATTAAACTATATGCATTTTAAGATGTTCTTCCCTTTGGGAGTCCTCAAATCAAAAGAAAAAAAAGAAGGGGGGGGGTGGTGGTGGTGGGGAAGGCAAAGGATCATTTAGAGCCATAGAGCAAAATGGTAAAATTCCATTTAAATCCTAACCTTGCCATGATTTCTGAGACTGAATGTGTTGCTGATCATGAGAAGTGTCGACACAATTACCAAGACCAGCCAGGTTGAGTATTTCACTGTGAGAGAGAGGCCTAAGACCCAAGAAATCTCTGGTCAAACCTTCATTTCCACCGCCATTACCACCTGTTGGCATTTTTACATCTTCCTTTGGATTCAAAACCCTACCACCAAATGCATCCTCAAATGGAGTCTCTTCAAACGCAGAAGCAGAGGCAGCAGAAGACAGAGAATTCACCATGTCTTGAAGTAGAGCACTTGAAGGTGCATTAGTAGCATCAGGACCAGCTTTATTTCCAAAAGAAGCCAAGACATTCACAAATGGCCCACCCCCACTTGACAGGTAGGACAAATTCAGACCAAAACCAGCTGTGCTTGCATAGCCAGCAGAAGAATCATCAGCAGCAGCAGGCATTTGAGCTTTTTGTTGTTGTTGATGGTTGTGGTGGGGTCTCATCAGGCCAGCAGTACTAGCATTGCTGCTCATGGTTGCACCCATTTGAGCAGCTTTTTGCAGCAATGCAGTGGCTGACATGTGCGGTGCATCTGCAGAATGGTAGTGTTGTAGAGTGGGGCCAAGACTAGGGTTAGGGTTTGGGCCCAAATCTTGGTGACCCAACCTTGTTGATAGGATGGATGGTGATGATGATGACGACGAGGAGAGATCAAAGGGTGCCTGTTGTTGTTGTGGTGGGCCAGGACCAGGACCTCCTGCTACCCCTAGGCCTGGTGGGCAAGCCAGCCATGGTGGCAAAGCGGGCCTCATTAAAGTACTAAAACTTTGTTGCTCTTTCTTGAGTGAAAATGCATGCAGATCTTGAGTATTGAACTGGGGTACTTGGAGATTGACGTGAGGAGTTGAAGCGGATAGAAGTGGGTTTGGAGTTCCTGTGATGGATCTTGCACTTTCTTCTGCTATAGCATCACAGAATGCTCTGTGAGTAACAAAACTATCCCTCCTGAAATGCCAGAAAAAAAAAAAAAAAGGAAAGATGAAAACAAAACCTCAGAGGCAAGAAAACAAAAGAAATCTGTCACAGAAGTGAGACTCATGACAAGAATACTCTCTCTCCTCCTATATGAATTTATTGTTCTTTTTCACTCTGGAAGCTAAACACATGTAGTCCAACTAAGCTACTGCAATAAAAAGTTGACATACTTAGCCACCCCAGCCTTCTCTTTGCCTCTCTGCCTTTCTCTCTCTTTGAGTAGGCTGTCAAAGTAGCGTATGCCTGCTGCATACATTTATATATAAATAGTAGTTTCTTTTACGATTCAGACAAAAGTATAATTCAAATACTATTTATCTACGTCTGGCATTTTTAAGAGAATGCATTCAGCGCAAATTCTTTTTGTCTACTTATTGGCATCTTCCATAAATGAAATTCATAGCTACCGTATACATAGATTTCCTAAAATGATATGGGGTTTAGTTACCTTGAGAAAAGTGTTCCACAGTCGCATCTATACTCCCTAGTGCCACAGGTCTTGGAGTGAGCTTTCCAGTCTGATTGAACCGCATACCTCTTTGTGCACTTATCACATTTCCACTTCTTCTCACCATGCTTTCTGAAGAAGTGCTTCTTGATTCCTGTCAGGTCCCCAAGAGCCCTTGATGGGTCATGGTGCACACAACTTGGTTCTGGGCACACATACACCTTCTTCCTTACGTCTTTGCTTGTTTTTTGCTTTAGCTTCCATGGCAGGTTATGCCCTCTTCTATGAAGCTGAAGATTTTGGTCTCTTTGAAACCCCTTGTTGCAGATCTCACACATAAATCTATTTGTTGCCTGTAGAGACTTGGGGGATAAAGCTATCACTTCTGCATCTGGGTCTGATTCAAAAATCCACCCAAAAACAATAAGATTTAAAAAAAAAAACAAAAAGCACAAAAAAGAATCAGCTTTCAGGTAAAGATAGAAAAGAAAAAAGGTTTTTAAATGACAAGGAACAAGAAAAAGTCTTCTTTAATGGTGCAAATTATAATATTTTGGAACCTGGATTTCCCGCAAGGTTTCTCTTCTTCTTCACAGGTTGAGTTTGAGCTTGAGCTGGTGGAGCAAGATATTGCTGAGGATAGTTGGTGCTGCCAGTTTCATTTTTGTTTCCTGAAGAACCACTTGCTTCACCAGAAGCTGAAGTCAAATTGGACATGTTTTCCTCTTGTTGCTGGTGATGAAACATCAAGCCTTCTATCATCATCTCCTAGAGAATCACTCCTACAAATTATGAGTCTGCATCATGGCTGCTCATCATAGATCTTTCATTTTGGTATGCAAGAAAAAGATAATCAAGCTAGTGCTAAAGATCTAGAGACAACAGAAACCAAACCAAGAAAGAGCTAAAAGGAGTGAAAAAAGGAAGCAGAAAAAACCCAAAATAAAGAAAAGGTGAAAGCTTGAAACTGATGTCTCCCAAATGTATAGACTAGAAGTTCGTTCTTAAATTTGAAACTTATATAACCCTTCTGTCCATATGCCTTTCTTCTTTTTCTTGCTTCAAGCAAAGAGACAATTTTGGTGTTTTTGATAGCTCAAAAGAAACAAGGAGAAAAGAAAGTAGTGCTCAGATCCTCACAATTTTTTTTTTCTTTTTGATGAACCTCAGCTTCCTAATACCAAGAAAATCCAACCATAATCACACAAATATGAACACAACAAACAAAACAAAACAAAACAAGAAAAAAGGGGATAAAAAAAGACCCCTGAGAGAGAGAGAGAGAGAGAGAGAGGTGTGGATGAGAATGGAGAATGGATGCGGTGAATGATCCTAAACAAAATGCCAGAAAACCAAAAGGGAACCCTGCTCTGACGTTGCACTTTCTGTCTTTTCTTTTGTTGTCTTGCCTTTCCTCTTCTTTTTTTTTTTTTAACTAGCTTATTTTGAATTCTCTGCTGAAATTGAACCCCTTTTTTAAACACATCCTCCTTCCTTTTCTTTCTCCCTTAAAGTAAGAGCTAAAGAATGATAAAAGCTAACTTCATGTCAAAAGATATTATCATTATAAGGAGAGAAATGTTCATATGTGAACACATGTAAGTAAACATGAGATAGATGTTGATTCATTCATCATTTTTTCATAACTTTTGACTATGTATTTTTTGGTCTTTTGATACTTGATTTCAATTAATAATAGATGCCACGAATGATCATAATAATACAACAAAAAAATTTTTTTTTTTGAGTTTGTCTTTCACATCAAATTTTAAGCGTTAATGTCATAAAATTCATTTCTACATCATGGTTACAGATTTCTATATTTACAGTGCTGTGAATGATTCATTGATTGATTTCTAAACAGACAGGCATGACTAAAAATTGGATTTGCTACTTGAACTTTTATTTCTTTTTGGCTTGGTCATATTGTGTACTGTAGATATATGTGAAGGCAGTTACAATTTCTGACAATTTTGCATGGCTCGACAAATAAGAAATTATGGGACTCGAACGATTCTATCTAGGATGCCTAACTTCAACCATCTCCTCCTTTCAACCATGATTCTATTGTTTACATAATTGCATCATCAATCAGCAAATCAACAATTTCTGCTGGTGCCATTGTTGTTGATGATGATGATGATGATGATGTGAAATGATATAATGATTATAAGCAATGACTAAAATCCATGCAAGATCATGAGATAACAGCAAAAGCAAGATAAAGTTACAAATCATACACCACCCCCAACAATAGTTGACTTCATTGTCAAGCAGTTAAAGAGACAGTACATATATGTGTATGGTCCTTTAACAGAATTTTGACCCCATGAGCATGGCACAGCTTCAAAAACTACTGCTGGGTTTAGTTTTATTGACCTGTTTTTTTTTTCTTTAATTGTTGACTGTTGATTGAATCAAGGAAGGTTAAAAAAAAAACCAAAAAATCAAAAAGAAAAACCAAAAAAAAAAAAAAAAGTTTCCTTTCGGCTAGGTAGCTGTGATATAGTGGTGGAGTGTGTACAAAAGCTAACTTTTGTTAGAACTCTGACGAGCACACCTACATATAGTGCCTTTTCATTGTACATTTGTAGTGAAGCACTTAGAGAAATTATGTGGAATATTTAAAGAAAATTTACCTCAAGTGTCATCAACAATGACAGGAAAAATATTAAAACATGCTTAGTCTATAAAATTTGAGCTAGTGCCAATCTTTCACCACACGCACACTTGTCTGATCTTAGAGTTTTAATAGTATTTGTGGGTTCCAGTGGAGCTACACCTTCTTCTTTTTTCTTTTTCTTTTTTTTTTTTCTAAAAAAAAATTAATAAAACTATGCAAATTTTATTAAATAAAGAGTGTTACGGTTTAAAAAAAAAGGCAAAATAAATACTAAAACCAAACAATAAGATTAGATTGTTTATTAGTATCTTGTTTTGCTAAACTATCAGCCAGAAAGTTAAAATTCTCACTAATATCCTCAAAGCACCAATTATCATTGATACACTTTCTTTCTGCTTGTTCATGTTTTGGACGATTAATATATACATCTTTTTCTTCTTCTTCTTATGCAATAGAGGAATTTGAAAAATGGATTTGATAATGTTTAATTAGATTATATGTGTACATTTAAACTTCAAAGATACAGGAGTGAAGACATGTCCACGATACATGAAGCTTCCTCATACTGTCTTCAGCTTGGCATGGCCCCCTTTTTTCTAATTGAAGACATGACTTGTTGAAGCTTGCCAAATATTAAGGATGGACTGCAAGGAGTTTAAAAATCTTATGGGAGTCACACAAAGTGTACAGAGAAAAATGGTGGCATGTGAGTCCCTACTTTTTGAAAAATCATCCTTTTTTTTTTTTTTTTTTTTTTTGAGAATTGCAAGTTTCCTGAAAATACATCAAGAAGGATAGTAAAACATGCAACAAATATAAAACAAAGTGTAACGAGTATGAAATTTATTTTTCAATAAGTTCATTGCATGTATTATATCATTCATATTGCACGTTCTACCATCCTTGTTACACATCAAGAATATTTGGACAAGAAACTTGAAAATAATAATAATAATAATAATAATAATAATAATAATAATAATAATAATAATAATAATTAAAACGTGGATTCCACATAACACATCACTTTCGGCTCCCCTCCGCTCCATTTTCCTTTGTACACCAATCTTTTTACGTATCTTGTGGTAGGCAGCACAATATGAGGCGGCTGCATGATTGAACATTCTCCTTCTTGTTAAAAAAATATATCACATTCAAGTCGGCTGCGGTGGGACTATGAATAGCTCAACTTGGGCGTTAGGTAAGCAATTGGCTATCATGTATAGTCCCCAAGGCTAATTCATTTATTTATGTATTTATTGATCACCCTTGGTTGGATGGAGCCTTAGAATGTGTAGATTGGAAGAAATATGGTCGGCCTTACAAGTATACTTTCATGTTTTTATGTCCCTTTCAGAGATTCATCCATCTCAACATTCGCTTTCATGAAATCCACCAATAATGTACCTTTGCCTCGTTAACGTGTGAGGCCTATGCCATTAAGGAAAAATGTACTTTTCTAGTTGTCTTGCATTATTTTGTAAAATAATTTAGGTCTTAAATTGAAGGATCAATAGTAGCTCCATAATGTATTGATCAAGATGTTCCTTTTTTTCTTTTCTTTTCTTTTGTTTTTTATTTTTGTGGGAAAAAAAAATTGGGGCTTGAATTTTAGGCTAATTAATAATTTTCTCTATATAGACTTTATTATTTATAGAAAGATTCTTAAATAAATTGGATGCATCATGTAACCATAGGCATGACAGGTGAAAATTTCAAACATCTAATGAGTCCCAAGCATAATATATTTCTTAACTGCAAAATTTTTGCCCTATAGTTTGCTTTACTAATAAATGCATAAGTATCAATGTCAAGTATCATCAAAGTAGTTAAAACATAGTATTTTTGTCAAAAATGGTCATCAAGTATCATCTGCCATTTCATGACTACAATGTCCAAGTCTACTTGTGCCACAAGACTCTTTTTTTTTTTTAAAAAAAAAAAAACCTTTATAAAAGTTTTTGGATTGGACCTTCATGGGACAGCTGCATGGCGGGAGGAGAAGGGTGTACAGCATTCAAATTGTAGAGATATTTCCCCACACACACACACACACACACACACAGAGAGAGAGAGAGAGAGAGAGAGAGAGAGAGAGAGAGAGAGAGAGAGAGAGAGAGGGCTGGCCTGTTCTCTTTAACAGTGCAAACTCTAATAGTGAAAAGGAGAAAAGAAATGCTAGCTAGCATGCAGATTAATTCAAGAAACCAATTCAGACTTTAGGGTGTTATGATTGAGACAAAAAGGCGAACCTATGAGTTTTTCGGTGGGATTATTAAAGTAGACGTCCAACATGTTATCTTGCTTGATCTACCTTTAGTCCCACGAGTTAAGCTAGTGGGACGCTTCATAATTATGTGGCTTTTTCATGCTACAAATGTTCAACCATAATAATATCCCCAATTTTCACATATCAAATAATAATAATAATAATAATAATAATAATAATAATAATCCCAATTTTTGAAAATTAATGATATGGTGACTAGGGTTATCATATATGACATCAAATCATCAAAAAACTTTTTGACCTTGACACAACTATATATTCTTCAACTTGTAAAGTTTCTAGAAATTCAATTCTAACAAAATTTATGTTATAGAATAGCTTAATTGCCCCATGTTTATGGTCAATGCGATATATCAAATATACTCATTGATAATTTTTTAAATTGTATGACAGATCCAAGAAATTCAAGTACAAGATACCATCATTACCCCCCCCCCTCCACCTCCACCTCCTCCTCCCTTCTTACAACAATTAGACATCCGACTTGTGATCGTAATGACCCAACTGCAAGAGAGCAGAGGTCTACCAAATGATTGTGCCCACCCGACCCATGTGAAGCATGCGTGAAGGAGTCGAATGCAAACATGGCCAGACAACATAAAACGTGCTAATAATTCCAAAATTGTTAAAAAGTGGTTTGTTTTCATCAAAAAGGAAATAAAATTCGGCTAATTATTGTGAAACAATCTATCAATAATATAACATCTAAACAATTTGAAACTTGTAGCTTTCCATAATTTAAAACATCTAAAATTCTAATTGATTTTTTTTTTAACGTCAAGCCAGCTGTATTAACGTATAAAAATAAATATATACATACATTCAATCAATAACATTTAGTGTGAACAAAAAAATATAAAAATTTTTAAACAATGTATTTTAAAATTCATATTATTAAATTTGTGTAACAAATCTTATCTTATTTAATTAAAATAACCGTAAATTGATTACATTCCTGAAATATATATAAAAAAAAATTTGGTCTTAAAATTTATTATAAATATCATAAAATATTGATGAAAATTTTAATTATTATTTTTGACTTATCCTTGTAATTATAATTCAACGAGAACGAAGAAAATGTCTAAAATTCTAATTGATATAAAAGAATTAAACAAAGGCACTTCAACATATACCCAACTTGAGATCAATCTGAAACTCTTTTTTTTTTTTTTAAAAAAAAAAAGAAGAAAGAAAAAGAAAAGAAAAAAAAAAAAGGCAACCTAGTATCAAAAAAGTGAGGAAAGAATGATGCTAGTCTTCTAAAGGTGTTACCTGTGTGTACCGTAATAATATTATAATTATAAATTATATATTTATAATTAATTATTCAATAAATAATTATCCTCAATTATAAAAGTTGCAAATTACACGATAAATCATCAAAACGTTATTACTTTACTCGCATTTGTCTTGTCTTGGTGTGTGAAACGCGTGTTGCGTTATATATGATAAAAAGTCTTTTAACAAGATACTCATCCTCCAATTATTGACCTTCGGACCAAAGCAAGACAGACACACAGACACATACACATCCCTTTAAGTTCACGAGTCGGCGTGGTGGGCCCCACCTAAAAAACGATTGATTGATAAAATAGCCGGGCCCCCACAATTGAAAATGTCCGAACATAAAATTTTCTGTCCGGATGTGCCCACCCCCGTAAGTCTAAGCTCCATCATCATCCTCCATGGACATGATCGCCCACCGATCCAGGGAAGTTCAGAGAGGCTCAAAACATGAGATACACGAGCGTGTTAGAGGCCACAGATAATCATAAACCCTAATAATTCAAAACATTATGTAATCACCTATTGTTAGCTTAATAGTAAAGATGAATTTTTTTTTTTTTTTTTTTTTTTGCGTTAGAACCTAACATAAATTATTGATTCGTATTTAATTGCGATATTTATTAAACTTAAGATCATATGTTTAATTCGTATATAACTAAGTTAAGTTTCCACTACCATCCAAGGATTGTTGATAGTTATAGGCAGGCCCTGGACAGTCACAAAGTATCTGAGCAATTTGTGGATGTAACAATGAGAAATGGTGAGACAACCAAACGTTTAGACGGCTCACCAGAACATGGTAAAAACACATAGAAACTGGTAAACTTTAGCCTTTAATTCTGGTCTGGAACATAATTACCATGGTTTGATGCCCCTTGGAGCAAATTATTATGGTTGGAAAGTGCCAATGGAACTTTCTAAAATAACTGAATCAGACAAGATCATGAAAAAACGGATTGACCTATCACACGAGCTCAAAGAGTAACTGGTATGGATTTCAAGCTCAAATAATAGGCGATATTTATTTCTGTAGAAATTAAAATTGAAAAAAAAAATGATAAGAAAGTGAAATGGGATGAGACATAAGCTAGAGTGATACTGGTATGCGCAACCCATCGTAGCTGAGTTGCACATCAAGACCTTCTGTATCTATCAATTTCATGAGATCTTCATTCACCTTTTCATGATCCATAATGTGCATCATACCTTAACCAAGAACAGAAGGCAGAAAAGGAAAGAAATTACGTTGCCAACATCTTTGAGTTTCAAATTAATGGAAATTAGGGTCAAATCGAAGTAGGAGGATGGTTAAAAATACCAGTGAACAACGTTCTCTTCGGTTGAATTTTCCGTACTTCCTCCAAGGCCTGAAAAGTAAGTGACAAGTATGAAGCTTTACATTTGACATTACTGTCCTAAATCAGACGAGATCGACAAAACTAAGACTATTTTTTGATCAGTGGTATATGTAAAACTCAAGGGGGCAAGCGAAGCAAAAGCTGGTCAAACCAAATAGTTCGATTGAAAGTTTCTTATGTCCAGGATGCAGTATTGATGACTAGAAAAAGCAAGAGAATGTACCCTTGGAAGCCCAAAGTGTGTTGAAGAAGAGCGATCAGGCCTTAAAGCATCCTGAAACAAAATCCATGTGCATTTAAGGCAAACAAGTATTTGTGTGAAGTTCAAAGGAAATCTGAGTGCAATAGTCAATGTTATTATGCCTGCTTTTGAGCTTGCATGTGTGCATGCTTGAGTGAAATTGGGTTTTTGTACAGCTATTGGTGGCTGTGTGTCTGTTTTGTTTGAGTGTGTGTGCATGTGTGTGCATGCGCGTGTATGCGTGTGTGAGAGATAAGAGAGAGAGACCAAAATGAGGATTTCAGAGCCCTTGAGGAGAGGATAAGTTTCATTAGGGATCTCACTGACATCACTGCACACACAAATGCAAAATCAGCTCAAGAATCTGCAGAGAAACCCAGACAAAGTACAGTTTTTGGAAAACCTAATGGCTGAAGAGCTGAACCTGATGTAGGATATGTTGCCAAAGCGAAAACCAAGGGAACGGTAGCCACGACCATGCCAAACTGGTAAGGGTGTAATCTGAAGCAAAAAGTCTCATACATGATACATAAACTGAAATGATCGATGGAATAATTTGCTTCAGTGAGAAAGGCAGTTCTTTTCATTTATAGAAATAAACTCGGTATCATCCCCAAAAAAATAGGATTGATTGGAGGTGGCATACTTCCACACAAATGAGGTAGAGGCTAAACTTCTAGCATTTGAATAAAATGGTGTCAGAGAACAGAGTTGGAAAAGCAGAATATATCTTCAAATTCACACTGTTTCACATTCTTATGCTGTATGGGTTATAAAATTTGCTTACTTGAAATTGAAGATCATAATTTTAGTATGATTTCAGAAACCCTATCTTTCCAAACCAAAAAGACAAACACATTTCAGTAGTAGGTGAAGCTGGTCTGGACCTTCAAATCGTGTATGAAAAATGGCTCCTCTTGTATGATGTTAAATTGCAACTTTGAGACAGCAGCACCAGGTGTAATCCCACTCGTATCCACCAAATAATAATGGGTCTTCTTCATCACCTGGAATGGGACAGTATTAGGATACAATCATTTCCTAATATATCAAATAAGAATACAAGAGAAACAGACACAGCATTTTCCTGTCTTTAGACATCCACTCATAAATTTGTGTAACTGGACATGTTACTGACCAGAGCAAAGGACAAAATGATTTTACCCACAACTGAGAACTAATAGAAGGGGAAGAAAGATTAATCAATGATGCTGACCCTTACGGTACTTTATAGCCAATAAGTAAAGGAAAAAACCTCACACACTCAGATCCATAAATGTATAAGAAAAACTCTCTGAGATGACAGAATAGGTTATGTGACCTCAAAATCACGCTCTGCAACATAAATTGGAATATTGGGCTGGACATTGTTTGTCCAATCACGAAGATCATCCATACCTGAGGATAAAACAATTTAGGGGTAAAACGAAAAAGCACAGCATGTGAGTTTTGTCTAAAAAATGATGCATCTCTTGATTGTGTCAACTATGCCAAAAGTAACATTAGAAGGTTTGCATGACAGAGACCTCCAATTGCATCAGCATGAGAATGAGTAATAATAACCGCATCAATTGTTCTTATCCTGACAGAAATACCAACTCAATTACTACCGATACCTGCCAACCAAAAAGAAGTTAAAAAGAAAAAATTCCCACTTTCTTGATCTATTAGTGACCCTAGAAGTACATATTGGCAGCACAACTGGTAAGCAAATGACCAGTGGAAGCAGTAGTCTTTAACCACTTGAAAAGCATGTCATATTGGCTACTTAAAGAAACATGTAGTAAACACAAGACATGCTAAGCACGTCCATCTAGAACAGTCATAATCCAAAAGTAGGGAAATCTTTACTTCATTCCTTTTGTGTTTTCATCTGTGTTAATGAAGCCTAAGCTCATTGTTTTCATGTTTCAATGTCCTCCTATCATCCACAGAATCAATATAAACTTTGCAACAGATTTGTTTATACACGATCAGATGATTTTTATTTGGCCCGCAGAAATGATAGGTAGAAAAATTACTGATAAAGAAGCAGATAACCAAAATCAGAATGCAGAAAAGAAATCACATGAACAAAATCAGAGAAGTTTATTGCACTTTACAAAAGCAAAGACAAGATGATGATCACTAAAGAACATATGTTTTGCACAATATTGAAATTGAATGGTTGTTAGTCGTGCATGTGTGTGCTTGTCCAAGTGCATGCACACATAAGCCCAACCTGTCTTCCTGTCTTTGACTTTAAGCACTGAAAAAGATGTCAAAACATCCTCATAATCACATTGTTTATGCACATAGGAGGAAATGAGTCACTTTTTCCATCATTATCTCAGATTACAAATCATCAATTCTCACAAGAATTTGGTATTTGCTGGGAGGAATTTATAACACGGACACAACACATTGAGCTTATTAAGAACAAGGTGAAAGACTAGTTAATCTGATGAACAAGTGACAGACTGAAATGTAATAAAAACTAACCCAAATGTAGGAAACCATTGAAGAGCACTATGGTAGAAAAACCTGCAAACAAGAAGTCAACGAATATAGCTCAGTTAAACAGATATGCAATAAACACTCTTAACTACAGAAAATGCTCTGCCATATAATTTGGACAAATTAGTATGATGTTGAATCATAATTTAGTTCTAAGTTAGATCCTGTTATCTTGTACAACCTTTTCTTTTTCCTTGTAAAACATGAGAAAATGAAACAAATGCCAAAATTTAATGGTAAAAATCAAGGGAGTCCTAAATCTCAATCATGTCTTAGTATTTGAATGTTCATTTTTATGTATTTAACTCACATTCGCATCAAAATGGCAAGACATATATCAGTCCACTCTAAGGTATCTGCTATCCAAATACCAAATTGTCATCAACCAACCAATTATTCCCATTAATTTCAGAGTAATTAGTGATTTCTCTCATAATAAAATACACCGAAGTCCAACTAAAAGTGCCTTGCACTTACTTGCCAGCATCTATTAGAATGTTATATCTGCCAGCAGGCCCAAGATAACGAATGAGGAGACTTGTGTTAAGTCTCCTATTTTTGTTATTTGGTTCAATAGCCTTGAAGCATACCTATTGATGCAAGAAACATTCAAACATTATGCAACTTGTAGAGGTTTTAAGCAACCAAACCATATCTAACAAGGGAGCTTAAGTTTGAAAAAAGTGTTCAGCAATACCGGACATTTGTTTGAAGGATTAGTAAGGCAGCTGACACGAGGAATCCCTTCACTAGTTCCTGTCCCCATGAATACAATTTCAGATGCGTCCAAGGCTAATGGATCAGCAATGCTGCTTGCACCTGTAATGAAAAGCCTGATCAATGCATAAACCATCGAAAGCCACAAAAGCATGCAAACTGAGCATGGTCAATAGTGCAAGTAGAGTATCCAAATAACATCGGTACTTAAGGCATAGAAAAACTAATAATATGTTATTTTCTAGCAAAGGTCAATCCAACCCAAAAGAAGTCCCTCATCACACCACTTATATCCCAAACATATGACATGACACAGATTGTACAAAATTTCCATCCAAAAAATAGCTTGGATATTGGAAACAGTTAAAGATTATAATTGCTCATTAGAGCACATTGACAGCTTAACATCTGTATTTAAAACAGAAATACAGAGGCATCAGTTAATGAATAACATGATAGGCATTGCTAAATTCTCCCAATGATTTTGTAATGAATGGTTCATACTCAACTGATTTAGGAAATTCCAAAATTCAAATGGATTCATTTTCCCTTCATTCTCTCTTTCTTTCTTAAAATCTTAACCATTCCTTTTACATTTAACGATTCTGATTAACTTAAGATGAATGATCATATTATTACGAACATGAAGAGCAACCTAATCCCACACATTCATACTCACAAAAGAACAATGCTTCACATTATCCTTTACTCAATAATAAAGGGGAAAAAAGAAAACTTGAAACCCAAACTCCCCATCTGAGTTCAATACAGCACAACAACCTTCTAAACACACAAAATTATGAATGAACACTGGAATCAGATGCACTCAAAAGTGGACCAAACCCATTCAAGTTCAAGCAAAACCCAGATAAGAAACCAAAACAAAAGCGACAACAAACAAACAAAAAGTTCTGACTTTTTCCATTGAAGAAAGGAACAGTCATACTTGATTGAAGGCAAGCCTGCAGAATCCGCTTGAACGGCAAGAACCCATTTCTGGGAAGTGAAAAAGAAAGGATCTTTAAAGAGATTTGGCGCCTACAAGGAACGAAACCGGCCAGAGACGGACTTGCACGGGCGGTGCCTAAAAGTTGAGACATCTTCTCGCTTGTTTTAGCTAAACAGTTGCATGAAAATGCTTTTAACTTCTCAACTTTTTCACTTGTCAAAGGATTTAAGGTATATAATATGTTAAAAAAGTGCTCTTTTTTTATGGGTCAAAGATCAAATAGTCCTGTAAAAGAATAACTATGTTAGGGAGAAAGAGAGAAAGAGGACTGAGAGTTTTAGGGTTTGTTTGGCTGCAATATATATATATATATATATATATATAGTCAATATTATAAGTTTTCAAAGAAGTGGAGTCGTTTTTCTTTTTTTTTTAAAAAAAAAAAAAACTAGAAATATTATATTGAAAGATGTGGGCTTGGTGCGGTCAAAATTTCGATGGGGAGAGAAATGAAATTAGAATGATAAATTATAATTTTAATATTTAAAATATTAGAAAAAAAAATTGCAAATTAGCAATTTAACCCTTTAAAAACATCAGATTATTATCTGTAGCTCTTTCACAAAGAAACTGGTGTAAATGGAAGTAACTCGGCTTATTTAATGTATAGCCTATCAACAATATGAATTGGTGCAACGTTGCATTCTAAAAAAGGCCTCACCATGATTCCGGATTCTATGGAGAGGTTAGATTTACTCTTATTTTCTGCAAATTCAAGCATACTTTTCTTTGATGAATCAAAGATCAAGAGCTCAATCACATGCATCGATTGTCTTTTGAAGCGGCTCTTCAGGGACCAGCTTGCCATAGATACCTTTTTTTCATTCAATGTGCAGTTAAAAATAATAATATATACATAATTTTACTCTAAAGTCTTTAAGAATTGAATTCTTTAGCCGTTTGATTTTGTTCTTCTACTTGTTAAATAATAAGAATAAGAACTTAATATTTGGGAGCTGTATCAAAATCTTAAACAGGAGGTAGGATAATCTTATTATTTAGTTTGGTTATTTCATAATTTATATTAAAATGAAATTCTTTCATGTATATCTACGAACCCCAAAATATGCAAACAATTGTTCAATGCAGAGTCAGGTTGTTGCTGACCCTCTGCTTTTAGTTCTCAACTATTAGACTACGAGGATTCAGCAATAGAAAATTGTGCTACATAAACATATAAACAATTGTTAAAAAGCAACCAAAAAGAGAAGCAAAATTGTAAACTGAAATTTGATTTTCTCACCAAACTGTAATATTTTTTTTTATCCTACACTTGATCAAATGATGCAAAATCTTCCTAGTTCATAATCACTAATGTTTTTCCTCCACGAGATTGCATTGTCTCCATTTCAAAGAGGATTTGGAAACAACATTGGCCATCAAGGTAGAGGGAAAGCCAAAGGCATTATAATCAGATCTATTCTCCCCCATCAAGACCCTGATGACTTTCATCTTTCTTGTCCGCAAGTTCAATGATGCAGTGTTTTCTCTGTACAGCAACTGGAAGTACGCAGTATTACCATCATTAGGATCCATATCCAGTATCAATAATGATGGCAGGGGTGGCAATCGATCATCCTGTAAGACCGTTTTATTAAGCAATACAAAGTGCTCCAAGCACAATTCTGCGGCAAGATAATCCTTTAGTCTCCAAATTTTGAGACGAGAAAGATAAAGAGGAGTCAATTGTGCAAATTTAATGTCGCCATGGCTGCTTGCACCGCCAATGCACCTACCTCTAATATTCTGATGTCCACGTTTAAAGCCTCTAGGAAATGGAATGAAACCGCATTTACTGTTGCTGGGATCATAGGCAAAAGGAGAATTATTACCCTTGTGTGAATTAGCCAGTGTAGGATTCCTCTGTATTCAATGGCAGAACAACGCCTATCAGGCATTGACAAAACAACATCAGGTGGAGGTGAGACTGTTGTTGATTCGCTCCATTTGGAACTGTCAGAATCGAAAACTACTGCCACGAAACTTGCTGTTCTTTCTGGTCTGCTATATAGATCAGGATATACAAAACTTACCACTTGGAATCGATAAGTACTCGTATGATCACAACATGGATCACAAACGAACCCCACCAAGGCATGCATGTGGGGTTCGACAGGAGGCGGCAGAGGGAGGGAGGAGAAACCATTGCTAGGTCACTGGATTGATGACAGAATAAACAATGGAAGGACTAGCAACATAGAATCAGTAACTGTGGAGCACAAAACCAGCCCATTACTTGACTGCAGAATGACAGTAGGAAGTAAAACTTCAAATTAAGGAAAAATTTTGAGAACAACATCGTTTGAAGTTTCCTGATCAGGAAAAAAGATGAAGTTATCTTTTGGATCATGGCAACGCTCAATGTAGAGAGCAAAATGGTTTCTTTGGATGGAAGAAAGATTACTTCTAAACGTAAAGTTGTTGATAAAAGGAAGGGTGAGATATCGGAGAAAACTATAGCTTGCATACATACTTGTAGCGAGCCGCGTATAAGGATCAGTTAACGCTAAGTCACATCAATTTTTTTATATCAGATTTGAATTTAAATTATTTATGAAGATACAATTTTTTTTTAATTTGCTTTCATATGGTATAAAATAAATATTAATTTATGAATATATAAAATAATATATTTATTTTTAACGAGATAAAAAAATTTAAATATTTTTATTTGAAATTTTATTAAATTTTAATAATAATATAACATATTATTATTGGTATTTTTTGACATAAAAACAAAACATTAACCTCTAAAAGTTTTGATATTTAGTAAAATAATAAAATAAAATATTTTATTAAATATAACTTATTAATGAATATTAATGAGTTTACTTTCATATTATATTTTATACGACATTAATATTTAATACAATTAAACATTATAAAGTAATGTACACGTATAAATTCCCTTCTACTTAAATTTTATATAATTGAATCTATTAAGTATAAATTTCAATAACACTTCACCCCTTAAAGATTATATAATTTATTAAGAGTATAACTCAATTTTAAATATTAAAATTTTTACACCATTCACATCATATGAGAGAACTTTAATTTTGATAGTACATTGAGGGTCAATGAGTACTTTGTTATCACTTGTATAAACCTATTTCAAGGAATTTTTTATCACATATATTAAATTCTTATCACTTTTGACCATTATCTATAAGCATCAGTTTCATTTTTCTTAATATATCTTTCACTAGCTTTTTGTCTAATGATTTAGTTAAAGGATTAGACAAATTTATCTTTAACTTTATAAAATCAAGTGATATTATCTTGTTATTCAACAATTGTCTTACTAATTTGTGTTTTAGATAAATATGTGTATTTTTTGCATTATATTACTTGCACGAACAATAATGACTTAGTTATCACAATGCATTAATAATGATGGTATTGGTTTCACCTACAATGTAACATTTATTAGAAAATTCCTTAGCTAATTTGTCTTTACAGTAATCATATCCAAGACTATAAACTTGTATTTTACGGTAGACTAAATAATAATTATTTGTTTGAAAATTATGAAGCTATTACTCCACGTCTAAAGGTAAATATATAGTCACTTATGGATTTTATTTGATCTAAATCATGACTTGTTGAATAAAGAATCTTTGTAATCTTTAAACCATAAAAGATCTTTATAACCTTTAAACAAAAACTTATCTTTTAATAATAGAATTTCTTACACTTAATTTCAAAATTATATTGCATAATTTTGCATCATAAATTACATCACAAATATTCTTTATTGCTAGCATATATATTTGTTTAAGCTAATGAATAAAATCATTGTAATTCTTCTCTTTATGACTTAACATGACATAAGAGTTTTTTATGCTTCATTGAGCTTAGCTTCCTCCCATGACCATCACATAGTTACCACCTACCTTTATATTCTAAAATACCTATGTACAATTGTCTAGCACTACTAATACCTTTATCAACTTTGACAACATTTAATATTGCCTGCTAATTTTCTCTACGACTCACTAGCAGTTGAAACTGCCCTAATTGAAAGTTTTAACTTGCAACTATTGTCTATGGATATGATTTGATGGGTTATATTAATGACATATTCTCTTGCCTAACTGATTTTACCACATTAGTATACAAACTTTTGATCTACTGAGAGAGTCGTCTTCACAATTTCATTATGACTTTTGTTGATACCATTATTTTTCACATGATATCAATGACAAAGTTAGCTAAGGAAACTTGGGATTGCCTTACCACCATATATGCCAACAAATCTAAAACTCAAATCTATGGCTTGTGAACAATTTTAGTCATAATTGTTAAAGACAAAAAATCAACTGCTAATTATCTAAAAGAAATTTAAATCATTTCTAGTGAATTTTCTTGGCATGACCTCTCATTAATGACGATAAGCTAGTTATCAAAGTTCTCAATGACCTTAGTTCAAAATACAAAGAAATTAGTATTACTTTACATGATAAAGAAACTTTAATTACATATGGAAAAATCTTTGAGAATTTAATTAATCATAAAATTTTTCTTCAACAAAAAGAATCTGAGAAGGAGTTGATCATTTTCATAGTTTAATTTAACCAATAATCTTCATCTAGACTACTAATTGACATTGAGACAATTTAATTCACATTTTTTCTCTTATGATGGTAGTCAATATCAAGGAGCACCTCGTTGTGGTGGTTATGATTTTACTCATAATTGAAAACCCTTAATGGTGTTCTCTTGTCTCTAATATTATTAGTGGTCATCTTCAATACCAAATTTGTGACAAATTTAGTCATTCAACAAAAGTTTGCATATCATAACTTTCTTTTAACCTTCATGCTAATTTTACTGTAAGGTCATTTGTTGTCACCTTTAATCCTTAGCTTTTAAACTTTTGAGTCACTCATCATATTACTTCTATTATTTATAATTTATCTTTTTAATCTCCTTATACGTGCATGGATGACATCCTAGTTAGTCTTAGTAATAATATTATCATAACTCAAACATATTATGGTCTTCTTTTAAACCTTACTCATACTTTCATACTTAATAATATCTTATATACACTTTTTATATAAAGATATTTATTTTTTATATTTTAATTTTTTTAAAACAAAATTTTCCTCTATTGAATTCTTTTATTCTTACTTTTTTATGAAGGATTTGAACAAGACAACACCACTTATCCAAGGCTAAAGTTATGAGAATATTTATGAAAGGCTAACCATACTCAACATCTGTATACTTTCTCAACCCTCTTTTTCTGGCATAAAAAATTAGGGTATTCACATGCTCAAACACTTAACTATATTATGTCTTTTTATCAACTATCTTTTTTAAAAATTTCATCTTTTTTTGCATGTCACTCATGCTCTTGCAATAAAAGTTATAAACTACTTTTTGGTGTCTTTACTTTTCAAAATTCTCTACCACTAAAATTACTTTATACGGATGTATGAGGTCTTACTCTTATTATTTATTTTGATCAATTCCAATATTATACAATTTTTATCGATCATTATGCCAAATAGGCCTCGTTATATCCAATCAAATATAAATCTAATGTCACTTTAATCTTTGAGCATTTCCAAATATCAATGAAAAATATTTTATTCAACTTATCCTTATTATCTACTTTAATAAGGGAGACAAATATCAAGGTTTACATATTGTATCTAACAAAAATGGCATCCAACATCTAATCTCTTTTTGAAGTAATGTTTAAAATGATGTTTAATTACAATAATCTTTAGGTATTTAGATCCTTTATTACCTATGACTTAACCTTTACACCAAACATAAATTAAACTTCAAATCTAAACATTGTGTTTTTCTTAGGTACTTCTTTCCTCATCACTGTTATTAGTGTTTTAACCCATCCACCTCCTGTATATATCTTTTTTCATATGTAATCTTTCATGAAAATACCTTTCCATATAAAATTATTTCCTTTTCTATTACTATAATAACTAAACATATATCTTTCATCTATCCTTTTTCTTACCTAAATACCACCCTTTATTTTCCTTTTATGATAATCATATACCTTATTCAGCCCCTCTACCAACTACACCTGACTCTTTTACCTTAGATGGTGTTATATCATCCTCATCTTCTTCTTAATCAGTAAATTTTACCTTTTCTTCTAGGCCTATTAAGTTCTTACCTTCTACTCCTTGTCATTTTATAATCACTCGATCTCAAAATAAAATCTATAAACTTAAACAAATATTTGATTATCTTGTTATTTTTCAGTCCTTTAAACCATCCATATGCTCATTAGTGAGTTTCTATCGGTGAAAAGTTTGATGTACTTGTTAAAAATGACACATGAGATTTAGTACCTACTACTAATAATCTAAATATAGTTAGTTACAAATGGATTTATAAGATTAAACATAAATAAGATGGAAAGTTGTGTGCAATCTATCATATAGTCCCTCACAACTCAGCCAAAAAAGCAATACAAGAGCCTATGTTATGGGTAAAACGAACTTTCCAACATCAGGTGCATTGGCCAATCTAAATGACATCACTTTAAACCTATAGTGGTTATGATGTGTTTTAAAGTTAGTTTTAGGTATATCTATTTCTCTCATTCTTATTAGGTGGTACCTAAATTTATGAGTCTGAGGTCAGTTTTAAACATATATCCTTACATCCTTTATTCCAAGTTACAAATCTTCTTATTGCTAATCAACTTGATAGTCATCACCCACAGTGATCATTAATGGATTTGTAAGGAGTAAAAGTAGAGTGCCTCTCCTGCTAATGAAGAATTCAAGAAGTTGTGTATGCTACTAGAATCAATCAAGATCATTATGCTCATGTTGTCAAAGTTCATCACAATTGAATTATGAGAATAGTCTTAGGAACTATCCTCATATATTTTTATTCATTCCACCAATATTGATCTTATTTCATCCTCACTTTCTTTCACGAAATTAACTCATATCTCTGAAATTTACCCTACCTTATATCTATCCATATATATACCTTTTTTCATTCCTTTATTGGCCTTCTTAAACTAGAAATCACTTTCATTTGCAACTTAAATAATTCATAAAGATGGCTTAATGATTTAGGTTCTCATATCTTTATGACAGATTTAATGAAATCTTGAAGGCCACTTATATAGTTAAATATTAAATATTCTTTTATAATGTGTGGATTTGCACTTTTCATAAGTGTCATAAGCTTTTAGAATCCTTCCTAATGCCCTTTCAATAAACCATCCTAAGTTAATTTATTAAACTCTTGTACCATATCTAAGAATTTACTAGTTCGAAACCACAAACATAAGTCATCCACAAATTTCTCCCAAGTGATTTTAATTTGGTAAGCCATCTATTTTCCAAACCATAACTAAGCTTGTTCACCCAATTTCATTGCATTTATCCTCATTAGACATATTATAGATACAAAAGTATATATTGTATTTCATAATCCACTTCCTAGGATTTGTACTCTTAAAATAAAGCAACAAAACCCTAAGGTTTAAATTTGGAACTCGTTTCCCTAATTTCAATCTCTCAACACCCAAACCATTTGTCTTTCTAACAAAGTTTCTCAATAACAACAAAATATGTTGTTGATCCCTCAAATTACTACCATTAGCCATTGTTACAGAAGCTATAGTAAGTAATAGATTAATAGACTTACCTTGGTTAAAATAATCTATGTTTTTCTGGGACAACATGTCTACCAATTACTTCAAGGTTACATTGTCTATATACAAGATAAAACATTATTCTTCTACTTTCTTTATAGCCTACTCTTTCTTATGGTTGCATCTATAATTCTTGTTGCCTTTTCGTCTTCACTAGCTTGGAATTTGTTTCTTCCATAAGATCGACTTTCAAGCTACCAATTGTCACACCCCATGGGTTTAAGATGCAACTAAGGTTAGAACTAAAAAAAAGAATTGGGAGAAGGACATGAAAGAGAGAGATCAAGCATTAGAGAGAGAAGGAAAAGTTGTAAAGAGAGAAAATTTGTTTTTATTTTAATTATAAAAAATTACATATATTCCTTTAAAATACCCTCATTTCATTTACTTCTAACTATTAGTATTAATAGTGTTATTTTCATAAAATCTCAACTGTTCAAATTATAGTTGCTATGATAGCGTAAACAGTTTCAAAAACATTGTAATGGCCATTCTCAAAACTCCCTAATCTTGATAGTCATTGCATCCACATTCCATAGGTGAGTCACTCTTCAAAACCTTGATCATTATCATCATTAGAAGACACTTCCACTGCATCGTCATCGTCGTCCATGAGATCCTCGTCATTCCTCCGCGTTGACTCAACTTTTTGTTGTTAGTTCAGTGTTTCACATGTCAGCATGCATGTCCTAAGAATTGACAGTGTCCATTTTAAGTAATTAATGGTAAACTATATTTATTATATATAAAAAGAAATACAATGTTCAAACTATTACCTTTTAAATATGGGATTAAATTTGTTAAGATTAGTAAAATTGTCTAACATATTTATATATTAACCCAATCAACTCTTGATCTTTTCACTGCGAATCATAAACTTAAATCAAATCCGATTAAAATGAAGTGACAATCTTGACATGCACAAGAACAATACTAAAGCACCTCTTCTTTGTTCCACATTCTTGTTCTTCAATTCACTTTTTTTTTTTTTGTCTTGCTTTCTTGTTTTCCACGTCACATGCACATGTACAAGTCTATGTAATTAATACAATAATTATGATTCACTAAGGCACCACCAATTAATTTTCATTCAATGATACTTAAGTCATTTTCAAAAATTGAACATCCTAATTTAAATTTAAATCGAAACTAATTAATCACAGTATTACTGGACAAAATCGTGTTTTATGTTAGCTCTTCCCTTTCTTTCTTGGACTTATGATTCACTTCATATGTTACGGGGTTGATGACATTTGACCTACAAATTGACCAATAATACTACTCAACCATAACCATATTACCTGGTCAGCAGAGACTATTTGATTCAGCGGATATAGTTAAAATAATTATTTCAAAAAGTATCAATTATCCTTGTTAAATACTGTTAGTTTTTATCAATTTTCATTTTATAAATTGTCATTGATCTTATAAATATTCCCTTTCTTGAAGCTCACGTAATTTAATGGGGTCCTGAACTGGCTGAGCACTCACAAAATAACCGAAAAAGAAAAGAAAAAAAGAGGGGGGGGCGGAAGACAAAGGATGGTCGAATTTGTCAAATTAAAGAATTAATAATATTAATAAAATAGCTAAGAGAAGCAACTACGAGAGTGAGTGCATCAAGAATCACTTGAATGAGTATAGGAGAGCCCTCGTGACTGGTGCAATGATATGAGCTTATTCCCGAGACTACATATTTCAAGAGTTTGAGTGGGTATTTGTTATTAGAATTTAATATATAATTTATATATCAAATTATGTTTAATAATTTAAATTTTTTAACATGGTATCACCATTCTATAATTGAAATGTTTTATATTCAAATCACATTATTCTTCCATTTAATTATAAATTTGTATAAATAATAAGTCAATTTTTGGGTCACTCTTTTAGCTTGTATTTGCACACGAGATGATGTGTTTTAACATATTAACTTAAATTTTGGAATGAAATACCTTCTTTACACATACTATCATTAAGCCACCAACTTTAAACTAACCTTCACCATGCATCAACACACTTTGGAAAAGCTATGGACAGTAGTTTTAGCTTTACAATAAGATATGGACTTTAGCCTATGAATGATTATCTCATGCACAAAAGCTCTAAAAGCATATATAGATTTCACCACAGTGGATCCCGTGCATAGAATTTATTCATTCGACTTGGTGATGACGTCTGGTATCTATTGAAAAACCATACATCAGCAATCTTGTTTGATAAGAACTAAGTAAGACCCTTTTTTATTTTAGATCTAAATGAATCACTTTTGTATGAAGATTTCGTAAATCCAAAGCATTGTCCAAATCTATGGATAGGAAACATTTGGAATATAAAATTCTAATAATCAGAATATTTCCTTCTCCATATTCTCTTTTTGTTAATTGATTATGACTAAAATTTAAATATGAGATCTTTAGATTTGCAGATAGTTTTATTATTGTTGGCATAAAGTTGATTGCTGTTATTCTGTATCTTGTCTCTTATTCAATTAAACTATTTCAATTTTTTGACAATTTAAACAATATTTCAATTTGTAAGTTCTTAGCTAAAAAATTTGTGAAATTCAATGTAATTTTATTTTATTTTGTATTAATTCTTTCTCAGGTTTTATAATATAAGAGTTTCATGTATTTTTTTTTATATCTACTGGAAAGCATGATAAGAGATATATTTTTTTTTTTTCCAAAAAAAAACAAAGATAGAAGTTTATTCAATGGTTAAGAAGACAATGAATTAATATTTTGCAAAACCAAATTCACTGTTGAATTTTTCTATAAAAATTATTCAACTTAAGATTTTAAATTAATTGTTAAGGTACCCAAGTTAGTTAAAGATCTCAGCTGAGTTTTTGGGGTCATGTTTGCATAGAAAACAATCGTATCTTGGATAAAAAAAAAAAAAAAAGATTATTAGTAATAGGTGGGGAATTGATTATGATCAAATTTATCGAAAGTTGTATGAAATATTAATCAATTTACTTTTGGTTTTTCAATCTATTCTTAAGAACACAAATAAATACACCAAAATTTCAAAAGCTCAAATTGAACTGAATAGAAATTTTTATTTGGCATGGATAACAACTCTTTATCCATTGGACGATTTGCACATTCTTTTTCCATTGGATCATGTGAATGTTGTCATACAAAATTTCATTGTTGCAAAAAAAAAAAAAAAAAAAATCATCTAGTGTACATGTGGGGTTCTATGAATCAGAATTTCATCACATCAAATAGAGTGGTTACTTTTAATCTTTTTAGGGAAATTTCACTTTGAAGTAACCATTTTTATGAGTTTAAAGATGAAAGGTCAGTCACTTGGATCATGCTTATGGGAGAACTTTGCCCTATATAGATCACAGTGTGATTGACTTTATCTCTTTAAGTTGACAAGCGTATGCAACAAAATTTGGTCTTCTCTTTATATCTTCAATCTTTTTGTGGCCCCAACTGATTGTGGAACACAATGGGGTTTGCTTTTCTGTTTTATAGCAGCTAAAAAAAATCAGGAAATTAAAAAGGAGGGGGGGGGCAAAAAAAAACCTATATATTTGCCTTGCAGGAGGTAATTGCCATATTTGCACATCATTGAAACAAATTTTAAGTAATCATGGCCATCTCTTTTACAACCCTCTCCTTGATTTTTGTTGTAGTGCTACTTTTCCATGGTGCTATTGAGCTTCATGCTTCACCACACCAAATTTATAAGCATCTTGAAAATCTTGAATCTACGCCCACCACAGATCAACCTTATAGAACTGGTTATCACTTTCAGCCTCCCAAAAATTGGATGAATGGTAATTTCATTCCTTGGAAACTTCGCTTGTTTTGATAACTTATAAATGCAATGCTCTATCTTATTCATTTCATTATGTCTCCTAACACATTCTTTTCTCGCTTTTGATAATGGTGGAACACTGCATTTGGGTGTGTTTTGGATACACATAGATCCTGCCGGTGAGTCCTTACTCTGATGTTCTAGTTGTTTGCATGCTTTGCTCTGTATGGCAAAGATTATGATTCCTTACTTGTCCACCACCTCAGCATTTTTATGTTGACAAATTGATCTCATATCTCTAAGTGAAGTGCACATTTTTTGTTTTTTTTTTCTTTATTTTATTTAATTCTTGATTTTTTTTAAAAATGAATTCACTCCAACTGTAATATGAACTTTAGACCTTCAATTATAAGAAAAAATTTAATACCGTTTAGCTAAAGTTGTTTGATAATTTTATATTTCAAGATTCGATATGTCAAGTTTTAAGACTTACAAAACATATGGTATATAAATTTGCGGCAGGACCAATGATTCACAAGGGAATATACCACTTATTCTACCAATACAATCCTTATTGTGCCCCACATGGGGCAACATTGTGTGGGCCCACTCCACGTCAACTGACCTCGTTAATTGGACCCCACAAAAAATTGCCATCTACCCGTCCAAGGAGAGTGACATCAATGGTGTCTGGTCCGGTTCAGCCACAATCCTCAGTGGCAAACCGGTAGTGCTGTACACTGGCACGGACAAGAACGGCCACCAAGTCCTAAATCGGGCCGAACCCAAAAATCTATCAGACCCATGTCTCAGAGAATGGATCAAATCGCCTGAAAGTCCAATAATGGCATCCACTTTCGTGAACCCAAGCGATGTGAGCTCATTTAGAGACCCAACTACTGCTTGGTTAGGCCCAGATGGGATATGGAGAGTGCTTGTTGGAAGCATAATTGAAAGCAAACCAGCAATCCTGTACACAAGCAAAGACTTTGTTTATTGGATTCAATCCCAACGCACTTTCCATTCGGCCTCCGGTACTGGAATGGGGGAGTTCCCGGATTTTTTTCCGGTGTCCGTTAATAGCACCGTCGGACTTGACACATCATCGGTCGGTCCAAATGTTAAACATGTTCTTAAGTTGAGCTTGGAAGACACTAAACACGACTACTACACAGTAGGGGCATATGATCATGTCAAAGACGTATATACACCAGATGAGAGAACAGTGGAAGGTGGATCAGGCTTGAGATATGATCATGGAAAATTTTATGCTTCAAAAACGTTTTTCGACGGCGCAAAGAATCGTAGAATCTTGTGGGGTTGGATTAATGAATCCTAGAGGATGATATGAAAAAGGGCTGGTCTGGACTTCAGGTAACTTTCTTATAAGTTTCTGACAAGTTTAAGTTAAATTAGTTTTTCTAGTTGCAAGTTCCCATCATAATTGGTTAGAGTATCATTGTATGGACATGTCCTTTCCAATCATAATTGCAAGAATCATTGTATGGACATATTCATTTTCTTAGTTGCCAGCCATTGACAAATTGGCCATGCTAAACTTGTTAATCTCTCACTCTCCACCTTGTAAGCTTGGCCTAGTAGTAGCAAACTCAGTTTCAGGTATTTGGTCAATTTTTCAGGGCCTTCCAAGGAGTATTTGGCTTGATAAATCAGGAAAACAACTGCTGCAATGGCCAATTAAGGAAATCAAAACACTTCATATGAGTCCAATCAACTTTCCCAGCGTAGTTCTTGGTTCAGGATCAGTACTTGAAATCTCTGGTGTCACAGCAGCACAGGTATATGTTATTAAGCAATCTTTGTCATGCCAGGTTCCTTGCATTGACAATTATAAGGTTAGTTACATTTTATTATTATAATTATTAGATACATATTTATGATTTTTATTGTTAATTACCATTATACATCAAAGTACTAAAAGTGTATAAACAATTTTAATGATACTGCAATTCACCGCATCCATGCATTTCAACGCCATTAGATAGCACTAAGTTAATAATGCCTTCTTTTGTTGATTAACAGGCAGACGTAAAGATTTAATTTTGGGTACGAGATCAATTAGGCAATGCCGAAGTGATAGAACCAAGCTGGAGCAATCCACAATTGCTTTGCAGACGAAAACATGCATCAGTTAGAGGGAGTTTAGGTCCATTTGGGTTACTTGTTTTGGCTTCAAAGGACATGCAAGAGTACACTGCAGTGTTCTTCAGAATATTCAAAGGCCAGAACAGACCTGTGGTGCTCATGTGCAGTGACCAAAGCAGGTCACTTGTCTCTCCATTTTTCATCTTTTTTTTTTTTCCAATTTATTAGCAGAACTCTAAAAATTCTTATCCTTTTTGTGCATATTTTTTCAATGATTTGCACAGGTCTTCAATGAATCAGAATAATGATCTGACCACATATGGGGCTTTTGTTGATGTAGACCCACTTCACGAGAAGCTGTCAATAAGAAGTTTGGTGAGTTTTTGTGCTCGTATAATGGATATGAGGCTTATAAATATATGCTTTGATGCTTAATTCGAATCTTAAAAATAATATTTTTTTTGGTAAGAAATAAAAATAAAACAGCACACATTTAACATTTTTTTTTTATTTTGTACTTGAAAAGTTCTCTCAACAAATATCAATGTCCCTATTGACATTGTCTGTATATTTATGTTTTTAGTAGATTGTGACTTCCTTCCTTTGGTACCCACCATGAAATTGATGGTAATGAATTTGGGATTTGTCCTGTATTTACAGATTGATCATTCCATAGTAGAGAGCTTTGAGGGAGGAGGGAATAGTTGCATCTCAGCAAGGGTTTATCCCACAATTGCCATACATGAAGATGCCCACTTGTATGCATTTAACAATGGGACAGAAAATGTGAAGGTGACAAGACTAAGTGCCTGGAGCATGGAGACAGCTAACATCAACTGAAAAAGGGAAAGAGTTGGAGATGGAGGTTATGAATGAGAATTTGAAGTCTATCTAGCAGCTTAAATCAACAATAAGCTCTAAGATGAATTTTGATAATATATTATGGTGTTGTTTCCTCAGTTTTATTTCTATGTTTGAGGGCCCTTTTCAGTTCATCCTTAAAAGAAGTATTTTTTTTTTTAGTTGAGAGATTCAAAATCGAATATCAACTAAAATGATAGTATAAGAGTCTTTTCCTTTTCTCTTTTTCTATGTTTTCTTGGTTTTTTTTTTTTGGCTTTTATTATTATTATTATTTTCATTGCATTATGAAATTGTGTTTCCACTTTCTAGCATGTTGGTATAAAATACATATATCGAATTCCCTTAGAATAGGATATTAAAATATTCTAAAAATATATACTTGTTTTTAATTAAAAGAAAATATAGATTCAATATGACGAAATAGTGGGTCTTGAGTGACATTATGAAAAAAAAAAAAAAAACTATAAAGATCGAATCACAAAACAGCATGTTAGCTTCACCTGTTTCACCTCCAAGAGAGAGAGAGAGAGAGAGAGAGAGAGAGAGAGAGAAGATCACTATCAAAATGATATCTTTTCTATCTCCTCATTGTAGGTGGCCCATGGATCAAAACAGGCCCACGCTTGGTCAACTGTTTAGAAGGTACAAATAATATCCTCAATTTGCATGGAATTATCCTTAGAAATGTCTCCAATTTTGAATCTTTGTCAATGTCGGTTGAATTGGCAAAAACAAAATGGATATTCTTGTCCTGTTTCCAAGCAAATAGACTAGGGGCTTATGAACTTAAGGGGCTCAAGGGATCTAAGCGATGTATTAAAATTCCATCACCGACTAATTCAACGTTTTGTGGGGACTTTCCTTTTCTACGACTTTTTATCTTGTATTTGACTTTGATTGCTTCTACCAACTCATTTATTATTTCAAATAATGGGGCTCACCCCTCCTTAACCTCACAAAAGAAAAATTAGTATTTAATGTCTTAATTTAATTTTTACTTAGTGAAAATTATGAATCACAGTCACATGCATGTGTCAATAAGCTCCCACTTCCCTTTTTTTTTTTTTTTTTTTTTTTTTTTTTTTTTTTTTTTTTGCCTCAAAAACTCTATGCTCAAAACAAAAAGATCCATGCCAACGGTGGTAAGTAACATACATGTGGTGATGGGAAATTTTTATAGATCACCTTGAGTAGTGTAAAAGAAACACAATCAATCTTTCCAGTATTTTATTAAGTTTATTTTCTTAATGTGGTCAAAAGGCAATGATCTCTACACCAAGATTAAGAAATCCACAAATCAACCTTTGATTTACAATATGCATACCTTTTAATAAATCATTAGACCAACTTTGAAGGATAATTGGGATTCAATCAACGCTATAGTTGAGATTACATGGCACATAAAAAATTTTAAGTGGGCACATTTTGGCCGATTGTTTAAAGATCTTCATGTAGACGCATGTATATAATTGTGAATCATCATCATCATCCTTCTTTATGTGCTACTTTTAACTTTTAATGCCAAACACATTTTAATGAAGCCAAACTAAGGAATTTTCTTAGTTCTTCCACGTTCTTAAAATGATATTTGACTTGAATTCCGCTGGGCGGCTGCTTTTAAGTGATTTCCATTTTCCCAAAGAAGTGACTAGGATAAACCATCTTTTATTAATTCTTATTCTATAATAGTTCATAAGAGGAGAGTATCATGTAGACAAGTTATATGATGCTAATTACGGCTGAATTTTGCCATGAGGTTTTTGCTTTTCCACACCCAAAAGCAAATATGTTAATTAAGACACACACACACATATATGAGAATTCTCTCTCTCTCTCTCTCTCTCTCTCTCTCTCTCTCTCTCTCTCTCTTTCTCTCTCTTGTTTTATTTTTGGTAACTCACGCATAACAAGTTTTGTCAATGAAAAAAGGGGGACAAGGGTAAGGGTAGACCAATTTATAAAGATTTGGTGGGTCTATTTGGTGTAACCATAAATTTAATGGTACATTGATTTAGGAGTCATATAGTTCCTAACTTTCAAGTAGAAGTCCCTATATTTACGTTATGCTAAGGAATAACTCATCTTTTTTATTACATTAACCTTAGCAATTTCTTGCATGGGGTAAGGAGACTATGATTTAATTATCGGTTGCGTCTTCACTTTGGCTTCAAGGTGGGCGACAAGACAAGACTAAAAACAAGAACACCGTATTTTCCTTTCACATCTGTTAGAATTTGGTATTCTCTTGATCGGAAATAGAGAGGAAAATTTTTTCCATATGTCTTGATCCATATGCTGTCGCCAACAAGATAATTATATTAGAACAATACCATACTTAATGTGACATTTTATTTTATATATAAATATATACCTTATTATTATTGACGTTTTTTTTTCTTCTTCTTTTTACTAATAAGAGATTTGAACTATTTTATTATTATTGTTATTACTCGAATTGGAGGGAGGATTTAACTATGAATGAAATTACCCGATTTCATCTCTAAATTTTATGTTCAATGGTTCTTAAGCCACAAATAAGCTATGATGTGTTTCTTTTCTTGTGATGCATTTTCTCACCGCAACTTCAAAAACTTAAAGTTTGAAGTGGGGTGTGTTCAATCCAAATACAAACTTTGAATGTTAATAAATATTGTTTAATTTAAATTCAACTCAAGAAAGAGATTTATAAATTACAACAATAATTTCCAACACACACGGGTTTGTTCCAAGTTAGACTGCCGATATATATTGTCGGTAATCTAAGAAGATTGACTTTCTTGTGAGGAGGAGGGGGGGTGGTGGGCAGCCAAATCTGAATCACAGCAAGCTTACTTTATCTTTCTTATCGCAAAACTTCTTGGACTCCCTGCATTGAAGTCTATCTTTCCCTATAAATAGGCCTTGCATCCATTCATGCACTTGCCTTTCTCACATAAGAAAAAAAAAAAAAAAACAAGCATACCATGGCCTTCTCTTCTCTGAGACTCTTCTTGTTCTTTGTCCTCCTAACGCTTAGCCATGGTGTTGTTAAGCTTCAAGCTTCACATCATGTGTATGAAGAGCTTGAAGCTCTTCAATCCACAGATTCTTCCTCAAGTCAACCATATAGAACTGGTTATCACTTTCAGCCTCCCAAGAATTGGATGAATGGTAATTGGATTGTTTCACTTTTCTTTTCTTTCATGTTATAACATTTATTTATTCTCAGTATGTTTATTTTCTGGCTGATCTTTTTTCCTTTTTTTGTTCTGATGATATGTTCTTCACCTGCTGGTAAAATGGTCAACTTTGGTTTGCTTGACTGAACAGATCCTAATGGTGAGTCCTTTTCCTATTTTTCTTCTGTTTTTGTTTTTTTTTTTTCATGAATTTTGAATCTTGAGCAATGGCTATCCTATAGGAACTGGAAATATAGCTAATTAAACAATGAGTGTAGTTTAATATCCTGGTAAGCCAACTCATTTAGTAAAATAGAGTTCAAAATGCAAGGTTTTGAGCAGTAGGTATAAATAATTCCAACATTTAAAGCATACGCCAAAGATGAGTTGTCAGGATATGTAGGAATCCAATGTCTAATATGGGGTTCCTCACTCAAAAGATAAAATAATAAAAAAAAAATGCGGTTTCTTGGTTTTCAAGCATTTTTTCCACCAAGTTGTGGGGATTAATATAGCAATATTGGGGTAAATCTTGTTGCTTGCAGGACCTATGATTTACAAAGGAATTTACCATCTTTTCTATCAATACAATCCAAAAGGTGCGGTGTGGGGCAATATTGTGTGGGCCCACTCTACGTCAACTGATCTCGTTAATTGGACCCCACATCCAGTGGCCATCTACCCATCTCAGCCGTCGGATATCAATGGTACATGGTCCGGTTCAGCCACATTCCTGAAAAATGGTCAACCGGCTATTCTCTACACTGGAATTAACGAACTAGGCCAACAAGTTCAAAATCTGGCCATGCCCAAAAACCCATCTGATCCTTACCTTATACAATGGACTAAGCCAACTACCGGCAATCCCTTAATGGCACCCACCCCACAAAATCAAATCAATTCAAGCTCATTCAGGGACCCAACAACTGCTTGGCTAGGTCCTGATGGGAGATGGAGGGTGATCATTGGTAGCAAAATTAACCGTCAGGGACTTGCAATCTTGTACAGAAGCAAGAATTTTGTTCATTGGACTAAATCCCAACACCCTTTACACTCGGCTAGAGGTACCGGAATGTGGGAGTGCCCGGACTTTTTTCCGGTGCCCACCGATGGTCGGTCAACCGGTGTTGACACATCAACGTTAGGCACCAATGTCAAACATGTGCTCAAGGTGAGCTTAGATGACACAAAACATGATGTGTACACGATAGGTACATATGACACTACGAAAGATGTCTATACTCCAGATGATGGACTCCTTGATGGTGATGCCGGATTAAGGTATGATTATGGGAAGTTTTATGCCTCGAAAACATTCTTCGACAGCGCTAAAGATCGTCGGATCTTGTGGGGTTGGATTAATGAATCTTCAAGTGTCAAAGATGATATCAAGAAGGGTTGGTCCGGAGTTCAGGTACATCTCTTGTCTCTATATATATATATATATATATATATATATATGGTAATTTGTTAGTGCAAGGATTTTAGATCAGGTTACTAAGATTAAAATCAAAAGTCTAGCAGTTTTACTATTAAATTATGCTGCTGGTGACAATTTCTTAGATCACAAAATCTAAGTTGCAACGTGCACATATATATTTCAATTGCCTGGCAGTTATCACGTTAAATAAGTTTCATGGGATCTGCAGGCAATTCCACGAACGATTTGGCTTGACAGACCTGGAAAACAACTAGTGCAATGGCCGATCAAGGAGATTGAGACCCTTCGTGTGAATCCAGGCTTCGCGCAAAGCAAAATTAAATTTGAAGGAGGTTCATTGCTTGAAGTGCAGAAGATCACAGCAGTTCAGGTCTGCTTAATACCACTAAGTAATATTATGTTTCATAATTGTATAGAAAGAAACTGTTCATTTCTTCTTAGGTTAAACCATCCACGCTAGCCTCATTAGCTAGAGCTTTGGGAAGTTAATTGTTCAAATCACACTTAATCTGGACTCCTCTGAATTAAGGGAGATCCACAAGTTTTATTACACATATGGAAAAAATTTTATGCACTCTAAACATAGGTCCACATTGCACCATAACGTGTTGGGTTTGCACATGTGTGATCTCATCGTTGATTGTCAAAAACTAAAAAATTACAACCATCTCGCATCAAACCACACCCCCCCCATTAAATAATGTTATTTTCCTAAAGAAAGAAAGCCAAAAAAAAAAAAAAAAGTTCCAGCTACATATGACTTTTCTATTTATCAACAGGCAGATGTGGAGATTTCATTTGAGGTGTCACAGTTTGACAAGGCAGAAAAACTGGATCCAAGATGGAGCAACCCACAATTGCTATGCAGCCAAAAGGGTGCATCAGTTAAAGGCAGTTTAGGTCCTTTTGGGTTGCTAGTTTTAGCGTCAAAAGGCTTGGAAGAGTACACGGCAGTCTTCTTTAGAATATTCAAAGGCCAGGACAAGTATGTGGTGCTGATGTGCAGTGACCAACGCAGGTCTCCATCTGTCTCTTTTCTCTGTGGGTCTATTTTGTAGATTTTCAAGCCACTTGCTTTTACCAGAATCCAATTACAAGGGAGAAAATTAAAATCGTTGTTGGCTTTTAATGATTTGTAGGTCCTCACTGAACCAAGACAATGACATGACTACATATGGGACTTTTCTCGATGTGGACCCGGTTCATGAGAAGCTGTCACTCAGAAATTTGGTAAGTTATCAAAAGTTTCGAGAGAAACGAGAACATGATTGACATATTTTATGAGAATAATATTCAATTTTAAGGCAATGATCAAGTCTCTCTATTGGATAAGACATGATTGCCCCATGTTTTTTGCAAGCAATAACTTCCAAACTTCTATAATATGCATGGCTTTTTAAGATGATTTGCATGTCGGCTTTTAAATTGTATTTTCCATCATTTCAGTCTGTTTATGGCATTTTGTTCGGGACAAAAAAAAAAAAAAATTGTGGAAGCTTTTATGACTCTGCATTTCCTTAACCTTGACAATTCGACCATGACTTTCAAAATTTGTGTATTAGAATTAGAAAACAAGAACTCTAACTTTGCACTTACCTGTTGTATTTTGCTTTGGTTTTGAATTGTTCAAGAGTCCTTGAGCAGTTTTTCTGACCTAGTGGATTAAGTACTTTAGATTGTGAGTCCTCCTTTCACATATCAAATTTCAAAGTGCACATTTAGCCTTGTAATGAAGCACTTGAGATTCATTTTGTTTCACAGATTGATCATTCCATTGTGGAGAGCTTTGGTGGGGAAGGAAAGAGTTGCATCACAGCAAGAGTTTACCCTACATTGGCTATAGATGGTGGTGCTCACTTGTATGCCTTCAACAATGGAACTCAAAGCGTTGCAATTACAAGACTGAGTGCATGGAGCATGAAGAAAGCTCATATCAATTGAAACAAAAGAAGAAGAAATTAAAGTCACAGGGGATGGTACTCAAGAGGAATTTAATCAATGATTTATATTGATCTTTCAAAATATATTAAAATGCATTTCAATTTTCAACTTAATAATTGCTTGTTCAATTCTTTTTTTTGTTTTTCTTTTTTTCATCTTAAAAAATGTTTCCTATTGATATTAGCCCGACTAAGGTTGAGAATCTCTGTACAAGGGAGGCATATCTCCATTTACTAGTCCAAATTTGGTAAATGTTGCAATAGAATGAAAGGAAAAAGAAAGTAATTGAACTTCATTTATATCAATGAACTTCATATGTGGCTCAAGAGTTGCAAGGCAGGAATGGCCAAAGACAAAAAGATCAATGGGAAGTGATGGGAAATGGGGTTCGGAAGAGTTGCTAAAACAGCATCAATATAAGGAAAATCATTGATGGGACAGTCTCATATAATACCATCTTACTCTAATTTATGGATTGCTATATGCAAAACAGCATGCATGTATTGTGACCACCAACTTCACAATCAAATCATCAATGCCTTAATTTTTCCGATCTACCAAGAAAAATATAGATACCTCTTGGTAGGCCCTTTATTATTATTATTATTGGCAAACAAATGCTTCTCTTCAAGCTTTATCATGCACCTTTTAGATGATCCAGGACATTGAATTAGATGGGGGAGAAAAACTATGTCCAAGTTAAAAAGAACAGAAAAAATGAGATGGGTTTGTGTGGTAGGTTATGCTGTTGTAAATTGGAACCATCTTTGAGATTAGAGTAATATGATGCAATCGTTAAGTTTGCCTGTTAAAATTGTAAATGGGGTGCTTTAGAGAAATGGCTTAATCAATCCATCCAAATCTATGTAAATTCATTGAAGGAGAAGTTAGAACAGAGGAACATCCAATTGAGCTACCATATTTGTGCTTCAAGCCAGCTTTTGCACCTTTTTTTCTTTTTCCAAGCAACCGAGACTATCCTAATTCTGGCTAATTAAAATAATAACATTTAAAGATAAAATAAACTACAAAAAGTACTAACATACCGACCACCGGTATGGCTAATGATAGAGATGTTAAACTTATAGTTTCAATAATTAAATTCAAATCATGATATAAATAAATGAAAAAAAAAAAACTAAGAAGTCACCAACATTTAGAGTTTTAATGGTTAAAGAAAAGAGTAGCAGGTAGAAGTTTTGAACATTGACAACAGATTATCACAATGCAGTTCCTTCAGGAACATACATGCATAAAATTGAAATCATAGAGAGCAGATTAGCAGACCGAGCAAAGGCACAACAACAACAAAAAGACTATAATGATATACAAATCATAAGATAAAAATTATGATACCCCACTCGTCAAAAGATCATCTTGTCGTCTAGAACAGTAAGAACCGTGAATAGACTATGGTGATCCTCGAGAGGGGCATTTTTATCTTCATCATTGCTTTCGTTTCAAGCATTTCCCAGGATAACCTTTTTATAAATTCTTTGTGCTACAAAGAACTAAAAGGCCAAAAGGAGAGCCTAACATTATTCAATTAGTGTAAATAAAATAACTGTAAGAATGTAAAATATTTGTTTTGTATCTTACAAAATGAAATAAAATAAAAACTTAATAAAAATATTACTTAAAAATAAATAGCCCAAAAATCATGCTCGATATAGAAAGTCTAATGCAGCTCTATACTAACCCAAAACGTACACGTTTAAACAGAAGGGGATGGTGAAGTAATGTAAGTGAACTTGATTCATCCTCTTCATAGATGATCACTAATTAGAAGAGCTCGTATCCATTCACATCCCAGTATGTGGGAGCAATCTTAGAAGGTGCTTAAGGAAGCAACATCAAATGAGTATTTAAATACTATATCTTACCCAAAACTTTAAACCATTAAAATATGAGTCTTTGTTACCATATTTGTTAACTTGTTTTGTTATTTCTTGTCCAACATGAGACATTAGTCTCTTGGACTCAAGATTTGTTTTTTCAACACTCTCCTTAGTGTGGGAGAGCAATCTTGGACTGTTGGGACATCACATCTCAATACTTTTTTTATTTTGGGTAGAATTTAAAATGCGAAATAGGCAGACTTGCAACTGTTGGCGAGAGCAAAACATGGGCTCTGAAATATGCAAGCTAACATCTGTTGGGCCGCTGGGTTAAGTCTAACTTAGTCCAATTATGGGAGAGCAGTCTTGGAGGGTTCTTCAGCAAGCAACATCAAATGAATCTTTTTAGGCACTACATGTGATCACCATACTCTATTCACATTCTCCCATCTATGCATGCTAAGATCTGTTGGGCCGCTGGCTCAAGTCTACCTTAGTCCCATTATGGGAAAGCAATCTTGAAGGGTCTTTCAGCAAGCAACATCAAATGAATTTTTTTTAGACACTACATGTGATCACCTTGCTCTGTTCACATTCTTACATCTATATATGTAGAAGTAATATGGTAAACATGCGATGACGTAATGCTTTTTTTGTATTTTCTAACATCAAGCCAGACACTTCGTCTCTACCCGACCAAGCTTCTTGTTCAAATTGAGAAACAACGACCATGTCAACGACAACAACAAGAACTGTAGTCTCCATCACATTCGTCTTTCTCGTAAAAGAGAGAAGGACGATAAACCAAGCATTTAATCTCTGGAGTGCTAACACCATATCACACGCCCAGTCCTCCTTAGCCCTTTACTTATCTTGCAGGTGTTCGGTCCAGCTTGCTGAACTCAGACTCCATCACAAGCCATGGCTATCTCTTCCCTAAAGCTCTTATTGTTCTTTGGTCTTTTGTTACGTGGTCATGGTGTCTCTGATGTTCAAGCTTCACATCATGTAAACGAGGGATTTGATTGTTTTGGATCTATAGTCTCTTCAGCAAGTCAACCCTACAGAACTGGCTATCATTTTCAACCTCCCAGGAATTGGATGAATGGTATTTATATATTGTTTCCTTTTTTGGGTATACATGAAAATTGTTCTGTTCTATATATTCTAGCTGATCTCTTTCTCTTCCAATTTTCTTCTGATGGCCTGTTCTTGAATCGTGATCAACGTTTCACTCAACAGATCCCAATGGTGAGTTCTTTTTTCTATTCTAGTTCTGGTTTTTGCATCAATTTTCAGTCTTGAGTAACGTCTATCCAGTGCAGCTAGGAGCTCTCAAAAGTGAGCTAATAAAAGATAGCTCTGGTTTAGTTACCTATAGGTTTGTTCATTGGATAAGAAGATGAACTTAAGGACTAACTTGGTCATATCATATATGTTTAACCATCTGAATTTTGACTTGGGAGTCGACTGGTTCATCAATTAGCAGAGGCATCACAGTGTACAAGACTCCCATGTGGGATATGGGTAAGGGTAAGATGTATGCGGTTTTCCTTGTTCTTACAGAGATGATGTTTTTACCCCTTTGTTTATGCAAAATGAAGCAAGATTTAAGAGTGTCGTGCCATTGATGGTTCCAAGTTTTTGGGATTCAAGTTATTGAGAATCATCATGATCGGGTAAGTCTTGTTGCCTACAGGACCTATGATTTACAAGGGAATTTACCATCTGTTCTACCAATACAACCCAGAAGGTGCAGAGTGGGTGCCCAGCATTGTGTGGGCGCATTCAACATCAACTGATCTCGTCAATTGGACCCCACAACCAATAGCCATGTACCCTTCACAGCTGTCTGATATCAATGGTACATGGTCCGGTTCAGCCACATTCCTGAAAAATGGTCAACCGGCTATGCTCTACACCGGAATTAACCAACTAGGCCAACAGGTTCAAAATCTGGCTTTGCCCAAAAACACATCTGACCCATACCTTATAGAATGGACCAAGCCAGCCGCCATCAATCCAGTAATGGCACCCACTCCAGAGAACCAAATTGACTCAAATTCATTTAGGGATCCAACCACTGGTTGGCTAGGTCCTGATGGAAGTTGGAGAGTAGCCATTGGTAGCAACAATAATGGTACAGGACTAGCAATTTTGTACAAAAGCCAAGATTTTTTACATTGGACCCTGTCCAAGCATCCATTACACTCAGCTAAAGGCACCGGCATGTGGGAGTGCCCAGATTTTTTTCCTGTTTTAAGAGATAGCCGGCCGGTTGGTTTAGACACATCAACATTAGGTACAAATGTCAAACATGTGCTCAAGACCAGCTTGTTTGACACCAAACTTGATGTGTACACTATTGGTACATATTCCCATGTGCAAGATGTTTATACTCCAGATTATAGATCTGAGGAAGGTGATGCTGGACTAAGGTATGATTATGGGAAATTTTATGCCTCGAAATCGTTCTTTGATGATGAAAAGAATCGCCGAGTCTTGTGGGCATGGATTAATGAATCTTCAAGTGTTTATGATGATATTAAGAAGGGTTGGTCTGGAGTTCAGGTAATGTTATTTGATGTGGCTGTTAAACTCCAATTGAAACCTTTAATATTCATTAACAATAGGGTTCATTTTACAAAGTTGAATCAATAACCATATACTAAAGGAGGGATCATTTGTACCTGCTTAGTTATTGAACTCATGTCTAATTATTGATCATTTACAAGTACATGGCATTATTCCTCATTTAACATAGAGTTTGTTTCCATGACTTGAATTTTGACTGTTACACCAAGAGTCACCCTTGATTTTACACAGAGTGTTGTTTGAACTTTTTAGCGTCAAAGTTGACATATCTCAAAGACCAGGATTAACCTTTTTTCTTTTTTTTTGAACCTGCAGGCAATTCCAAGAACCATTTGGCTTGACAAATCTGGAAAACAACTAATACAATGGCCTATTAAGGAGATAGAAACCCTTCGAATGCATCCAATGCATTTGCAAAGCGAACTTATTTTCAAGGGAGGATCACTGCTTGAAGTACAGGTCACAGCAGCACAGGTCTGCTTTAACCTATCTGAGTACTGGTTTGATCATTAATTCTGCCAAAAAAGGCAATCTTCGGTCCCTCCTCCATTGAATTTTCTATTTGTTAACAGGCAGATGTGGAGATTTCTTTTGAGGTTTCACAGCTTGACAAGGCAGAAAAACTGGATCCAAGCTGGACCAACCTACAATTGCTATGCAGCCAAAAGGGTGCATCAGTTAAAGGCAGTTTAGGTCCTTTTGGGTTGCTAGTTTTAGCATCAAAAGGCTTGGAAGAGTATACAGCAGTGTTCTTCAGAATATTCCAAAGGCAGGATAAATATATGGTGCTCATGTGCAGTGACCAAAGCAGGTCTCCCCACTCTATCTCTTGGTCCCTGGATATTGAAGCCATTGTTCTTAGCAGAGCTTCACTAGTAAATTGGTAAATTATAGTCTTTAATGGCTTTTGATGACTTGTAGGTCCTCACTGAACCAAGATAATGACAAGGCTACTTATGGGACCTTTGTGGATCTGGACCCAGTGCATGAAAAGTTGTCACTTAGAAGCTTGGTAAGTCGACATAAAGTATAATAAGACATGAGTATACAATGTACAGTTGAGAATAGAATAACATTCATTAAGGTCAACTGTCAACCATGGTTGGATACAATATGATCTTTCAAAGTGTAGCCCACCATGATTTTCCCCGCAAAATCTTCAAGCATCCTGCAGAAGAAATTCTGCCCATTGGTTTTGATTCTTATTTCCAATCATATTGATCTGCCTTCAACATTGTACATTTTGTTCAGGACAGAAAATTGTGGAGAGTTTATCACTTTGAATTTCCTTGACTTTGACAGTTCAACGGAGGCTTTTGAAACTTCTTATCAACTCCTGTACTTTAGGATTTAAAGAGCTTTCTATCATTACACTTAACTTGGTTTCTTTTTGCTTTTTTTTGTCTTGATCACCCATTGAGAGGCAAGCCTAATTGTAATGTTAAGTTTTTCCGGGTCACAGTTTTAAGTTACAAAAACCTCTATAAAAATATGAGTAAAACTATATACATTGACTTTCTCCTCCCACACCTACAGTGTGGGAGCCTCGTGTACAGGGCATCCTTTTTGTCTTGATCTCCTATCCAACATTCTTTAAACAATTTCCTATCATTTACTTTGTCTTGAAGCACTTGAGATTGATTTTCTTTCTCACAGATTGATCATTCCATAGTGGAGAGCTTTGCTGGAGGGGGAAAGAGTTGCATCACAGCACGAGTTTATCCTACATTGGCTATAGATAGTGGTGCTCACTTGTATGCTTTCAACAATGGAACTCAAAGTGTTATGATCACAAGACTAAGTGCATGGAGCATGAAGAAAGCTCATATCAACTGAAAAAATGAAGAAAGTTGGGTTTTGGTAGGGTATGATACTCAACAAGAATGTAATGGATGAAATATATTTCCTGATGGATCCCTCAGAACAAGTATGTTTAGAGCCAATTCAGTTGCAAACTTTGTTTTCTTTTTTTGTATCATTAAGGAGGGAAAGGGATTCCTACAGGATTTTTGGAGGTATAGAATCTCAAACCTCCACGCAATAAGGCCATAGAGAGGCTTATCCCCTATCCTGTAGTTCAAATTCAATAAAAGCTGCAGTGAAATAAAGGAAACAACATAAAGTAGTTGAACTTGATTTACTTCGGTAGGCGTGCCAAAAATCAGTTGTGCAACCACACAAGGCCCCCTTGTTTCCACGCCTACAATGCATGAAATATCATCAGTGTGTCCTGATGAACCTGAGATGTTTCTGGATAGGACTTAGTTTTGAATTTGGCAGGGTTAAAAGGACCATGAAACTACATGCAGCCATGCTGATGGTGGGTAGCCTTAGATAGTTAATCAATATGTGACCCCCATTTGGTAGGACAGGAATATTGACAATGACCATAAATGTGAAGTGACCAGTTTATGGGGTTTTTAGTAGAGTTTCAGAAACAGTATCAATTTAATGAAAAGTTATTGACATCAAAGTCTCATAATAATTACTTTGATTTATAGCCTTATAGCATTACTTGGTCAATTTTACCATTTTTTTAATCCTAATTTCCTAAAGATCAGAAGATTAAAGATATTTTGTGGTTGGTTATGCTGCACAAAGTTGGCTTTGTAGGCAAAAGAAAATCTTTGATATTAGAGTCTCATACACTTGGCCACATCTCTGGACGTGTTGTGGCTTAGAGGAAGCATTAGAACCACACCTGTGACTCCAACCACGTTCTACACCATTTTTCATTTTTAGTCCTTCCAAGCTCTGAAGATTTCAGAACCTCTGGATTTTATAGCCTAGATTTCAGCTAATTAATTATCAGGGCATATGCCCCACTTATAAGAATAAAATAATTAAGATTTAGTATAATGGTAGAATCATTCTATTGTGACAAAAGTTACGGATTTGAGTTATAGAAACAAGAATCTGGTACTTATGGTGTAGTTATGAGGAAATGAAGCAACAGATAGAATTGGGAACAATGTGGAAATGATGGAAGACCCCAAACTACACATTTGAAATTGAGGAAAGCAAACAGGAAATGACAGAAGGCAGACTATAATGATGCACAAAGATGATGAGACTCTTAATTGTAGGCCCTTTAGCCCAATATAAATAAAATGGGATAATCATTTTCTCAATTTTATGAACCTCCCAAACTTTATTTCATTAGAATTTTCTCAGTTGGCATAGGGAATTTAAAGAAATTAATTTAACTATAATCTCTGTGAAATTCTTGGGGAACTTAAGAGTACCTGATTTCAGGTACAAGTTGAACCTAAAGTCATGTTTCCAGTGACAATCTTATCAGATTTATTAATGTCACAAGTATTTGAAAATGGAAGTCAATTTAAGGATCGAGGAGTGCCTAGTCTAAGCTTTTCAGCAACAGTGATTGATGACAATTAGAAGGTTGCATTGCAAGGAAAAAGCTCGAGCATTCTACATTTCATTTTGAAGGAGGCAATCTCATCAAAGAAAAGTAGCTCTGCTTGTTTCAGGACTGCAATTTTGATTTCAATGCTTCGATCACTGCAGAGAAATCATCGTCACTGAGACCATAACCTTTTGCTACCTTATATAGTTCATTTGCAGCAGCTGCAATTGGTGTGGGTTGTGAGACTGATTCGGCTAATCCCAGAGCAAGTCTCAAGTCCTGAAACAATGGTCACCAGTTAGCCAAAACTTATATTAGAAAATTCATTTCAATAGTGCTGGTGATGCAAGATCATTGCAAACCTTCTGCTGATGCTTTAAAGGGAAAGCAGCTGGGTACTGAGATTTGATCATTGAAGGACCTTTAAGAGAGTACATTGGTGCACTGATGGCTCCCTGTGACACCACCTGCCAGAATGAGTGAACTTCATGTAAGCTTGGCAACTGTTACTCGCCAAGAGTGACATTGTCCTATAACTCTTGCAGTAACGTATAGTTCCTGACAGTTTCTGCACACAGCAATTATACCTATCCACAAATTGGTTATGGTACCTCATAGCCCCATTTATTACTATGCATCTATTTTAAGAAGCCAATGTAAGCAACAAAAATGAGCATAAACTACTTGTTATTCAGTTCCAAGTTCACTGGCAATTCCCTAGTGTCATTATTTAGTAAGTACAACAAGAACAACAATCCAATGAATTTTCTTGCAGTTTAAGATAAGTAACCACAAAAAGATACATTGCAACAAGAAATGTTTTGACTTTAGAGTACCTCAACCAGTATGTTAGGGTCCAGTCCTACTTTCTCACTGAGAAGCAAACCTTCGGAAAAAGTTGCCATCATACTGCAGATTGTAGGAAACAGCAATGCTAAAATTTCAGTCAGTGCAAGAACAAAATGAATAACCAAATAACAGGAGAGTAGCAATATAGGACCTTCCCATGACCATGTTGACAACTAGTTTCATGGCAGCCCCATTTCCAACTTCCCCAAGGTAAAATCTTGACTGGATTCAAAAATCACAAATCTGTGTGAAAAATTTGTACTTAGTCCCTTGCATATAAGAGAAGGAAAAATGTACCTTTCCCATGACATCTAGGAACGGAGACACTGTTTCATACAGAGAATTGTCACCTGAAAATTGCAGCCTATGTTTCAGTTTCTATCTGGTCATTGGCTGTTCATGAAACACTGATTGAGCAAAGTATGGATAGCATCATAAACACTGAATTTCAGAAATGCTCAATTGATGGTTCTCATGTTGGGATTTCATTAGATTGAAATTCCAAAGTCAAAACAATAACATAATCAAGAACTTCATAGAGCTGATAATGCTAAAACATATTAGGGGGCATCCCAATGTACAAGACTCCCACATTTGTGGGGCTTGAGCTAGGGTTAAATATACGTAGCTTTTTTCTTTTTTTTTTTTTTTTGGCATGGAGGTTGTTTTTAGGACTCGGACCCGTGAACACCAAGTCACAATAGAGTAATCTTTTCGTTACACCAAGGATTGCCTTTCTCACCTGCTGTAAGGAATATAAGTTGTCCATCTTCTGCAGGCTTTTTAGACCCAGAAACAGGAGCCTACAGGAAAACATTCAGATCTGATGATAGTTATTTCAAGTGGTCTCATTAGGTGACTCTAGAAAGTATGGTCATTGCAAAAAGCAGAAATTCTCACCTCCAAAAATGATGCCCCAGTAGCTTTGATACGTCCACTGATCAATTTTGAAGTGCCACCATCAACTGTTGAAACATCCACATAGCTGAAAATGTCGTAAAGGTATATTCAGATGAGTCACACAGGAAAACAACCTGCAAAAGCAAGATACCATGCCAAAATGGAGAATAAAAAAGGAATCACATATTTTTACAAAAGGCTTCTAATATGGCGAGAGCTCTGATGAATGAAGAAAAAGAAACTGCTAATCATAAGGAGAACATAGAAATGTTACCCTTTTCCTGGACTCATGCCGCTTGCGGCTCCTTGATTGCCACATGCAACCTCCACCTGAGAAAAGCCACCCATAAGTTGTGCCACATAAATAGCATTATAAGCAGGCAACTGAAGTGGAAAACATACGCACTGCACTTTCAGGATCAGCAAGCATGGCAAATGTGACATCACACACTGCAGCTACTTCCTCAGGAGAAGGTCTATACCTGCATAAACAGTGTCCATAAGCATAGAATGCTTCCTTTTGAGATTGGAATTTCAGTATATAGATTCAAAGAGAAAGAGAAGAAAGCACTAGGAGCAATAACAAACATATGTATACATGTGCAGACCTTGTTATATACCTATTGAAGTAAAGATAGTCATGTGACATACTCACCATTTCTTGAGCATAAATAATGCTAATTAAGGAGCATAAGCACATTCACAACCAATTACTCTCCAACCCCATTATGAATGCCTTTTGTTTCATTTGTGGGGTTACAAAAAGTCATTTTTCTAGCCCCACCAGCAAGCTTACCATATAGTCCAATAAAGTTGTCAAAGATGAGCAAAGGAGACAAGTGCACAAGTAGGCATGTCAGTATATCAACTTTTATCACATTTGCAGCTACAAAGTTTCTTTTTTACCACAAACTATCACTTTTCTGCTTATCACATTAGTGTCAAGTAGAAGTCCTTGTGTTTTTGAGTCTCATCTCATCCACATTGTTGTCACCAGTGATTCATATTCAGGTGAATTCCGTAATGATGTAAAAGTTCCCAAAAACATCACATTCCACAAGCTTAAATACTTACTTTGCACCCAAGCTCATAAGAGGATCACATTTGCTCTTGGTCCTGTTCCAGACAGTCACATCACACCTGCAAGATGCCAAAGTGCTGATGAAATGCCAGAAAAAACTTTCAATTTACCTCACATTTTAGTAGCTATTACACTTGATTGATTATGCTCTAAAGTATAGCCACGGTTTTGATACAGTAAAAGTATGCAACCAAGTCTTGTGATCTCTGATGAAAACTTGTCAAGAAACAATCCTTTCATTTACATGGAAGAAAAGAGACTGGAAGTTCATTTAATTCTACATAGGGAACCAGAAGATACCCAGCCTTTATGAGATTCTGCGCCATAGGATAGCCCATGATTCCAATTCCCAGAAATCCAATACTCAAAGACTGCTCATCTGCTGTAAATTTCAAAACAAGATTAAGCTGAGTGGTGTTGTATACCAAACACCCAAAAACAATTATCGCTGCCAATTTCCATTACCATCAGCACCACCACCAGAAGCCCCCATGGAGCAAATGCAATATAAACTTACCATACGATTCCTCTGTACTAATGGTAATTTTCCGTACTATCAAAACACTGTATGTCAGTTTCCTTAAGACAATTGAAAAATCTAGTAGTTATTAAGGCATTTGGCATGATAAAGCTATAATTCCTACAACCCATGAATCTTCTAACTCGGAGTTGCTGAAGTGAGTGTAATCAAGTTCATATACAGCCAAAACGAAAAAACAGAGCAATAAAGAGTGTCATCGAGATTAGATAAAGGCAACACCTTTAGCCGGACCACTGGATGCTCTTGCAGAGAAAGCTTTGAAAGAAACAGAAAAGGGCTGTTTTGTGGGAAAAGAAGAAATGGGAAATGCTCTAAAGTTGATGTTTGGAAAAAGAGGGCAAAAGATTGAGCGAGTTGCCATGGCAGTTGAAGATAGCAGTTGGTGACCGGTCTTGACTAATAACAAAGTCATAACCCTTTGTTTTGCCTGTGGAATTTGTAGCCAGAGCTGGCGTTTCTATCCAATGTTCTGTATGTTAGTTATTGGATAAAGATGGAGATAAAACTGAACTACAGATTCTACTAACCAAGAACTAACTGCTCATTCTTGTGTACCATGTCTTCTTTTTATTTCGGAAAATTTTGGTAAACGCCATTAAATTAAATTGATGTGTCCCACTGGCGAGTTCACACTATCATTATTAGTCTTATGTTTTTAATTTTACATAATTGCAATGATTATGAAATTGCAACTATACACAATTATTGTGAATGTATCATACTTATTACATCATAATTATTTGGTAAAGTCTTGATGGAATTTCTATCAATGCCCTTTCATTTCATTTTTTGATTTTGATTTGGTGAACAAAAACCAGTGGCTTTAAATCTATGCAACCCTTCTACAAGTTTTTACAAAATTAGTAACAATGAAATGCTATTTGTGATCCAGGAGAAAATTTGTACTACCCTTTTTCCCTAATATTTTTTATCCCAGTATACATATATCCTGCTTGCTTTGCTTTTCTTCTGTACCATTCCCTCCTCCTCCACTTTTGGTTCCTTGGTTACATTTCTGTCTTTTCACTATTGCCCTCCTCATTTCCTTCTCTACTTCTCCTTATTTTTATTTCAATATAAAACTCAATCCTCTTCTTTGTGCTCAAGACAGCTTGGGAAGGAGTAGACAAATCATCCAAACCAACCCATGGAGTATTATGGTGAAAAACTCAGCGAGTTTACAAGCAATGTTGACATAATGGTAAAGATGAACTTAAAATTATATAAGTCAAACGCATAATTTTAAGGTAGAATGTCCTCTAACACATCCCATAAAACCAATAAGAGTTGCAACAATGAAAGTCATGTCATTAATCCAAGTTTAGCTAAACGTGATTACTCCTCAGTCAAAAAAGTAATGTTCTTCTTTGTAGTATACACGTATATCCCAAAGAAGTAGAGGTAAAAACACTGGGCCGCCCAAGTTGTGAGTGTCTTCGATACTAAAAGACAGTTGAATCATAAACTTCACTGTTAGAATCACCAGTTCTATAGTACTAATATCATAAATTTGGGGCAACTGCCTGGTCCTATTTAACATGTAAAGTAAATCTTTCATATCTACCCACTTATAACAAGAAGCAACGTCTTCTACTTCCAATAAGGATGATACCTTTCGCCGCCACCGTGGGGAGTACCTCCATGTTCTTTGTCATTGTCATGGTTGCCACTAACAGCAACACCATTGCCATACCATTTGCCACTGCCAAAACTCTCACTACCACTGGAATACACAGCAACGCCACCATAAGCAGGCAGCATAGGAAAGCCATTGCCTCCATATCCACCACCAGCATACATGAGTGGCCCAAAGACCCCAGATCCAAAACCATACACACCATAGGCACCATAAAGTCCAACAGCACTTCCAACATAGCCACCCGCATAAACTCCATGAGCAGGGTATCCACAATAGCTGCCATAATCACCATATCCCCTGCTCACGTTTCCATTGTAACCACCTTCTGACCCATGAAAAGTGCAATGCCCACCTGGGCCGTTGTCAATTCTAACAGAAGACTTGGCAGCTCTGCCATAATCACCACCACTTCTTGGCACAGCCACCTTGATTTCAACCTAAACATAATATTAGAAAGCTCAAGTTCCAAGCATTTCACACCAACACTAACAAATATCAAAGAGACTTGCAATGTATACCTGTTTGCCTCCAATTTCATGTGTCCTGCCCTCTGAAAAGACTCGTTTAACAGCATCTTCGCTCTCAAAAGTGACAAATCCAAAGCCCCTAGACCGGCCTGTTCTATGATCTAACATAATCTGGTGGTCAACAATGATGCCGTAAACAGAGAAGTATTCCCGTAATTCTTCTGAAATCAAAATGCATAGTCCAAACAGAAAATGAGTATGGATAATATGGAAAAGGAGGAACATAGAATGTTCTGAGGATGAACTAATTATAACCTTCAGTCAAATATGCTGGCAATCCGCCAACAAAAATTTTCTTTGATCTTACCACCCCACCAACCCCCAATTCTTCCCTTGGGACTATCCTCTTAACTTCCACCTGAGATTAAAATGCACCACAATTTTAGTCATCTTATAAAAAAGATAACCAAGGTGAACAAAACTATTTAATGCATCAAAAATATCTGCAAACTACCGCTCGCCCATCTACAACATGGTCCAACTCCAAAACCACATCAGTAACGGCTGGGTCAGCGAATGTTACAAAACCAAACCCCCGTGGCCGCCCAGAATATCTATCTGTCATTATTACAGAGTCTTGAAGTTCTCCATACTGGCTGAAGTAATCAGCAAATGTCTCTGAAACCAAATGGAAATAAAATGTATTAAGAACAAAGAGTTTGAACAACAAACAAATAACACAGAAAATCGCAAAAGGAAAGAAACAAAGGATATGAGCCAGCTCAATACTAATTGAACCAATCACAGGCATAAAGGAGTTGTCATAGGAGAACACTCCTCTTTATGCAGATAGATTCACATATGCATGACAATCAGCAACAAAGGTCTCTGGCTGAAAATCAGCAATAACCGGCAGTCTAGCAAGTTAGAACCCTGTCTTTTCTTGGCCTAGATTTCAACTCGAAGAAAAAAGGAAACATGAGGAACAAATGAGAAAGATTGAGCTGTGTTACTACCTATGCAAGCTGAGAGAAACTGATATGAACCTTGAGAGAACCACAACCCAAAAGCAACTCAAATCATGAAAGAAAATATACCAAATACCAAAAATGCTCACAGAATCACTAATATCTTGCATTTAGTTCTAACAAGAATCCAAACCCATGAAAAACACAGAATTATAGCTCAAAATTAGTAGTTAAAAATATAACTTTTCATCAGAAAAAGCAAGAAAGGCAGTTCAAAATCATGAAATTGAGAACTTAGCATACCTTTAGTAGTATCCCACGAGAGACCACCAACGAAGAGTTTCCTACCAACAGTAACCATAAAGCCAAAAAACAAAAAAGAATTATTCTTCCATTAAACCCAAAACCACCATCAACAATAAACCCAACAAAAAGCCCGAGTCTTTTTGCATATAAAATCAAAAACAAACTAACCCAGAAAAAGAAGAAGAAGGAGATGGAGAATTGTGAACATTGGGCGATTGCTTTCCATCATCAATAGTGCCGCCCATCACTTCCACGTCTTGAAGCTCTTCACAGAAATCACCAGCAACTTCCTCCTCCACTTCTTCCTCTTCCTCTTCTTCTTCTTCTTCTTCTAGCCCATTAAAGGCTAGAATTTCATCTTCTTCGAACGGCTGATCCTCAAATTCAAATCTCATTGAAAAAGATTGGTTTTTTTAATGTTGGGTTAGCCTTAAATTGCCTATTTCTATGAACCCTTTACAATAATTGGCTGTTCTTGGGAAAGAAAAAGGAAGTTTGGTTGATTTAGTTAACTGGGGAGTTAATGGTAGGGTGCAACCTGACTTTTCTACTTCAGCTGCAGATGGCTTTATATCAGAGCAGATGCATGAGGAGGACATTTTCTTTCACAAAAAAAATTTAATTTATATATTGACACTGACACAGGCTGATCCGATATGGATGAACGCGAGTAAATTAACACCGTTTAGATCATGATAAACACCATTTTAATCATTATTTTTATATTTAATTTTTTATTAATTATAATTAGGCATGTAACAAGTATGAATATATCATGAAATTGTGACATGATAATTTTATAAATTCTTGTTTCACGCTAAAAAAATCATGGGTGTATATAATATTTACTTTAATCAATTACAAAATTAAGTTAATTCTCAATTGCTTATTATTTTCTTTTTCTTTTTTGGGTAAATTTTATTTGGTTGTTTGTAATGAGTTTGGATTTTGGCTTTGCTTTTACACTCACTACTTTCTTGTTAGCTTTGCCCACTGCAAACGCATGAATATGAAATTCATGTCTCATGTTCAACAAGAACAGAAGTCTTCTTGTCAATTTCATTGTTTGAGGCATCCTTTCTGTATTTTATTTTTTTTTTATTTTTTTGAATTCTTTAGATGATTGTTGACATAAATTTTGAGGGGGAAAAAAAAAAAGCAACTGCATTTGACTTTCTTTCCTCTATTTCTTTACATTTACTTTATTAATATCTTGGTGAACTATAATATTTTTTATTAATATATATCATATTCATAATCTTCTTGCATTGCATTCTATCTAAGTAAATCTAGGTATTTGATACATGTGACCTTGAGATAACAATTAAGTAACTTTCCCTTGAGTATACTCAATGAAGGAATGATTTGATTTGATTGGAATTATCCATAAAAACATGGTTCTCTGACATAATAAATTTGTAGGCAAAACTAAGCTCTGTCCCCTAGAAAAACCTACAATGAAAATTAAAATATATTGTAAAATTTTAAAATTAATAATTATTATGAAGAAATATTAATAATTTTTGTAAAAAATTATTATTTAATTTTATTCAAAACATCGTCAAACAATAATTAATATTTTATGATTTTTTTTCTTTATTGTTAAAAAAAAAACACAATGTAAATGGCATCTGTGGTTAAAAAAAAAAAAATTCACAAAAAGGCAAGTGTTAGACAATGTTATTCAAGAAATTAACAACATATCACTACTGTTGCTACTTAAAGCCAACTTTGGACAACACAAAGTAGATAAAGATTGCATTCAATCAAATGGAAGCCGCCATCAATCATCTTCGTCCTCATCATCAACATCATCCATAAATTCTTCTTACTCCTCGTCACTTTCTTCTACATCCTCCTCACCATTATTATCATCATCACCCACAATGAACCCTCCTTAGCGTCTCATCATCATCTTCATCATCATCTTCTTCTTCTTCACGATGGTTAATAACTTTCCTGGTAATGCCAGCACCTTTCTTCCTTGATGAACCTTGACGACCATTTTGTCTATCCTTTGATCGTGTCAAGTACTCAGGTCCAACGATCCTTGCTGTTTTCGTGACAATATCTTGATCATCATCTTTGCTCTCATCAGTCCAATCCTCGTCGTCCTCATTACTTCCACATCTCCTTTTCTTTCTCTCTCTCTTTCTCCTCTTGCTTTCACTTCCGACATCCTCACCATCGGATTCCCCCAAGAACCAATCCCAATTCTTCGCGTCCCGAATTCTTTGCTCAGGATAGCAGTCAAACTCACGCCCCATTACAAGAAATCCGAACTCTGCATCTCAGCATACAATTAAACATCCTCGTTAGACTTACAATGTTATTTCTTGCAAATTAAGACAAACAAAAAAGACATCCTGGCATCTTACAAAATGATTATAATTATATGTTTTTTAATATATATAACAATTAATTCGTTAATTAATTAAATTCAATTCACATTATTTATTTTTCATTCAATACAGACTAATTACCAGAAGCTTACGACATCTTAACTCAAACTCTGCCAATAACTAAAAATGACATTAATTTTTGCTAATGAAAAAGAACTAGTGGTAGTAAAGGGCCGTAATCTAATATAAAAAGGTCAAACCTTTAACAGGATCAAGTCTCGAAACGTCCACGTTTTCCGAGTCCCCACTCACTTCACTTGCTCCTTCACCTTCTACTTCCATTCTTGCTCCCGAGCTTCCGATTCTCTTCTTCTCCACCTTGAACCAAACTGGGGTCCCACTTGAAACGCAGAACCAATCACCGGCTGCCACCTCACCTCTCTCAAGCTTCCTGAAGACCCCAACCTCGCCACCGACTCGTCGTACCCAAATGGGGTTCTTGCCGATGACCTCAAATAAAGCGGTGGGCTCTGTTTGGGGTCCGGCTTGTTGAAGTTGAAATCGAACGTGCTGGCGGGAGACGGTCCTGTCTTTGGTGTTGAAACCGTTGAATCTTCCAAACACGGCCTCCGATTCGCCGTCAAGTTCGATTCTTGACCCGTCTTCGCCTCCAATTTCCATTGATTTTCTACGAACACGCAGACGCAGCAACGAACAGAAAATAAAAGGAAAAAGAAGAACTAGAAAAACGGGTGTCCGACGGATGACGATCGTCGGTTGGACGAGATATCTCGGTCTACCGACACGTCGGATCAATCGGTGACTGCAAGAGAAAAATGAGCAATGGGATTGTTAGTGTACAAGGTAAGATGGAAACTTGGGTACATGGAAATTTCATTCCATTGGTTCTTTTTTCTTTTCTTTTTTTCATAAGTCAATAATAAACTTTCATTTTTGGCCATTTATGGATTTTGTAATTACATATAAAATTTTTTTTAATTACATCATTTGCTTTCAAAAATTGCAACACACTCAAGGCAAGGCTTTATTCCTAAGAAATATTTACTTGGTATGAATTTACATTTTATTCAAAAGGGGAAATTAGGGAGAAATTGGTTGGTAAGCAAACACAATTAGACATAATTAAAAAAAAAATGGACAATAAAGGTGAAGAATGTAGATGGTTGTCATACTAAGAATGCTTCTATTTGAAACTATGATGTTTTTTTTTTTTTCTTTTTATGTAGATGTTGCTTTTGAAATAGAAAATGATGGCAAATTAATATGTAAAAATAAAAAAAAAATAGTAAAAATATTTATTTAATTATTATTATTATTTATTTATTTTTACATTTTTGCCCTCGGTCCCCAAAAGACAAGTCGTCCATCTCTTTTGCTCACGAAAAGTGAGGAGGTTAGGCAACACAAACCGTCGGTCGGTCCTCTCCAAAAGTGACGGTGTACACGATACAACCCGTCGGTCGGTCATCTCCAAAAGTGTCAGCGTACCCGTCGGTCGGTTATCTGCAGCCGACGTGTCAAGCAGATCAAACGGCATGTCGTCCTGACCTGCCGACAGCGAAATATTCCGTCTTCCGGCTCCGGCTCCGGATTACATCCAAAACGCGCTTTTCCTGTGAGCAATCAAGACAAAAACGACGAGTCGTTGCCACCTCTCTTCTTAGAATCACCAAATTTCACATCTAACCGAAACCTCAATGGAAATTATTTGCTTTTCTTTTGATTTTTTTTTTCTCATTTGATTTCACTTTATTGCTTTTTTATTGTTTTTTTTTGGGGGGGGGGGGGACGGGGGGGATTTCAATGAAGGGATAAATTGATTATGGGTATAGAAGCAAACGCGTGTTTTTTTTTTTTGTCCTTTTGGGCAGAATTCAAATGGGTGTTGAACGATTCACGCAATTTTTTGATGAAATGCCTCACTGAAAATTTTGATATTTTTGGTTATATGGGTTGGTTTTGTTTAAACCTTTTTTGTATTCTTTTTTCAATCAAAATGCATTAGAAAAGGGTCTTGTGGATTTGTGGGGTTTTGCATGTTAAAAAAGTTTATCCTTGTTCAGAGAGAATATCAAAAGTTCAAGTCTTTGAGCTTTCAGTTGAGTGATTCTTGAAACTTTAAGAGAGAGAGAGAGAGAGAGAGAGAGAGATTTATGCTTGTTTGCAGTGAAAGTTTGGATTTTTTAGTGCAGGGATTATAGTTTTTTTTTTAATTTTTTTTATAGCTAATCTTTTTGGCCTAAATTTAGCTCGGTTCATCGTTTTTGTATTCGTTCTTCAATCAAAATGCATTAGAAAAGGGTCTTATGGGTTTCTGGGTTTTTGAATATTAATAAAGCTTAATCCTTGTTCAGACGGAATTCAAATGTTCAGTTCTTTAAGCTTTCAATTAAGTGGGTCTTGAAACTGGAAAAGAAATTTGAGATTTATGGTTGTTTTTAGTGAAAGTTTTTGATTATTTTTCTTAGCTCATGGCTTGTAGCTTTTTGTCTCTATAGCCAATCTGTTGGCCTAAATTTAGCACAGTTTTGTACAACCACAATGTCGGGTGAAAAGAGACCATTCTTTAGTTTACTCATGAGAACTCCATGTCCTTCCTGCCTTATTTTTGGGTTCAGTTTGTTATCTACGAGCTGACCTTGTGTTCTTCTGGGGCTCGTTTAGCGATGGCAGGCTCTGCTCAAGACTCTGTTGCTGAGGAGTCACTAGCTGATGCTTATGGAGGTCGTCTCTGTGATGACCCTGGCCCAATTGATGCTTCTGTACTCTATGATCAGAAGGAGCATGTATCTTCAGCTATCTGGGAAGGACAGGTAGTGATCAATGTGAGATAACTCTTTAATTTCTCCTTTTGGTTTTTATGATCAATGCTGCTAAGAAGTTGAATAATTTATGTGGAATAATTCGTACAGGAGCGTGGTGCACTTAGATGTCATGAGCACACCTCAAAGCTAGATGAGTGGAAGTTGACAGCAAAACAAAATGAGTTGGTTGAAAAAGCTGGGTTTAGGCACTTTATAAAGATAGGAGCATTTAGTTTAGATAACCAACTCATTTCTGCGCTAGTTGAAAGATGGAGGAAAGAGACCAACACATTTCACCTACCTGTTGGGGAGCTGACAATAACTTTGGATGAGGTTGGGTTCATCTTAGGGCTACCAATTGATGGAGAGCCTGTTTTAGGTGTAGCAGTAAAAGATTCTTCTACTGACCTTACCTGTGAGAGGCTTTTAGGGAAGACGCCATCATCTAATGATCGAAGAGGTGGGTCTGTGAAGCTATCTTGGTTGAAAGAATCCTTTTCACAGTGTTCAGAAAATGGATGTATTGAAGATGTTGAGAAATATACACGAGCTTATCTTCTGTATTTAGTTGGCAGTACCATGTTTTCTACTACTGGTGGGAACACTGTTCCTGTTATGTATCTGCCATTGTTTGAAGATTTTGACAAGGCAGGGAAGTATGCTTGGGGTGCAGCAGCATTGGCATTTTTGTATAGAGCTCTTGGAAATGCCACCAGTAAATCTCAAAGCACAATCAGTGGATGTTTGACATTGTTGCAGGTTGCTTGGTCTTTTTCCATTCTTCTAATTTTGTTTTTATTTTTTTGCCTTCTATCCTACAGATTTTGTTTTTTCTTGGGGCTGTTGTTGTGTGTTGGGGGAAATTGGGTTGCAATATAAAGAATGTAAAGTTGCATGTATCCTGGCTAAATTCTTGGCTTCCAGTTGAAAAACTCATTTTGGATTTATTCCAGTGTTGGAGTTACTCTCACTTAAACATTGGTCGCCCAAAACTCAGTCAAGACTTGACAAATGATGTCTTTCCCCTTGCACTCCGATGGAAGCAAAAACAAATTGGTCAGCGAGCAAAATGCAATCTTGTTCAGTACCGCAAGGCATTGGATTCTCTCCAACCATGCGATGTAAGTTTCTGAAATGTTGTGGAGTCTGAACAATTTCTATGTCCTAGCTCATGCAAATGATGATATGATTACTTCTTGTGGGCATACAGGTTGACTGGTTACCTTACGAGAATGCTGACAACATTGTACCAGAAGATATCAAATGTGATTTAATTCTAGGCAGATCAAAAACAACATTGGTTTGCATTGATAAGGAAGAGAAACACCTTCCAGATCGTTGTTTGAGGCAATTTGGCATGTGTCAACCAATCCCACAGGAAGTACAGCGAGTTAATGTGAAGTCAGAGTCAGCAGGATACGCTGATTTAAGTTGTATGGAATGGAAAAAGCGTCAAGAAAGTATAGTTGCATGTGATGACAGCTTAGATGACAGCAAATACAAAGAGTGGTACTCCAAGATCACAAGAAAATATGTTGGACGCCATACATCTTTGGAGTCTCTGTTTCGGCAGACAGTAAGCCTCTTGCTATCACTGTCTTTTATTGAACTTGAGTTCTCAAACATATCAGAATGTTTGAACATATCAACCTGTCTCATTTCACAGGTTGCTGGCATGACAAAGATGCTGGAGCTAGCACAGACTCTAACAAGAGATGACATGTCTCCTGCAAACAAAGAGATCATTGCGAATATAAAAAATACACTGACGAAGAGCTTGAAGAATCCTCTTGCATGTCCAAAGGATAAGCTGCCAACAAGAAGTGCCAAGAAACGTAAGCTGAAAGATGTCTGATTGGTGCTAAAATTAATTGCATCACGACATTTCACTTAGCATATGTAAAAGTTATTCCTAGCAGATTAGGAAGTCCTATGCCTAAATCCTTTCATTTTTCAAGTTCTCTATCAGTTGTGTAAAACTTAACCGAAAGCCATATTTGTGCATTTTAAAGATTGTTTTGGTGAATGGTGCTTTAATCAAGGAAATGCCCATATGGATGTAACGTGTTAATGGGCAGTGCAAAGTCCATTATGGTAGCCAACTAGCAACTGTCATTCAAGAGCAAACAGAGGCTTAACTTGACAAAAGTTCCTTGGCAAGTTCATAATTATGAGACGAGGAGTGAATCCCCATTACTTTTGATACTTTCCCTTTGAAAGACCTGAAAGTCAAACTTTTAGCTGTCAACTGGGTCCAGCATCTCTCTGAAAGTTTCTGTCCATAAGGTTTATGTGGATGACTGAATGTTATCATTAATCAACAATCAAATCCCTTTCTTTAATTGTGGAAATGAAGATTCTCCAACTTGGAGCAAACTGCCAAGTGTATTTTTATTGGCTGAACTGTTTAATTCAAGGCATTTGCTAAGCTTATTGAATAAGTGAAAGTTGTCAACATGCATGATTCCTTGAACATTGGCCAATGCCTTATTGGTTGAGGTCAAGTTGATTTTCAATCATGCTATTGCTTGTCTATGTGATGGGTAATTAGTAGGCAAGTGCTGGTTAGCTTGTAAAGTTAAAAAGTAATAGAAAAGGAGGGGAGAGAGAGAGAGAGAGAGAGAGAGAGAGAGAGAGAGAGAGAGAGAGAGAACAAAATGCCATTTCGAATAACTATAAAAATTCATACATTTAAAATAAAAAGATTGAGCATAGTATTTTTTTTTTCATATTCGAAATGGGACACAGAATAATAATTAGCTTTAGTGTTAATGCATAACATGTAGTGGGTATCATGTGCTATTACATGTTAATCGACTAAGAAGTTGCCTACTTTAAGTATTTTGATTGTTTAGTATCTATCTTGTAACAATTTCAAATTCATGTTTTAAATTGACTAGGTTAGCTTGATTAATCACATTAAAGGCTTCTACATTTCTTAAAATCTAATAATTTTGGGGGTGGTCCATTGTTAGACATAAAAGAATGGACATAGTGAGAGATCGAGATTGGTGCCTTTTGTCCCTAATCTAAGTTATATGGATTATTGGGTACAATTATTTACAAGTAGTACAGGAGAGTATTACTGAATTATAAATTGCTAACCAATTTGTTTGATTTGGGGGAGACAAAAAAAAATTCCAAGATAAGTCATTCACTTTCAAACAAACTTCTGCAAATGCTGGTGGATATGGTAGATGTTTTTTTTTTTTTCCAACCTATAATGAACTTGACCAAGCTTTATTAATTGATAGGTGTGCATTTATACTTTCATGGTTATACCATTTTACAATTTGTGTGTTTTTTTTTTTGAATTAAAAATTAAATTGGATGCTGAAAAAGGAAAAAAGGAGAAATTTTGTGGTTGGTTGCCATAGGAATCATCAAGACAGCCCAGTGACAGAGGCATTGGAAACATTGTCCCTCTGGTAAAAGTTCTTTTTTTTTCTTTTCTTTTCTTTTCTGGGTCCATGCTTCTAATATAATTACTTTCTGCCTTTATAAGAAATAGTAGCATGGAGGCACATCAATAAGGTGGGTGTTAGCAACTTTAATGTAGTCTAATGGCAAAGACCATCTTTGATTTTATTTTATTTTTATGTTTTTTTTTTTAAAAAAAAACAAGATAGCAGCATACTATGCAAAACAGTTAAACAAATGATGACTGATTGTGAATTTCTTGATTTTAGGATTCATATTTTTGTATTTTTTTAATATTATCACAAGAAAGAAAAAAGGTGCAAAGACAAAAATGAAAAAAAAAAACTGTCCTATATATTGATTTTCAATCTCAAGCCAGGAAAGGTGCAAAGACAACTTTCCTTAACAAAGCACTTACTGTTCTTTTCATGTTACCCTATCTTCCCTTCCAATTCCTGCATTAATAATCAACACAATGAGTTATATTACCTTTTATTTATATATATATATATATATATATATATATATATAAACATGTTCATGAATGTTTAGATAAATTTGTGACCATTTTAGAAACCTCCAAATTAAAAATAAAAAGAACATTACACTAATTAAAAGAAGGAGAAAGAGAAAGAAAAAGAAAATACCATGTAAATTAACTTATAATTACATTATAAATAAATTTTTCATCATTTGAGAAAGGACCAATGTCCTATCATAAAAAGAGAAGAAGAAAAGAATAAAAAAAAAAGATAAGTTGACTTGTAATCGCATCTCCCACCAAATTAACTTATAATAAAATGTAAATTCTTTTAAATAATAAAAAAATTATATTATAAATATATTAATTATCACATATTATGTATATTAAATTATTTTTTATATTTGATGTTGAAAATTTTAAATTAATTAAGGTGAATGTTTATAAAAATTCAAATCTAAAGTAGTTGAAAAAAAAATACCAAATTATTAATTAAGTAATTACTTTAAGTAGTATAATAAAATATAATTAAGGTAATTCATTTTAGTATTAAAATTTATTGTTACATTGCGTCAACCGTCTTATTACATCATCAACTTTACTTTAATTGAAAATCTCTCCCTCCTCTTTCCTTCTCTCTCTAACACACACACACAAAAGTAACCCCGTTAGAACCGGTCTATCCATCAATTTGCCTTTTCATTCTCAGCTCAGCTCTTTATTAGCCTCCTTTTTCCTCTCTCTCTCTCTCTCTCTCTCTCTCTCTCTCTCTTTGGGGTTTTGATTCTTCTACAGAAAAAAATAAACTTCCTATCTCTCTCTGTGTTTTTGTGTGTAAAGGTGCAATCTTTGGTTATTTGGAAATGACTTCTGTGAAGAAGAACAACAACTTATTGCCACCAGGTCTGGTGTCCAATCTCCAAGAAGTGTTGCTTAGTAAGAAAGGAGACAGAGAAGGTGACCCAAATGATGAATCACCAGAGCCATCTACTTCTTTTACTTCCAAGGAAAAATCATTGGACCCACCAGAAGAAGAAGAAGAAGATCATTCAAAGCCTATTCTTTTGGTCACCAATGGTGATGGGATTGAGTCCCCTGGTCTTGTGTCTCTTGTTGAAGCTTTGGTCCTTGAAGGGCTTTACAATGTCCATGTTTGCGCTCCTCAATTGTGGGTTTTTCCCTTTTCCTTTCACCCTGTGTTATTTTCGTTCTTTTATTTGGTTTCCTGTGTTCATCACCTTATTTGGGTACCTGGGTATTTTTGTTGTTTAATGATACCATCTGGATGGTGTCTGATTTTGAATATCATTGTGATATAGATTTTGTGCTTTTGAGTGTGTTTCCTTATCTGGTTAAGTTTTGTTTTCTTGAATTTTTTTGGGTTAATCATGTTGCTTTGCTGTGTTATGGGATAAACTTTCAAGTATGGATATGTGTGCTCTCTTTTGTTTGATATTCCTATCAGCATTTTTTCCCTCATTTCAGTTTTTGTTTCATGAGTACATCTTGTTATTTCTTTACTCTGTGAATTGGTTTGTGTAGGAACAAATCATTAGCCAGCCACTCCTTAACTCTGCGAGAAACGGTTGCTGCAACTTCTGCTGACATTAATGGTGCTAAAGCTTATGAAATTACAGGTAGAAACACATTTAGTTTCTATGCATGTTATACTATTAATCCAAACTATGAATTGTTTTGCTTGATTGGCTCTTGCTATCATCTTTTTGTTGAACATCTTTAGGATCGAAGGTGTCTTAATATGAACACTTACGTTTTATGATATGATGTGAGCTAGCCAACTTTTGCTTACTGGGCTACAATCATAATTGCATATTGGTTATTAACTTGAGTTTTCTTTTTTTCTTCATATTTTTTTTCTAGATATGCTGCCTGCTGAATGCTTGATGTAATGCATTGCCCGTTTGCCAATACTAAGTCCTTTGAAATGGAATTTGTCACTCAGGGACTCCGGCAGATTGTGTCTCATTAGCATTATCTGGAGCACTGTTTTCTTGGTCAAAGCCTTCACTGGTTAGCATTTATATGTTAACAAATATGAGATATGTGTAACTTGTTATTGAGTTGATTCCTGAGAACTTACTCACGGATTGATTTGATTCAGGTAATTAGTGGAATTAACCAGGGATCAAGCTGTGGTCATCAAATGTAAGTGCTCTGTCCATGCTTATCCATTGTTCAAGTGGCATCTTTTTCAATTTCTCAATACCAAATTACTTCTGAATCAGGAATTAGGACCATCATTGAGCTCATTCCTCAATTGCAAAATTTGTTCTTTTAGTGACAATAGTTGACTGTAAATGTTACTTGAAAATTCACCAGGTTCTACTCAGGTGTTGTTGCTGGAGCCAGGGAGGCACTCATTTGTGGGGTCCCATCTATATCAATATCACTGAACTGGTGAGTTGATGATCTCTTGCTGACTGCTGCCTCCTTCTTATTGCTCTTTGGTAATTTATTGGAATTATAATCTATTATAGGAAGAAGGAAGAAAGCCAAGAAAGTGATTTTAAGGAGGCAGTCACCGTCTCTTTACCAATAATAAGTGCTGCTATCAGAGATATAGAGAAGGGCGTTTTTCCAAAGAGTTGCTCACTTAATATAGAAATCCCCTCTTCTCCCTCTACAAACAAGGTAGTTATTTTCATACCATTTTCTGGTATATTGAGAGTTGCTGCTGATATGTTGCTGACACGAAACCAAGTGAAAATTGTTGTCTTGTGAATCATAGAGGCTATGATGCATGAGTTTCATGCCTAAAATTTGGGCGTAACTAAGAATTTAGTGAAACTAAAGAGGTGGCATTAAAGAAGAAGTGATTGTGCCTTTCTTCCCTAGTTTCTTTTACTTTGTGCCTTGTTTAACTTCTGAGTTGGGCAAGCTGAACAATATGTACACCAACTCTAACTTGGCAGGGCTTCAAGCTGACCAAGCAAAGTATGTGGAGAGCCCTGCCTAGCTGGCTAGCAATTTCAGCTAACAGGCATCCTCATGCTGGACATTTCATGTCTAATCAGCAAAGCCTTGGAATGCAGCTTGCTCAGCTTAGTCGAGATGCCTCTGCTGCTGTGAGTAATTCTTACCAAACATTATGCTATATCATTTCTTTTTCCTTACTACTGATTTTGAAAATATGATATCATCATGCATTGTTTATAGGGTGCAGCTCGTCGCTTGACCACACAAAGGAAAATTGTGGAGATTGATTCAGTTGGGGCTGCTGGAAAATCTGACACCAGCCGGGTGAAAAAGTATTTTCGCTTAGAGGTAAAAATAATTGATAGCAATAATAACTGCCGACACTGGATTTCAGAAGAGCTCCAAAATAGGTTTTGAGAGTTGAATGTGGTTGCACTTGTTTCTAATGGATTTTTTACATTAGGAATTTGTGGAATTCTAATATAAATTTAAATATGGAGTGGTTTGTGGGCCCTAAAGCTTTTGGAATCTCTCTTTTAATTTGTACAAACCATTTTGTTTGAAGCTTCTGCTGCTTGTATCTTTTGGAAATCCTCTGGAAGATAAAGTTTCTGGGTATCATATGAAATCTAGTTCTATAGAATACATCTGACATGGAACTAGAAGTTGCAATTACAGGCATGATCTTTGTGCTACATGATGAGTGGCAAAGAAGAACATTTATTATGAATGAATTTAGTAATATTCGATGATTATCCTACATCTCTACATGCCTGCATGATGTTGGTTCTCCCCTCTGCCAAAGTTCACACATGCACACACACTCACGGGAATTCTATCTGATAAGCACCTTCAATCGTGCTGTAAAATGATGACTCAGTTCTTGGACAAGGAGCATGAAGACACAGATGAGGACCTGGACTTCAAGGCACTGGAAAATGGATTTGTAAGTTTAAAACACTGAATATCCTGTTTTTTTTTTTTTTATGTAGGCTTCATAAAGGTGTCATCAGTTGGATGTTAACAAGGCTCATTTTTTGGATGACTGACCTACCCATGGATCTTCGATTTTTCCTTGTGTTATGCATGCCATTTGAATTTTAAAGAGTTGTCGCTATCTGTGAGGGCTGTGTATTGGGCACCATTACCACAACAAAAGTTGTAAGTGGGACAGCCTAGTATTTTTAGCTCTTGTTCAGGATCACCCATATCAACCCCAATGTTGTCCGCTTGCACCTAGGCAAGATATCTTTTTTATGACTAAGAATCCCTCACCCAAACCCCAAGTTGCCATCACAACCTTCACTGCAGCGGTTCCCACTTAAAATATGAAATACACCTAGGAGGATTCACACTTGAGGCCATGCGCCTACCCCACATTATCCTAAGTCTGCCTTCACCACTAGGCTAACCATTGACGATTGACTTACCCGGTAGATATTTTCTGGACAAGTAGTCACAGGAGCATCAACATGGGATACCAACTGATTAAGACCTTCCTGAAAAGCAGTGAACGTCTGATGAACTTGATTTCAGATGTCATATTTATCGAATCTCCACTGGTAAAACTGGAAGAATTTCCATTGCATTTTTGTTTTCCAAGTGCTACCGTCATTTTCGCTGTCCTCCATACCTTCAACTCGATCAATGGTGGATATAATTATCTTTATCTTCATTTGAAATGTCAGGTTACCATAACTCCTCTATCGCTGTCACCACGTATTGACTCAGACATTCATGCAGCAGCTTCAGATTGGATCTCTTCTGCACTTGAAGGGGACCAATAGACATAACACTTCGTTCCACTAATCAGTGCCTTTTTTCTTTTTTTTTTTTTCTGGGTTAGCAATTGAAGTAATTAGTCATCAATTGATTTGTGCTTTTCTTTTTGTTGTTTCCTTTTAATCATTTAATTTTTTTTGTTCTTGTTTCAACTCTTTGGTGGACTTGAATTGCTGAGTTGTTTTGTATTTTGTAGTGTTGATAAAATTGTAATGTAGAACAGCGTCTTATTTATAAGACCTTGCCTTTTCTTTAGTTGTTATGTTTTCTGCATTTGTAATCTTCTATTGATTTCAGAGGTATTATTTACAATCCTAATTGTGATGCTAAAAAGGATACAACTAAGTATATTTAACTTCTTTTTTTTTTTTTTGAAGTTTTTATAATGTGAAAATTTGATATATTGGAACTCTGAAACAGTGACACTAAGAAAATGACACAAATGATTTTCTGTCATATTTTTTACTTTTTACCTTTTATTTTTATTTAATGTCAAGAGTTCACAGTTGATTGAATTTGTACAACGTTGTATGATATATATTTTTCTCTAAACGACATAAACTTATTGACAAGCCTACTCTTCTTAGAGTAACACCACAAAAATAAAGTTACTTCCCTATGTGTTGGGGGTTATGGGCTTGAGTTGTAACCTCTTTAGTTAAACAAGTAAGTTTATATATATCTCACTATTATTTAGATTAAAATATACAAATATCATAAATTAGGATGTTTTTAGATTTCATAACACTAAAATTTCTTAATCCATCCCTTTGTAAAAGGGGCCTTTGTTTTTGAGCTAGAAGTCCAATTGGGCCATCTGCAGCCCAATCCCAGTCTTCCATTAAAACCCCTTCTCTCTGCTTCTTCTTCAAGAGCACCTTTTCTTTTTCTTTTTTTTTTTTTCTTGATTAGGGTTTTATTACAGAAGCGAAAAAAAAAAACTGAAATTTCTCAAAAAAAAAAAAAATGGCGACCACCAAAAATATAGTTAGAGCTGGGGCTTGGCTGATGAACAGAATGGTTCTATCAAAAAACACTAACTCCAACACTCAAATTGTGTCTCAGAGGTTTCAAGTCACTCCTCAGCTATTCCCTTCTTTCTCCAAGATGGAAACTTCTCTCCATTTTCCCCAAAAAGACGCCGATTCCAACAAAACAGCTGCTTCCAATCTTGGGTTCTTGCCTCCCTGTGGCCTCCCTTCTCTCCGCTTCTTCTTGCCTGATGGTACACTCTTTGTGACTCTGTGTGTGTGTGTGGAAACACTACAATTGGTTTAGTTTGAAATTGGTTCATTGATTGATTGATTGAATTAAGGTTGTTGGAGTCACTTTTTTTTTGTAGTGTTACACTGTTATACTGATTGATGTTTAAGGTTTGTAACTTTCTTGGGGCATTGTGTGTCCGAGTGTGTGTAGACACTGCATTTGGGAATTGATTCATTCGAAATTGAGTCAGTGATTGACTGAATTGAGAATGTTGTGTTTTTTTTTTTTCCTTTTTAAGTTTGTAACTTTCTGAGAGCATTTTGTGTCTGTGTGTGTTTGGGTCAGTGGTTGATTGAATTGGGATTAGTGAAGTCAATTTTGTTGAATGTTTTTACTGATTGATGTTTAAAGTTTGTAACTTTCTTGGGGCTGCTTGTGTGTGTACGAACACTGCCCTTGGAAAATGATTCATCGGATTATCAGGTTAGCGATTGACTGAATTGAGGTTATTGGAATAAAGTTTTTGTGTGTCCAACATCGATCCAGCTTAAAGTTGAGAACTTGTTGGGGCATTTTGGCAATCATATTTATTTGGGGATATAAAATGAAATCCCTTCATTTCCTGGGCTATTATTGTGCTTGTTCATATTGGTGAGCTGAAGTTGATTCTATGTTTGTCAGGTTGGGCCATTGCAATTTCCTTACTGTAATAATTCAAGCATGCTCGTTTGGGTTTGATGGCTTGAATGAATAGCTTCTAAGAAGTTGGCGATGAATTCATTTGCACTGTTTGCTTTGTGTCCCTGTTTTTCGTGTCACTGGTTCAAGTTGTGTTTTGCAGGAGATTCATCAAGTGAGCCAATGCTCTTATTTCCTAAACGGACATTCCAACCTAGCCTCATTAGGCGAAAGAGAAATCATGGATTTTTTGCACGGTATTGCTCTGTCTCATCCCTTTGTATTTTCTAGAGTAACAAATGGCTCAGCATAACTGCTAGTTCCTTTCTTCTTTTTTTACTTCAAGCTTTATTGCTTTGAACAAGCTAATTAGAGTATTGCCAGCTACACAAATTTGCATGACAACAATTGGCTTTTATGATGATTCTGTTGTCAATTTTTTGCAAACCAACCAATATCCTCGATTGGAATTGGATTTAGGGCTAGGCTTTTTGCTTAGATGATGGTAATGATCCATTTTATGGCACAAGTGGAGCTTTGTTTGTTGTTTTATGGCCTTGCTACAGGATATGTTAGCTGGTCATTTGAATGTTCTTGTTTAATTTTCTTTCCCCACTTTGTTAATTGGCTCAATAACCTTTCTGAAGTACCTAAGTCTTGCATGATTAATACAACTGTGCACATGAGCAGCAAGGCAACCAAGGGCGGTCGGAGAGTCATTGCTCGAAGAATAGCGAAAGGGCGCTCCAGAATTACAGCTTAGCTCTTCATTTACATATTGCTGGAATCAAAGATGAGATTGCAAAGCTTCCTTTGTCCATGGACTGTGCAAGTGTACTGAAAAGCCTGATCTCTTCCTTGATTGTTAACTTATTCCGAAGTCAGAACTTCATTTGTTACATTTTGGGTTGTCCTTTTCTGGAATTCTTGTGAAATTCAGCATCTTCCAAGTATTTATGTATTAACTGGTTTAGTTAAAGATTGTATTGGTTTCAGATTCAGTTTCATCTGTACTGTTATACATGTGGATCCAATGCTCCGCGGTTAATAGTGTTGCTAAAAGGAAGAATTTTGTCTAATATTGCCAATAGCTACTTTGCTTCATTGCCAATGTTGTAGTCATGGAAATGTGCTTATGGTTTTGGCAGTTTGGTGTCCTGAGCAACAGATTATAAAAGTCACTGCGTTTTGACATTTAGAGCCATCAATGCCTCCGTTTACTTTGCAACTGCACAATTTCATTATAGAAATCATGCAATGCCTTTATCTGACATGTAGTCCACCCTCCTCTGCGAGAGAACTTGTATAGCAATATTCATTGGATTTTTGTCTAAAATGGCATTGAAGCCATGGATGGACTGCTGCCGATTGAATTGCCAAGTAATATATGATGATTAAAAAATAAATTTAAAAAAAGAGAGAGAGAGGATTTTCATCTACCATCCTTGCTTAAAACTGTCATGGGGGGGGGGGTTCCTTCGGATATTGAAAAGAGTATTTTCTTAGTGTGAGATTGTCTTGCAAGAGTATCATAAATCACATAAAAATTAGACTTAAAAAAGAATTTAATTTTTCATTCTTCCATGTACAAGCTAATATCACAGCGAAAAAGTTTCTCTTAATAATGTATTGTTTATTATAATTAAAAGTCTAATTATTTTGGGTTCTACCAACTTAGCTGAAACCCACCATCTTAACAATTTAGCCCAAATTTTCCCACCCAAAAAAAAAAAGACTTTTAATTTAATCGTCTTTAAATTAAAAGTATAGAATTTGAGTTTGAATTTAAGTAAAAGTTTTGAATTTCAGTTCGAATTAATCAGGAAAGCGATCACCGATTGTTTTTTTTTTTTCTTCGTTTCCACACGGTAATATGATCATTAAGCCAAACCCTGAAAAGAGGATGATTTTGCAAGTTGAATCTTTCTACTATTAATGAGCAGGTGATCAGGAAAAACAAGCAAGCATCCAAGAAAAACATGAAAGGCCATAAGATCACCATCTCTTGGATGGATAGGAGCAAATTTCATCAAAGACGAACGGTTTTTGAAAAAGGTTTCAAACATCTAGATAGGTTTCATGAAATGATCACGCACCTTAAGTCCCTCGAGAACAGGTGCCAGAGCATTCCCTCCGTGTCCAATCCTTCTGGTAGCTGGCCAAGGGAAATGGCACTTCCGTTTTCGTCAATCCAGCAGTAAAGAGTATCATGCCCAGGCCATGGAGCATAGAAGTTGAAAATCTCCTCCCTATATTCTGTGCCAGTCCTTAAGAGCCAAAGAAGACGAAGAAATCTAACCAAATCGTTCCCTGAAGCAATGATATCTTTAGAGATCAGGCAGAGAAAACTCAACTCTTCTCCCTGGGACAGAAAAATTCTGATGTCATATTCTCTTGCGCCTCCCCATCCCCATCTCCCTTGCCTTCATCCCCTTCTCCATTCCCATCCCCATCACCATCTCCCTCGCCTTCGTCTCCTTCTCCTTCTCCTTCCTCCTCTCCTTGCCCCTGTACAGCTCTTCGCTCTTCCATCACCACAATGATCTCCCTTACGTCCTCTGGAATGCTACTATTGCCAACTGGTGTATAGTGATGCCTTCTACCAATCTGAAAAACAATGAAGACTGAGTATGTCTAAACATCTATACGGAAAATCATTTCCTGACCGCAAAAAAGGATTCATAACCAGTACATCTTTGGAACCATTCTGCAGTGGCCCCCGCCTATCAGAATTCAAAAAGAGAAAAAATCCACATCAGTTTTGTTACGACTCAATATCAACAAGACGAAGATTATGGTTCCAGAGAAAAAAAAAAAAAAAAAACAGGCTGAGAGAGAGATATCAACATGTTTTTATTTCCTTAGCGACCAAACAAGAAACCAATAATCCACGCATAATTGGGGGAATTTCCCTAGCCATTTGGGTTTATCTCAGTTGCCACAATGTACCCATAGCCAATCCGCCGCTCTTCATTTATTAATGTCTTCCATGAGCCTAACTATTACATGCTACCATATACTACGATAGACAGATTGTTTCTAAATGTTAATCTAAAAGCCAAACATGAAGGCTTCATAAGCACGAACTCTGAATCGTTGCCTCCAAATCCTATTCAAGTCTCCATACACAATCACACCTATACAAATATCCACCTTACATTGATCATGCCAATAATTTCTGTGACTCTGCCAAAAATGAAGTAACGATCACAAATTTGCAATTGGTGCGATCAATTATTTAGCTTCAACTTCATACAAGACACTCGTGAAGGTTAACTAGTTAAAAGAATCATCCTCCTAATTTGTCACAGTAACCAAGATAAAAAAAAAAAAGGCTAAAAAACTAAAATCAGAATAAGAACTTACAAAGATATCACATCATTCTCTGACGGTGTCTCCAACCTTATGCCTTTTAGCTTTTCTGACATTGGTATTGCCTTTTCTTTTTTTTTTTGGCATAAATCATTGGAGATGGACGATATCAAAGAACGGTGAGCGAATCAAGACAGTGAGATGAATAGAAAACACACAAAGACGATACAGAAACAGACTGGATCGATCACTCTCGTGCGGCCACTCAAACTTGCTTTGAAAACAAGATAGAAAATGAAAAACGAAGAAACTTAAAAATATGAGAAATGTTAAGGTTAAACCCTCTGTTTATACCAGTGGAAGAGAGTCCTGCTCAGTTATCTCCGATTCCTTCGCTTTCTGCGTGACATTCTGGAACAGCAACAGTCCGATTGAAAACAAAACGATCAAAACATGCGAGATGAATAGACAAGAAAAAACAAAAACAGAAACGGACTCGATCACAATCATATCGGCGATTCGAACTTGCTTTGGAAACAAGAACCAAAATGAAGAAGGAAGAAACTGAAAAATAAAGTTAAATCCTCCGTTTATACCAGTGGAAGAGAGTCCTGCGCAGTTATCTCCGATTTCTTCACATTCTGCACGAAAGCATGAAAACGATCAAAACACGTGAGATGAACCCAAAAAAACACAGAAATGGACTAAATCGCAATTGCGAACTTGAAGCTGAAAAATATGAGAAAATGATAAGGTTAAATCCTTCGTTTATACCAGTGGAAGAGAGTCCCGCTCAGTTATCTCCGATTCCTTCCCTTCCTTCACAACAGCCAGAAAATGATTCAGAAGAAAATGATCAAACATGTGAGACGAAAAAAAAAACAGAAACGGACTCAATCGCAATCGTGTTGACGATTCGAATTTGCTTTGGAAACAAGAAGGAAGAAACTGAAAAATATGAGACAATGTTAAGGCTAAATCCTTCGTTTATACCACTGGAAGAGAGTCCTGCTCAGTTATCTCCGATTCCTTCACTTCCTGCACGGCATCCTGTAAACGATCGAGAAGAAAACAGATCAAAACATGTGAGATGAACTATATAAAAAAAAAAAACAGAAATGGACTCGATCGCAATCTCTTGGCGATTCGAACTTGCTACGAAAACAAAGGAAGAAAAAATATGAGAATATGATAAACTTAAATCCTTAGTTTATACCAGTGGAAGACAGTCCTGCTCAGTTATCTCCGATTCCTTCACTTCCTGCAGCACAGACAATCCGATTGAGAAGAAAAACGACGAGGATGAATTGAATCAAATCAAACAGAGACGAGATAGAGAGATCATATGGAAATGAACGATTAATTCCATCTCACCATTGTTGATGAAAGCTTCTTAGAGAGTGTGAGTGTGTCTGCTGTTTGGTTTCTTTCCACAGAGCTCAGCTACAAGAGAGAGAAAGAGAGAGAGAGAGAGAGCGATTTTTGAAAATTTGAATGGTGCTAAGTGAAAAGGAAGCGAGTGGCGCCAATATATATATATATATATAAACGACCGGTGCGCCAACGTCTTCTTTTTGCTTCTATTAATAATGATAGTTAGTGTGGTTTCATTTTCTTTTTCATTTTTATTTTCTGATGGAGAAAAAGAAAAAAAATACAAGAAAAATGTAGTAGTTAATATCTTGTTTAGGCTACATGAAAATGAAAAAAAAAAAAATTAAAGGAAAAGTTATAAGAGAGAAAAATTTAGGGGATAGGGTTAACTATTTTCGTTAGGCAAAAAAAAAAAAGAAAAAAAGAATTTGAAGGGATGAATTCTTTTTATAATATTTTTTCTTATTTCTATAATCTCATTTAAAATTAAAATTTTAAAGGATAAATAAATTATTTCTCAACTCCTTATGATATAATCAAAAGTTTGAAAAAGTTTTTTTTATATAAAAAAAATTCTTGAAAAGAATTTAAAAATAAAGATAATATTTCACAATTTTATCAAGAAAGATTGCACTGAATTCATACTGTATATAATGTACTAAATTGCTACACTGAACCCATAAAATAAACAAATTTTATGAAAACGGTGACGTTTTCTGTTTGAAGAACTTAGCCACACTAGACCCAAAAAAAAACAAAAAAGAAAGAAGAAAAACTTAGCCACAATCATGTCCATACTAATTTACAGTTGAATGGCATCTCAATTGCAATCTGTAATTTAGAAATCTTGTAAAATAATATTATTATGGTCACACACATTAAGGTGGCATTTTTGTTGCATGGTTAACTAAAAATTTTAGTCTGAACATCCACATGTGACTATTGGATAGGAAAAAAAAAAAGAAAAAAAAAAGAAAAAGAAAAGTTCTAGCTGGATAGCTACTAGCTAGAAAGTTTAGTGCTATAAATTTGGACATTATACTTCACCAATTGATGTTATCACAGTGGAATTAATTATTAACCAATCTGTGGGTTTAGTCTGTGATTTCTCTTTTTCCTGTATGTTTTGTAAGGAAAAAAATTTTGATAATCATTCAGTGAAAAAGGGCTGCAGTAACACAAAAATGGTGTAATTCAAGAAGAAAATGGAAACATATAAATATATATATATATATATATATATATATCTTATTTCACATGGGGGATGACCAAGTATGCAAAACATACACATAGCTTTAAGGAAAAGCAAGAAATAGGCTTACACACATTTATGGAACCTCAGCAAACATTACTTACTGAAGAACCTGAACTAGTAACATTTAGGATTTCCCATAATGGCTGCACTCAACATCTCATGCATATTTGTGGGAATAAATGCATTGTATGTCAAAATGAATCCATCCACAATTCCTCTAAATGTATATCCACCAATTTTTTAGCCATCCCAGCTAGAAGGGAAGAATAGGGTTTGCAACAAATTGACCAATTGAATAGGCTGAAAATGATGAGGATGATGATGGCAGTGATGACATGATAGCATCAATGTAGTCCATCTGGATGTTCGGCACGTGCGAATCATCTGAGCAAGGCAGAGATGGAAAGCATGGAAGTCTAGCCAGTGGGTCAAGTGCTGCTGCCTCTTGTGTAGAAGATGAAGATGGAATTCCAATGGCATTAACCTCCATGATCTCACAAAGTTTTGGCATCGTGGGCACCATAGCTTGATTGTCACGAAGCATTGCTGCTGCAAAACTTTGGTCAGTGACTTTGTCTCCAAGGTAGTGTGGACCTGTTGCCATATTGCTCAAAAATTGGTCATCTAGATTTGAATCCAGGTGTTGAGGGAAATAAGGCGAGGATCTTATTGGTTCAAGTGAAGATGGGTTATTTGGTGGAGGTGGCAGTGTTTGTGGGATTAAAGTGGGTGGAAAATTACCCAAATCAGCACTGAAATTGTAGGGAATTCTGTTGAACTTGAAGTCTCCATGACCCAAACTCTGTAACATGGAATTTGGGGAGGTAAGATAGAGCTGGTCTTGTTGATGTGCACTTAGAAGGAGACTATGGTTTGCATTCAAAGAGAACAATGCTTCCTCAGAACCACCAGTACTGGTGTTGTGCAAATCAATGAAGGTGGCTAGAGTAGAAACATGATGATCATGAGAGATGAGCTTCTTCTTTATGCTTGAATTCCAAAAGTTCTTCACTTCATTGTCTGTTCTTCCTGGCAAGTGCCTGGCTATCTGTGCCCATCTGTACTCTCAAGAAAGACACGCCTTTATTTATAATTGTAGAAAAATGGGAAAAACAACAATCAAAAAATGATACCAATATTGAAGAAAATGTTCAAAATAAAACGGATGATTCCAACGCTAATAAATAATAACATACACATGGGCTAGAGACTGAGATATTGAATAACATCAATCAAGCTTTACCTGTTGCCTAGAATGCTATGAAGTTCAATGATGAGTGCAGCTTCTTGAGGAGAGAAGCTTCCACGCTTTAAGTCTGGTCTGAGATAGTTTATCCATCTTAATCTGCAGCTCTTTCCACATCTCTGCAGACCTACGGAGAAGAAGAATACAAGGAAGAGAAAAACAAGAACAAGAAAAAATAAATAAATAAATCTTGTGGAATTTAAGTCACACGAGCTAACCAAAAAATGCATGAATTGTAAAGTATATGAAATAGAGTGGACCATTCTTATAGAAACAGAAATATTGTGCACATGTATGTGTAGTACCTGCAAGTTTTGGAACTGAGCTCCAGCAGCCATGGCCATAGGAGGAAATGTAGTTGATGAGCTTCTCATCCTCCTCTGGTGACCATAGCCCTCTCTTCACTTTCTGTTTGTTGCAGCAGGAGTGATGGCCCATATCTCTCTTTAGCTCTCAAAGCAGTATTGTAGGCCAATGACAGGCCAAAATCAGTTACTGGGGTGTTGTTATTTGAAGTCAAAAACAGCCAGAGAGACAAAGAAGTACAGATCACTGTCCACCACAATGGTGGCCCTAGCGAGGTTTGTCAACAAACAAAAGTTATATGTAGAGGTTAAAATATTATTGGAGAAACTAGAAGAGTATAAGTGTGGGAGAGATGCTATTCTTTGCTATATGGTCATATTGATGAGAAAAGAGAGAGAGAGAGAGAGTAATAGTGTAACAGAGTTAAACAATGACTGAGGAAGAATTAAATGTTGGGGAACTGTACCATGGTGGCCCAGTTAGGGTTTATGGGCAAAAAGCTAAAAAGCTGCAGAATCATCCTTGTAGAGCTGTATGGCTTATAACGGGGAGAAGAGGGGAGGAAGCATCATTTCATAGTACATTTAGGGTAAAAAAAAAAAATAAACACAATACCTATATATATATATATGCATGGATGTAGATGTATGTATGATTTATAAATAGTTAATTAATATGATTGTCTTTGTACAAGTGAGTGTAATTTTTTTATTGTGTAAATTTAATGATCGGTTATAAAGTGAAAATTTTTAATTTTTTTATATATAATAAAAATATATGTTTTTGTTTAAAACTCAAATTTATTTAAAATTCAGTATTTTTATTTAAATTGTATAAAATTATTAATTTTTTTTACTTAAAATTGACATCAAAAAATTGTATAATTTGTTATTTAATAATATTATAAACTTACTATTAAAATTAAAAATAAAAGTAATATGGACTTTACTTCGTCAAACTGCGAAAGGGCTGCACTGTATGTACACGTGTCATCCATGCAGCATGGTGGGTTCCCTGTTTGGAGAGGTCCCACCTTGGACTTATCGAAACTCAACTTGGTTTACGACAACGTGCAGGTTGCACTTGTAGTCATCTCTAATTCGTAATACATAGGAGTTTCTATTAGAAATTAACATGAAAATAAAATAAAGACTATAAAATTAAAATATTTTTGTCTGTAATTTTATTATTAGATTTACAATCACATGTTGCACCATTGTAGTCATCTGTAATGAAAAATAATTAAAAAAAAAAGGAAGATATCTGAAAGCTCAATACACGAGTTTCATACATTATAAAAACAAAATTGAGTAAAATATTTTCTATTTTATTTTTATTTATAATTAAATATTTTTTCGTTTATTGATGGACTAATAACAAATTTTCCATGATAGAAGAAGTTGCTATGGATTTTTTTTTTATTTTTTAAATTTTTATTTTTTGAACAATCAAAATATTTGGATGGCCCTCTTGCTCGACATTACTGCAATAAAAATGTCAATTTATAAGTTAAAAGAGCATTAAATTATTTTTTTTTTTGGGTCAAAATATTAAATCACTTTATTGTCTCGTATGTGCAGTTATCATCAGTTATCCAATGTTCTCTCTCGCTCTCCGTGTATTAATTAGCAGTTGGAATTTAAATGTATTTTTTAAAGGCAAAGAATCTAAAAATAACAATTCATACACATCAAAAAGTGCCATCAAATTGAATTTTACCAAATTTCAATACAAACTATAGGAATTCAGAAGGTAATTTGGATAACTACAAATGATGTGGTGCATGAAATATGTGAAAATTAATCTGAATTATTAGAGATGATATCCATATCGCTGTAAATGACTAAAAAAAAAAAATGTTAGCAAAAACATTAGATATTGATCCTCTTTTTACCAACTAATCCACAAACTTTCCTCTTTTTTATTTTTTTTTTCTTCTTTGAAATTTCCTTTTTAATCTTGTTCCCTAATCCAATCATATTTTAGTATATGTAATTAAATGGTTTCCCTTGTCGCAGTGATTGTATAGCTCCAGCCTATCTGTTGGGTGGTGATTGAAGCAAAAGGGAAAAATTGAAACCCCAAAACACAAAAAGTACCACACAACCAAGCTAGGGAAGTGGAAAATCTACCAACCATAAATTGCATTTTGATGTTCAATTATGGACCTATTGCAGCTGCAGTTCCTTTCACATGATGCATTTTTCCTTATTTTCCTCTTCAAAGAGAGCTTTAGGTTTAATTATACACATCCCTTTAAAGATGTACACAAAATTATATGCATTAAATTCTTTTTCATATTACTAATGAACTGTACCTCAATAGTAATGGAGTCATTTAATCAAAATCCAAGATACCATCTGGCAATGGCAATACCAAAATCAAAAGGGAAAAAAAAAATGGCAAAATGATCATAAGGGTTTGTCACATCAGGTTATTAAAGAGGAGAGTCGTTACCAAACTCAACATATGCCCTCTCTTGGTAGAATTTTCTTGGGTTTAGAATGTACAGGTCATCGTTGAATTTCTTAAATTGATCTGAATTTCAGGAAGAATTGGCCATTAACAACTCTTCCTCGGAACGTTGATATGTTCCAGTGACATGATGGTTGTGAGTTGACTCCTTGCAAATTATGCACTGGACCACCTTCTTTGCTTTACTAAGCAAAACTATTACAGATCTAAATAGGGAAGAAGATCATTCGTTAGCTCGATAGAAGTTAATTATGATCAATATATATGACAATATGGAGTGGGAGTGGCTAAATTATTGTTCTAGGTATTATGAAGTATGTTCTTTTATGAATTCAATTTATGAATCAACTCACTGTGTAGTATAAACATATAACCCTCACTAATAAAACCATAGGATACCACTCCTACTTTAGACCAATCCTTCTCTTTCTTTTACATTTAAAATTGGTTAAAAAAAAAAAAAGAAAGAAAGAAAAAGAAGATTATATACATCTTTTGAACTATTTGTCAATCTTATGCTCCTATATGGTTTTGCCATTTGATCAACATCGACGCTAGAAACTAAATCGATTAGAGGTTGGTATTAGTTTAGTTTGTATTACAACTGATAATCATTGGTAATCTGTGTCTTATTGACATTGCATGATATCCTTTCAGTTTCCAACAACTAAACCAAATACCCCCTTAATAATATCTATCTATATATATATATATATATATTCATTCTTCAGCAACTCTGTATACAGCAACTGTGACCATGAATTGGATTTTTCTTCTTTTCCACTCAGTAGTGTGATCGTTTAGCTAAATCCTGAAAAGAGAATGGAGGTAAAGATGATTTTGTAAGCTGAAGCATTCCATTAATGATGAGCAGGAAGGCACAAAATGTTGAACCCTTTTTACCTAGCCTTTTTGGTACAAGTTACATATGAAAACCCAATGTTGGAATAATTAAATAATGTCAATACCCTTTTCTCTTCAACAAACCTTGGATGCCACAGGCGGATGCACTTCTCTAGTTTTTGCTGCATCCTCATTATTCCTCCATGCATTTACTGCCATTAATATACATGGCCATGGTTTCCTCTAAAAGGAAGTCTTAACCAACCCTCAAAAAAGTGTCTTTGACATGGTGTGTTTCTTTGAGTAAATGTTGTTGTCTTCTTGCAATGAAAGTACTCTACATGTTATCATGTACAAAACAAGTTGAGCAATTATGACATAATTGACCCTATTTCTCCCTTTTAACCAAGAAGGACGATTGATTGGATATCGTAGTTAGTCTGCAAACTCATCATGGCCAGTCTCGCAAGAAATATGCACCCCCAACTTGAATTTGTTAAATAATATTCTACTAATGGTAAAGATGAACTCGTAATCACACTTTAGATTTCAATCTCACATATGCATTTCATGCTAAAGTGGGAGCTATTGCAATGAAAGTTATATTAGTAATTTAAAATTCACCTGAAAGAAAATTTTCTGTCATAAGAAAATTATTAGATTGAATGGAATCTAAATGTTAGACAAAATAATTGATTAAGTTTCAAACATTGAGTAAAATTAAGGTTGTAGTACAATATCTTTATTTCATGGTAAAACAAACTACAATATCTTTTTTTAGGATCTCCATTCCAAGCAATGAATAGCTCTCAAGTTTGGTAAGTAAATTTCCATAACTATAAATAGTTTAACCTTCCAAAACGGACCCCTTGTGCTCAGCAGCCTCTTCTGGACTGACTTCTCTCATCCTCCTCCTATTTGTACAGTCAGTGAATGAAGACAGTAAACTTTCAAGCTTCTTGGAAATTGCTTGAAATAGTGAAAATTTAAATCAAACCAACTACACTATCTTGCAATTAACAGTTGAGAATTACGAGTATAGGGATGACAAATTTTTGGCAAAAATTTCAAAAAGGGGTTCATATAAAACTCCAAGATATCAACATTTTCCGGATATTTCTTTTGGAAATCAACATGGATTGTCAATAGTAATTAGATGTGACGTCAACATTGATGTGAATACTCAAGCTTTAAGGAAAAGTCACATGGTTTATGTTCTTTAAGTCAATCTAAAAGTATTAGGAGTACAAATTCTGTGAGGCAACAACTTTAATCAACTAACTGAGTAATTAAATAGAATATTTTTGCGTATAAAAATAATTAAATATATATATTTTTTATTTTTACCAAAGAGAATTTTCTTATAACTTAAACATACTACTTCTTGAATCATAATAGAGTAATTTTACTTTTTCTATTATTTATTTTTTTTGTTCTTTTATTGGAGTTTCCTGCAATGAGCCATTTGACCCACTTATCTATCATGTTCCCCTATGTTATTAGTTTCAATGATATCAGCATATAAACTGTTTTATGAAAGAAACCACCAATACTTCCATTTATTGGGAGTCACCACTCAGCAATGGACATCCTTGAATTGCTTAGAGATCCACCCCCTTCCCCCCCCCCTTTCAATTTTCATTTCCACGTAAAAATAGAATCAAAGCAAAACGGACAAGATTCTTTGATTTAATTTTTATTATTGCTTGTGGAAGAAAAAGTAAAGAGTTTTCAATGCTTGTGATGGAAGAAATAAGAACCAAACAAGATTCTTTGATTTGTTGTTGCACATGCAACAATTAATAGCACCAGACTCATTTGCTTTATTTGGTGAGCCATCACAGGACACTCTAGCTGGGGCTGACCTTTGTATTTTTCTTTTTTTATGTTTTCCTTCTCAGCTTAGAATGAGTTATCACTGTAATGGCAGTACATGCAAGAATGGCTCAGTAAGTCTTTGTCTTTTCTTTATAGAATATTGGTTTTGGTATGGGTCACTTTCAATCAAGTTTTTGAAGGGAATGAAACCATGGATATTAGTTGCTTTCTTACCTTTCATTGAGCAGGATTATCTCCTTTATTCAAAAATCAAAATGCCCAAAGGTCCTAAAAATTGCTAATAATAATAATAATGATAATAATAAAGAATGGGAATGACCCTTTTGAATCAAATCAGGAACAAGATAATTAGTTTAACCAAGCTCATATTGGACTTACACAGGAATCGGATTTGTAATCTACAGCTACACACCCTACACTCTACAAGTAGATAAACTTAGAAATCGTGAGAACTAACTCTATCACTTAAAAACTGCACTTCTTGGCGGAGTTGCTAGTAAATATCTCCTCATATTCGTGAAGATTGTCATGGACGTGGGTTGTCTTGAACCAGACAGATGAAAGTGGGATGACACTATTATGAACGTTCATTATACATTTGTAGTTTGCATCGTTTAATTGTAATTATACCTTAAACGACTATACTAACATAGTGCGTGCGATATAACCCTTTTTCTTTTCTTATTTGTTCACTTCTGGCCCTCGTTCTGAATTAATATGCCAAGATGTTACTAGACTTGTTTCAGTCCACCTCACAGTTTCTAAACACATTTGTAAGTGATAGCAATGAAGTTGAAATTTCAAGCTTACAAAATAACATAAAACCAGATATATGTCATCACTAATTCAATTATTCGAGAGTCATAGTTTTCTAATTACTACTAAAATTTGGGAGATAATAAAAAATTTAACTTGAAAAGGTGCCTTCATATAAAGATAATTATTCAAGAAAAAAAGCCACCTTATAAATCCCCACTTGACCCACATTGCTCTTCCTTCTCTTCATGGCAACCCCTCTCCCCAACCTCCAACCCCCATGAAAGAAAGTCCAATTCTTTACTCAAATTCAAAGAAAGTTTTACATACCCTTTTCTCTCCATCACTTTAACATCCCATTTTCATTGACATCCAAGAAAATCTACACAACTTCTGGTAGCACCACCCCGATTTCTTGTCATTGTTAGAGCTTATTCCTACGTGGGAAGTTTGTTAACCAGTCACCGCCTTCCGCCGGAGCGCTATGCAGTTCAGAGAAGTCAAATTTTAACTGATTAGAGATACTGTCTACACCTTCTAAAAATATGTTTGTTTGTTTTGAAACTGACCTACGAACTGTTCCACTGTGTGGTCTATCTCAAAACTGTAAAATTGCTTTTACTACCTTTTGAAACTGACCTATGAAACTGTTCCCTTGTGTGGTCTATCTCAAAACTGTAAAATTTCTTTCACTACATTTTTTCCCTTTTCTTGTTCTTGCTTAAAAGATCTAGAATGATTAAGTGATTCACAATACGTCAGGTAAGATTGATGGTGACACATTTGTGGTCCTTCACTTGAGCATAAATGATGGGACCATAAGATGGGAGTCAAAGTCTTAAGCTTTGTGTTGCAAGGTAACACACTGATTGCAGTTAATTGGAGTCATTGTAGTTAATTTGTAAAGCATAAAGTTACATGGAAGTAATGAATTGGATGCATTCCAGACAAGAGTACACAAATGTATATACAACATTGTCCGCGTGTATAACGCGTCAAGTTGATTCTGCAATCATTGTTACCACAACATATATGATCGCAATTGCACGTGCAGGCAGCAATTTAAAGTCCTGGATGAGGTACAGTGGTTAGAAAAACAGTTGATGGTCATCTCCTTTGTCTTTATTCTATCACTTTCTGGTTAATAATAGTTTTTTTTTTTTAATTATTTTCAGGCTTATGGCTATTCTTGTTGCTGAAATAGGGTCAGAAGAGATTACTCATAAAAGGTTTAATTATTGATAATCACAGTACAAAAGAACTATTAACCCGACCTTAAGAGTTAATGAACAATTTTGAAACCTTTCCCCTCACCCACTCTTTGAAGTCTTCATATTTCATAAAAATGTAGCAAAGAATGGTGCAACAAAAGCACCGCCCCTGTGGACTGGATCCACACAACCTGACTTAATAAACTACAGTGCTTTTTTTAGCTTAAGCGACCAAACTATGGATATTTTAGATGGTTTATCCAATAGAATTGGAATATTACAGTTAGAATGTATGAAATGTAATTCAGACAGCAACAATCTCAAGCCTTAGATCCTTTGGCTTTCTTCAGTGACAGTATGTACTTGCATTAAACTTGTCCTGATACATGTCAGTTCTTGAGGATCAATCCTTTGCTGTAAGGAATATCAAAGGATACTCTGAGCTCCACAATCAGTATAGAGTGTACAGAGTCCTGATTTAAGCTCACACAATCAACTTATAGCATTTGGAAGGAAGCAGCTGATAGTAATAGGATAAGCAAAACCATCAACAATAAACAACCCTCAAGAATAACAACAATCTTTGAACAACTACAATTGAAACACAAATGATGATGGGGAATTCAACTTCAAAGGCTCTCAGTGTTTTCAGAAATTCCATGTATTTACTATAGGCTATAAGCATACGTATCAACAATTTCAAACTTTGTTTTTGTTTTTCAATTGTGCATCGTTTGATGTTGGATATCTGACTTCACTGGCTTCAGATTAAAGAACAACCAGCGGTTGAACTCATAAACCAAAACCATTTTCATCAATTCCATCCACGTTTAATTTCATACTGTCTAGTCAGTGTCACTGGTGGATAAAGATCCTTGCACAAGTTAAATGAAGGATTGGAACCTGCACTGCTCTTGACATCACCACTAGAAGGTGTCATTGACATTGAACAAAAATGATCGTCAACCATATACCTCTGAATGGCATAAGAACAATGCCTGCAACTTTTTTGCTTAGCCTTAGTTGACTCAGTCAGGTTCATGTAGTTTGGTTTCTGATTGCAACTCTCTTCTTCTTCCTCCACCACTATTGTGTTACTTGAAATTGGAATCCGGGATGTAGATGAGGTTGACTCTGAGCTCCCATCATAAATGGAATCAGAACTGGGGGTGGAGGACAAGTGAGTAACTTGACTAACCGAGGAAGGTTTGGCAAGGATTCTCTTTGTAATATTGTTTTTGCTCACTTTTACTTGGTCACATTTAAATGGACAAGAACAGAAGCCAGCAATATTATCTGTACTTTTCCTGCAGAATAGAGCTTCAGATTTTTCAGTATGAATTTCCTCCATCAGCCTACCATCCCACGGCTTGGCTGCCATCCATCGGTCTAGCCAGCTCCATCCAGGGCTCATGTTACCGGCCTTCTGATGCTTGAGGGAGAATGCTAACTTGTTTGTTCTTCTACTTGGGCTGGCACATGATCTCGATGGCTGTTACCATGAAAATTCAACATAATACATTAACAAATCGAGGTAGCCACACTATCATTCTTTAGTCTGCAGCTTAAATTATACTAATTGGTACGTCCATTAACTTCTTAGCCCAAAAAAAAAAAAGAAAAACAAGCTAATGAGTACATGAGGCTTTTTCCGAGTTAAATTACTTGTTGAGATAAGGAGTATGCAATTGCTCTCTCCCTCTTGATGGCTCCTTTTTGCCTCATTTGTAGCTTTTCTCTAACTTCATCCACTGTTCCATGACTATCACACCATCCTTTCTGAGGATATTGGGAAAAAAAAAAATCATTGAAACATGCATTAGCTTCTGATTAAACATACACATGGCTTGTGAATTGAAATCAAAAGCACAAAATTTTGGTATTTGGGGGGTATAACTAACCTCAGCCTGCTTGGTGTAATCATCCTGGTTTCGGCACTCATCTATGAATCTCTGCACTTCCTGGCCCTCAGCAGAAATTCTCACATTTCGTGCCCTTGCTCTAGCCTGCACCCGGACAAGAGCTTGCATACACCTCAGGGTCACAGCAGCTTGCTTTCGGACCTGCCTACCACGAAATATAGCTTGAATCCTCACCACTGCCCTCAAGGCTCTGAAAGCTCTTCTTGCCTGCAATTATTCCATAAACACTACAAAATTGTGAAGCACTTTATACAAAGGAAAAACTTGGAAATCTAAGGAAAATGCTCTTATTTCCTCTCACTAACTGCCCAAAAACTGGTCCTCCGAATAATCACAGGGGAAGCCTTAGCCAAAATTGGAAAAGTGCAACTCTATGAAACCAACCTATGTACATCCTTTCCCATGTAGCGTAAAAAAGCAACCAGAAGGTAGAAAAATAAAGCCCATTTTGCCTGTAAACCCCACTTAAAAACAGGCTCAAAAGAAAACAAGAGGTAAAAGGAATGAGTGACAGAATACTAAATCATCCTTTGTGATTTATCATGGATTTAGAGTTTAGACGTTGAATGTGTTTAGTTCCTTTCACCAAACACCCCTCAATTAGCTTTAAATAAAAGGAAGACTCAAATCAAATTGAAATTGCAACTTCATACAAACAAAACTATAGACATCAATTGCTATATAGAATCAGAAAAAAAAAAAGAGCCAAAGGAAAAGAAAAAATGGGAAAGAAACATGATTAGCAGTAAATCCAACCTACTTATAAACAGGCATTCAAAAAGATACAAGAGAAGAAAAATGATTAACAGCAGAGTTACAAGCTGTTTTTTCATATTAGGCATTTGGAGATTCTACGCATTAAACTGGATCACCAATTACCCATAGCTAGTTATCAAACAACTAAAAGGAAAACTTTAGCTCAAGTTGGAAAATTGCAACCGACCCTCTGTAACATCTATATAGCATCAAAGGCCGGGCAAAATAAAGAAAACCTATTTTACCAGTAATCTTCGAAAAGTAGTTTGGATCCGGATGGCAGCCCACTCCCGCTTGACTGCCATGAAATCTCTGGGTGCAGCTCTGGAAACAGTGGCCATAGCCACAGCAAACGAATAATCAACTGCCGAGAATGACGAATCCGAACGCTCAGATCCTTCCACGTGGACCCTTTTCAATCCCTTTGATGAGGATGAAGCAAAACCCTCAGATGAGCTCCTCCACAGCCTCCATTTCTTCTTACACTTAGCCCCACTCTGTATCTCCTATTACCAAAACCAAAAGCAGAGCAAATGAATATACTTTTTTTCAAAAAAAAAAAAAAAAAGAAAGAAAAGGAGAAACAGAACAGGAGATTCTTGCATTTTTTGTGATTGGTGTGTGCAAGTTCGTTGTGGGTTTTGGAGATTACATGGTGGGTTGTTGAGGACTTCTTCAGAGGGATCAGTGCTTTGAGCCAATTTCCTGAAGTGCCCATTGAAGCTATACCGCTGAATGTTGAGTTGAAACTCTGAAATAGAACAGCAAACACGCTTTGGTGGGTGATTCTTGAAGGTAGAATGTTTTTATCTTTCGCAATACAGAATGAAAAAAGGAATTTTGACTTTGGACTGTGGAGTTAACGGATGTTACTAGGAGAGAGAGAGAGAGAGAGAGAGACAGAGTTTAAATTTTGAAATTTTGAATTTTGGAGAGAGAGGGGCAGACACAGAGAGGTAACGGTCTTGTTGACCTTTTTTTAAAAAAAATGATTGATTCATCTTTCAATAAATTGACTTTATTGTGTGATTTTAGAAGCTTCCTTCCATGCAACTATGAAGTTTTCTTTTATATTGCTGCTAGATTATGTTTTGAAAATAATTTTCTTTCAAAAACACATTCTTATTAATTTCATGATCTAATGATAAAGTTGTTGTGTCATTAATTCCAATTTCATAATTTAAATTTTGGTTCTTGATGAATGGGGGGAAAAAAAATGTACCTACCAAAGCTCAGCTCTAAAATCAAAGAAGATGTAAGCACAAGGTTGTATGTAACACCATCATCAATTCATTCATGAATTTCTCATTAACTTGGACTTGTAAAAGGATGACCAATTGGTGAACAGCATGCTTCTTGCTGTTATTCACAATTAAGGTTAGCATATTTAGCTGAGCATGGTTTTGGGCCAATCATTCAGGTTGATCAGTCTACAAAGTGCTCTACGAGTCAGGTAATAACCTCTGTAAGGCTTTCTGCAATTGAGCTGCAGCTGCATTAAGCTCAAAGTTAGCATGCTTTGTTTGTACAACGTATATTCTTGAATGAGACTTTGGGTTGGAGCTGTAGCTTTGCGATTTAGTCTTCCCTCCCCCCCCCTCTCTCTCTCTCTCTCTCTCGAGACACATTAAATCGTCCAGTGGCTTAACATTAAATACAATGATTCAACAATTTCTAAAGTATGAACAGAAAACTCAACAAAACAAGAGGGTGGAAGAAGAATTTTAACTTAATTTATAAACATCTATACATAATAAATGCCTTATTGGAATGTCAAGTGAATCTTATTATTAACATTTTAAGGCTTTTGGAATTTCTTTTGGTTAGGCAAAGAATATTAGATGTTTAGAATCCATAATGAATATAATTTTAAAATATTTTTTGATTTAAAAAATTCTATAAAAAAGAGAGAGAGAGAGAGAGAGAGAAAAGAGAGGATGGATAATTTCATTAGACAAAAATTATATTAAATTTATACTATTAAATAAATTTAGCTAATATAAATATAATAATTTTTAGTAATTGAAACTAGCCACTCTCGTCTAAGGAAAATTCAAACTCATAGGCCATAAAAAGATACTTTGAATGGATGACAAATACCATGCAACATGAAATAGATAATAGTAGCAAGGAGAACTAAGACAATAATATGCTTACTTGCAATGTCGGCCTCAGGCCAATAGAGCCCAAGAGACACAATGGATTGAATCCAATGGTATCAACTCCAGGTTTGGGGCTGGCCCTATGCTCACTTCTTTGTCCCTTTGGCAGTTATGACACGAATTTTGATGATGCCAATGCGGAGTGTCGACATCAACCCCACTTGCATAGACAAGACGATTCAAACTAAAGGGACAGGTGATTCGGTTTCCTTCCATTAATCAGTAATCACAATCCTGAATCAGATTCAGGCCCACGGATATTCAAACACACAAAGACAATTTTTTTTTTTTTTTTTTTTTTAAGCAGTGAAACAGCGATGGCAGAGTCAAACTCAGACCCAACAAAATCTCCATCAGGTGTGTTTATATGTGATGATCTGCATGTAATAGTCTGATTTTGCTTTGTTTCTGTTCTACCATATGATTGTTTTGTTTTCAGTTAGAACTAATTTATCTAGATCTTTCAAATATCTTGAAGAGTACAAGCAGTTGAAGGTTCTTTGGATAAAAATGGCTCTTGGTAAATGCATGTATGGGTTACAGCTCGTAGCTGAAAATTGCAAGTTTGTTGGTTATCTCTAGGATCTCTAAATTTTCTCTGTAACCTCTCTTTTTCCTTTTGTTTTTTTTTTTTTCCGCCCGGGGGAGGGAGGATTGAAAGAAGAAAATATGTTAGCCAAATTTGTGTGTACCTTTCAATTAGTGTTCTATTTTCTCTCTGAAAGTGCCTTTTTTGTTATCTACTTGAAGAAAAGTTGGTAACTTTACCTTATTGTTGATGCAACCTCCATGCAGAAAGATGAAAGCATACAAGTTTTTTTTTTTTTAATAAATAATTTGTGAAACTCTGGCAAAAGTTTAGATAGAAGGTGACCGAGTTTTGATTCTTGTGGTTTTGGTATTGGAAAGGAAGAGATGCAAAAGCACCAAACTTTATCCAAAGAGCCAAGGAAGAGATAGAGGCAATAATTTACAAGGGCAAATCGCCACGCCATGGTAAAGAAACTCATGGAACAAGTGATGACATTGATGAGGACACCCCCATTGATGAAGTGAAAGCACCAAATGTGTTTGAAAGAGTGAAGGAAGAGGTCGAGGCAGTTGTTGAAGCAATCCATCCTAAGAAGGACAAGATCCATAGTAAAGAAACTCATGGAACAAGCAATGACATTGATGAGGACACCCCCATTGATGAAGTGAAAGGACCAGATGTCTTTGAAAGAGTGAAGGAAGAGGTCGAGGCAGTTGTTGAAGCAATCCATGGTAAGAAGGACAAGAGCCAGGAGTCAACAACACCATAGCAAGGAAATGAACTGGGGTTTGATTTATTCTGTCTGGAATTGCGTAGCAGATGTAGTCGAATTCTTAATTGTTTGATTGGTTTGGTCTGCAAGTTCTGTTGAATTCTTAATTGTTTGTTTCTATTGGCTCTTGTGGTGCTACTAAATTTCTTGTTTGCAATTAAAGCATCCTCATGGTTGAGGTTGTTCCATTCTTATGACAAAGTGACACAGTAAGCCAAATTCTAGCAATTGAAGCATCCTGATTCTTTGATTTTGGACCATTTGTAGAGTATCTGATTGAATTCTCCTGACTTGTTTGAGGTTGTCCATTTTTCCCCCTTCCTTTTTCTGTTTCCTTTAGCAAGGGTTAGGCCTTATGTATTTGGTATGTAGAAATGCTTCAGACCAGGTTCTTAGGCTTCCAATTTCCAAAACAAGTAGCTGTTTTGTGATTATGACAGATGGGGTGGTTAGCTAGGAATGAGGTTCTCTGAGTTGATTCTTTGTCTATCTATACTGTAATGAGAGAGGAAAAACCAGCCTGCTCTCATCTGCCTAGGTGATCCTAGCCATCCAATGAATATGTTGTGGCCCAGAAAATGATTGTAATTTGCATCAGGATGTGAGGAGTGATGAGAGATTTAAATAGAATTACTCCTCTTTTTTTTTTTTTTTTTCAACTTCACTGTGTACGGTGTCTTAAACCCCAACGACTCTTTACTGGTGCTATCATTTAATATTCTGCAGAGATACATTGAAGTTGAAGCAGAATTGGGAACATTTATGTGTTCAATTTGACTGGAACACCAGAATGTCCATGGGGTCCAAAGATAGCCTCATCTTTATCACATCTAATTGGTATGTTATTATGAATCTTGGTGGGTTAAATCATGTGGGAACTTTGCTTGGACTAATTAAATGTTGTCTAATGAGGAGGAATACCATAGGCAAAAGGCTTGGGAACCTCTTTTATCCAGTGATATGTTGTTTCACTTCTTTGTAGGTCGGAAAGAAATGATGGCTGTGGATGGTACAGCAGTACTACAGTGGGTTGAATGATCAGATCACTCAAATCAACTCAAATATCAAAAAGAAGACACTCAAAAAAAAAAAAAAACAGATTTTCCTTTTGCATCTCTTCACGATAATCCACTGATCTTTCCATAACTTTTCTTCTCCAGCCAAGTCTCTATTTTTGGAAAAATTATCTCACTCACACTCATAACATGGTGGCAACTATCACTCGACAGCAGTGCCAATCCACCTGGACTCATCAGCTTAGGAGAAGAAGTGGTTCAACCAAGAGATGTTTACCACTTTCCCGGTTGACTACTAAATTAACATCCTTTTCACACGCTTTCTTATATTTCAAAGAAGAAGAGATGGTGATGGCATAACCACTCATGATTACTAAGAGCAAACTCGAGATTCTGTATATTAAGTTTTATTTTTTTTTTGGGGGGGGGGGGGTTCTAAGTTTGAATTTTTTAAATATATTTCATGTTTTAAGTGGGAGTCACTACTGCGAAGGTGGTGAGCAAGTTGGTGACAATAAGCTGAGATTTGCGCCAATAAAAAAGAATAGTCATTGTAGGCCCTTTTTCTCAAAAAAAAAAAAAAGGTGATTGTATGTCATGGAATCTGTCCCTGACTCCCCCCATTGAATATGCACATCAGGATATACCAGAAAGGCAACGAGAGATAGAGGACCACCAACACCAAGACCCCATTCCATTACGGTTGATGGTCCAAATGGATGGCCCAGATTGAATCAAGGTGCACCAGCCTGCATGCTCCCCACCTACCAACCTGTGAAAGGTTGACTCTAGTACACTTTTTAATTAATTTTTAACTAACTCATTTAAAACTTTTCTGGTAGTACTGCATGTTACAGAATTGATGCCTTGTGTCAATGAGTTACTGCCAGTGAATTGTTTTCTTCCTTTTATAGAAAGAAGATATCAGAGGAAAAAGGTTCTGCAATTGTAGGGCTCTAGACTTGCTAAGATTTTCCATTATCACTTGAGATTCAAGTGTGTCCTGCCAGATTTCTCAGACCCAGAATAGGGAGCTGTTATATTGTGCAAATGGAACAGCCAATAGAGTACTTTTCTAGATTGATTCAGAGAGAGAAAAGAGAAAGAGAGAGTTTGGCTTGTATTGAAAGGCAAAGAAATCAAAGAGTGCAGGAAGAGAGGTGAGTTGTCAAGTGAAAGAGAACTGAACTTTCACCATTTGAAAAGAGATCGTAATCACTTGCTTGTGAAGCAATATCTGATCTCTACTCTCTAGCTCCACCAATGCAAGGTAACAGGTAACCAAGAGATAGCGAGAAAATTTTTGGGGCTCAGTGTTTGGATTTTTGGGAAATGGGAGTGATCATTTTGTTAAGCATTTTTCACCTCCATATATCTCAGCACTCTTGCATGGCTTCCTAGTGTGTGACTGTTTGTGGGTGATCCAAAAACATCCATCTTTGTGTCTCTCTTTCTCACTAATTGACGCCATTGTCAACATCATTAGTAGTTCTAAACACATGGAGGCAAAACTCTGCTGTTTGGTATTAGCACTGCAAATGGTGAGTTTGGTTTCTGCTACCAGCAGGCCTTTTGCACCTGACAACGCTGTTGCTGTTGGTGTTAATCATTCAGGTTTGTCACTTGTCCAACCCTTTTGAGTATTTAGACTTCCCTCTTCATCACAAGCACAATGAACTCTATTTTGTGCATTGATTATTGCCTCCTTGGTCATCAACTCCTTGGCCTGTATAATTCTAATGTTTGATCAATAACAGGGCAAATCCCAAAATCTGCACATGTTTCCATGGGCTTTAGGTCCAGCTTCCAGGTGGGCTCACTTTCACTTTCTCTCTCTCTTTTTTTTTCTCTCTCCAAATATTTCATGTACAAATCTAGAACAAGAAGTTAACAGGATGTTCAGTTTCAGAATTTGGAGGATATCAACATTATTCCGGAAGCAGAAGGACAAGCAGACATAGATGAAGCAGCCTATTCCAAAGAATTAAGCAGAATAGGGTCCAGCCCACCAAGCTGTGAACACAAGTGCTATGGTTGCTCCCCATGTGAACCCATTCAGGTGCCTACCATCACCAAAAAACACACCCATTTAGGTGTCAACTATGCAAATTATGAGCCTGAGGGCTGGAAATGCAAATGTGGCCCTTCATTTTACAGCCCATGAAAAATAGCTACATAGATGTACCTCTTGGGTTTTGACTGCTAAATTCATTTATATTATGTCTTCAGCTTAATATGAACAATTTTCCATTTTGTACACACAAAAAAAAAAATCATATTTAACTTCAAGGAATTTCCCTGTTTGTTGTCTGATATATTTCTTGCAGTTCCCTTTCCTACCACCAAAAAACAAAAGCCACAAAAGTTAAGCACATTTATGTGGGGAAAAATGAGAGTGAAATGATGGGAGAATTATAAATGTGTCAGGTTGCATTTAGGAAAACCTGCTACAAAATGCTCATTATCAGAGCAACTGTTTTCTTTACTAAATTAGGGACAAGAAAGTAGTTTATATATATATATATATAATTGAAATTTAATAAATGTGATTAATTGTCAATTTCACCAAATAATTAGAAAAAATTATAATTGAGCAAACACATTGTCTTAAAGCCACTGGCTAAGAATGACTAACCAACTTTGCACCTATTTATTGGCACATTAAATTTGAGAAGAGTTAAATATACTCTGTTTAAAAGTTAACTCTACAACTTATATATATATATAATAAACTTATTATTAACTAAGATTTAGTTATTATTTCAAGAAGTTTATGTTACACCTAATTTAGGTCCTGCAATTCCTCCAAGAAACAAGCTTTTGCTTATTGTAAGAGTTGCTTCTTCTTTTCCTATTGAGCATTCTATCCAAGTATCCAGGTTATGTTTGGTTGACCAGAAAGTGCACAGAATATTTTTACCAAAAAAAAAAAATCAACTCAAAATAGACAACACCCTTCAACAAAATAAAAACACATACTAGAATATCATGCTAATATATATATATATATATATATATATATAATTATTAAAAAAAAAAAAAGCAAAATGCACGTATTATTATTTTTATTATTATTAATTATTTATTGTAATTTCATAAAATGGTGGGCATTTTACCAAATTAACCTTCTCAAAACAAAGAACGAAAAAAGAGAAGAAACATAGAAGTAACGCACACAATCGAATTCGAAGAAATCGAAGCAAAAACGATCTGCAAAAACTAGCGAACGATTTCATCGATCATGGCTCTCTCTGCTTCCTACGTAACTCTCTCTCCCTCTCTCTCTATTTCCGTGTCTGTAAATTTGCTGTGAATCTCAGATCTCGATCTGTTAGTGTTGAACTGTACATATTATGTTTGGTTACCGTGAAAATCCCGAGAAAGTTTAAGCGGAATGAAAGAAAATAAATTACTAAGGAATCGAATGCTCTGCGCGTCAAATTTCTCAGTTTTCCTTTGCATCTGAGAGTAATTTTGTTGATTGGATCGAATTATTGCATTTTTATTATGATTTACTAATTTTATTTATTTTATATTTTTTACATTGGATCTATGTTTTGTTTTTTTCTGTCTCTAGTTTATTTACTAGAACTATACGTGAATTTTTCCCTTTTTCCTCTTCTTTTTTTTTTTTTTTTTTACATTTGATCTATGTTTTGTTTTTTTCTGTCTCTAGTTTATTTACTAGAACTATACGTGAATTTTTCCCTTTTTCCTCTTCTTTTTTTTTTTTTTTTTTAATCGTTTTGCTTTTTTAATGCTTCATTGGCCGGGGAGGCCAAATTCTGTGTTCATGTTCGTGTTGATCTGTGTGGATGTTGGTGAATGAAGGCAAAGATTGGGTTTCTGTAGTAAAGTGTTACTGAAGTTGTGGCAGGATTTTAACTGTAATGTGCAAATGTTGGTGTCTTTATGGATAGATTAGGATGATTGCAGATTGATGTAATGCAGAAATGGCACAATTTCAAGTGTTGCTCTCTCTGGTATGCTATTTTGTTTCATCCATGCTATTTGGGAAGAACTATTGTGAGACCCATGTATATGGCCAGATGGGCAGCATTTTCTTTAAGAGATTGACTTATGGTAGTTGAGGTCTTCATACAAAAGCTGTGGACGTGTTTTTGTTCCCTAGTTTTCCATGGAAGAGATACATCTTATGCAGTGGGGTTTTGGTTCTAACATGCAAATGTCGGAGTTTTTATGGATATTCTAAGATTGCTGTGGATGTGTATGAGATGAGAATTACAAAATTTCAGTGGCTGCCCTCTTGTGTTGTGTCATTTTGGTTACCCCTCTTAGGGAAGAGTGATTGTGGACCCACATATTTGGTCCAAGGCTATTTCTTGGAATAAATTGGCTTGTGCTTGTTGATGTCATTTTGTGGGAGCTGGTTATAATATATTTTTGTCAATCACAACTGATGATTGTGGTCTGGATGGCTTATTCTAGGGAATGGGAATACAAGTGTTTTTTTGTGGTTTTCTTCTGTTGGCGACTCAATGGGTGTAATAAGTTTACTGTTTAGAATTGTTTTTGTGTTTTCTCTCTTTCCATATCTGTGTATGAAATTTCTGATAAAAGCATGTCTTGCTGCATATAAATGACCGACATTGAATTTTGTGTTTCACAGGACCTGTGCCCTAAAGTAAAAAACATTCTTTTGCTAGACTCTGAAGGGAAACGTGTGGCTGTCAAGTACTACTCAGATGAGTGGCCAACAAATAGTGCAAAGTTAGCTTTTGAAAAATCTGTGTTTACGAAGACCATGAAGTCAAATGCCCGGACAGAAGGTTTGCCACATAAATTTATGAAATTTTGCAACATCAGAGCATGGTTTTGCATGCTTTTGTATGATGGTAGTTAATGAATTACATTAAAGATGATCATTAGTGTGTCTTTGAGTGATATAAATGGTCAACAAAATTGCTGACGTAAAACAGTAAAGTTGTGTCTTTTAAAGTAATCAGGCAGCTCAATCTGTTGACAGAACGCTAATTCATATATTAATGTTTTACATCCATAGTGAGTGTATTATTCTTCATTCACTTCAATTATACTACTCATATGCTATATTGGAAAGCAAATCAAAACTTCTCATATGCACCACTAGGTTCTCTTACTGATGGATTTAATGCCTAATTTTTCATTATTAATACATCACTCTATATAGACAAGAAATTTTTGTAGTCAACAATGTGTCAAATATCAAAACAAGGATGCTTTGGCTGGCTGGCACTAGCTGCTATTTGGGTGTCAAGATTAATTCTCAAAACACATCAAAGAAACCTTGTTGTTGTCTGACTTTCAATTGGCAGTGCTGCTTTAGAGGAGATTCCTGATGTGTTTCTGTATGCAGCGGAGATCACATTGTTCGACAACAACATTATTGTCTATAAATTTGTTCAGGACCTCCACTTCTATGTGACTGGAGGTGATGATGAAAATGAACTCATCTTAGCAGCTGTTTTACAAGGTTTCTTCGATGCAGTTGCTCTTCTTTTGAGGTATTGCTGCGTAGAATGAAGCATTTCTTTTTCTTACTTTGGTTTCACAGCCACTTAGTTTATGTTTTCCATTAACCATACCGTGCCCTTATTGTAGGAGCAATGTCGAAAAAAGGGAAGCCCTAGAGAACCTGGACCTCATCTTTTTGTGTCTTGATGAGATTGTTGAACGAGGGTCAGCAATTCAAATCCCTTAATTTTAGTCCATTTATGTCTCTCTGTAGATTTGAAAAGAATTCATTTGTTAATCTTGTTTGTGATTTGACAAGATGAGAGGCATGTGCATGCCTTGCATACGCGCACACACACCCTCTCTCAGAACAGTTGGTATGCTTTTGTTTTTCATTCATCACAATTTCACCAGGGAAGAAATGAGTTACCTTTGTTTTACTTTTTAGATTCTTGTCTACCCACTTTTTAATGATGATCTTGTGAAACTTGGACACTTTAGTGGAGGATAGTAGAATAAATGTTTGTTTTACCCTGTTCAATCGTTAATTTGCATGGCAAGATTTGTAATGTAAAAAATGAACTTCATAATGTTCACTACTGAGCTGCTTTCTGTGCAGAGCGTCTGATTTCCCTCAATATGCAATATAGCCTGATCATAATTTGTGGTGCATTGCTGATTATCATCAAGAATGTTTTTAGCCGATAATAATCCATTTACCCTTATTTGGCAGGATGATACTTGAAACAGATGCCAATGTAATTGCAGGAAAGGTGGCAATCAATAGCATGGATCCTAATGCACCTTTGTCTGAGCAGGTTTGGAGCCCTTCTGAAACTTTTCTTTGTACTACAAATGAAAAATATCACCACACAAAATCAAAAAAGTGTATTTCAAATTCCTTGAAACCTCTTTTCCGTTAAATTACACTTTGCTCATGCAACTGCCTTCGGGTCTATTCCTTCTATAATTTCTTGGGTATCTACTCTGTATGAATGGCTGCACAAATAGAATGCGCTCTAGACCTTCTTCATGCCATATAGAGTTTCACATAGAATCCTTTCTTAAGTCTTGACCTAACCATCATCCACTATGCTGCAGACAATAACTCAAGCATTGGCCACAGCACGCGAACATTTGACAAGAACCCTTTTCCAGTGATCTTCCTCTATGCTCAGTGAGGAATGGCTTGAACTCTACATTTTGCTTCGTTTCCTAGAATCTGTGATAATTTTTGGAGCTCCTTCTATTCTTTTTTTTTTTTTTTTGGTTGATCATATTGAATATTAAGATTTTTACTTGGGGTCTTATTACGTGGTATTTGTGAAGAATGACATTTCTACTACCTTATACCCAATAATTGGTTTTAATTCGCTAAGTTGCATTTTACTGGACTTAATTAGTCTCATAATTTCTTATTTTATCAAACCAGTGGCTCTTTGCCATACTTAAGCATGATATTAACGTGAAAAATGCTTGTTTGCCAACTGCAAGCATGCCCGAAGGCATGGGAGCCCTTAATTATGTTGACTTTAGGGACGAGACACTTTAAACTCGCAATATTATTATTTTTTAAATTGACAAAAACAATATATTATTGAATAGGAATCGAAAGCTGTACATTGAAAGAGAAAGAACACTTAACAAAAACTATTCTTTTCTTGATATATAACCATCTGTTGAATTGAAAAAATTTAGAACTCTTACACCTTTTTTTATTTATTTATTTTTATTTTATCTTTAATTTGGACAGTCCACATGCACCCACCTGGCTTCCCCCCCCCCCCTTCTTTCTACTCCACTTGGTATTAGGAAGGTAGTGGCAATTGGTACAACCATGAAGAAGTGCATTGCATTTGCCTGTTTGTTTGAATCACCAAGAAAGCCTAGGACGTAGAAGAAAAGTGGAAAGGAAATTTAGGTGCGTTAGCTTTTTCTATGAACAGCCCGCTTTCTGTGTTCAAATTCAATGCTTATGGTAATCATGGCACTCCAAAACCACCCATGGGGTAGCCAAGAGGGTAAGGGGAAATTTAGAATTGTCTAAGATTAAGTGCACTTGTTTCAGATTTGAACTTTTAGATATATTTTATGTTTTAAATGAGGAGTTGTAAACAGCAAAATGTTATATTTAATAATCTTCAAATTTGTAAGTTCAAGTCTTTTTTGTAGCGAATAACCTTCAATATCCCCTTCTCCCTTTTTATTTATTGTCAAAATAAATAAATAAATAAATATATATATATATATATATATATATATATATACATACATACATACATACAACTGTTGGCTATAGTTTTAGTTTTAAACATATGTATAGAGAAATAAGGGCATCTCCTTTTCTTTTGTTTTTTTTTTGGGTTTCTACTCTCTAGAAAGTAACCCCACAATTTGCATATTACAATCAAAAAAAAAAAAGTTTTGGTAGACATAAAAAGTAATGTTAAAAAAAAAAAAAATAGCAATCCCTCCCATGCACAAAAGAAAATAAGAAATAGTAAGACAAGTAAACAGAGAGTTGAGCTTGTAAGAACCCTATACAAGAATAAATATAAAAAAAAAATATTGGGAAACAATCAAAATTATTAATCGAAACAACAAAATACAAAGGACAGGAACATGGAGTTTGTTGAAATTTGTTTGAATAAATGCTTGCCAAACCATGTGGGAGTGGGAGACTTCAATGTAGGTTTCGTCATCATAGATTTTTCCTAATGCATTGCCAACATTTAATCTCATTATACAAGATATTTTTTTTCTTGAACAAGTTGATATAAAAATTTTAATTTCTATTGTTTGAAAACTTTAATTAGCATAGTAGTTGTCAGGTTGTCTAAAAAAAAAAATTAAAGAGTACAGTTGTTAGGTACACATTGTGATTTTATTTTTATTTTATGACAATATCATATGTGGGCATAAAAAAAAATTGACTTTTTGATATCCTTCCTGTGCCAATATATTTTAGGATTTTATTATATAAATGTTATTATTATTATGAATACATATTTGTTTAAATTATATTGCTATAATTATTATAATTATATATTAATAATATTTATTATTAAGTATAATGATCCATTAAAAGATTATAAAAATATTTTAAGATGACATTTTTAATAATCTCTCATTGTATTCATGTTATGTTAGCGTAACATTTCCAACAATTTTAATGGTGAAAAACTTGAGAGAATTGCAAAAAAATAAAAAAAATAAAAAATCTCAGCAAACAAATTAGCTCCTAAATTTCTGGAAGATTTATGGTTCTCAATATAACTCTAGTTTGCTTAAATTTTCTCATTTTCATTTTTCATAATTAATTTTTATTTTTTTGAAAAATTAAGATTTATCAAATTCTAATAATTGCCACGTAAGATTTGAGTGGGTCCACGCGGTGAATCCAGAGTTTGAATAACAGACAGGCTTTCCAATTCTCCCTTGGCCAGCTCATCTTAACGTGTAAGAAATCTTTTAAAAAATAGAAAACAAAATATTACTTTATTTTTTTCCAAAATGGTAAATTAAAATAAGTGAAAAAAACCAGAAAAATTATGTAAATCTTGGGAAAATACCGCGGAAATTCCTGGCAGTAGTTCTGGCGTCCAGCGCTGGGACAAAGAGAGAGAGGACAGAAAATAGAGAGAGAAAGAGAGACATGCTCTCTCTCCATAGCCTGAAACCTTATTGTTTTCTGTCCCTCATTCTGTCTCCAGATTCTCATAAAAGAAAGTTCCATTCTTTGGATTTTCTTTTTCCAAGAGTCTCGTTTTGCTTCTTTTGTCGCTCTTTTTTCTTGATCTGAGAACTCTTTAGCTCTTGTTGCTTGATGTTAGCTGAAAAGGGTCTTTCTTAGTTTTCTTTTTTTCTATTAATGGACCAGCATCATTTTTCTAGGTATCCTCCTCTCTTTCTATCTCTCCTCCCCTTCTTCATTTTGAGATGGCTTATTGGGTTATTTTCTTTTGTTTTTTTTCTCCTTGGACCCAATGGTTTTGGCATGATGAATCTGTGTTTTTATGCAAATTGGTGTAAGCTTTTAGCTGGACATTGTCTCAAATCCCTGTTCTTGTGAAAATATGTCTTCTTTCTTGTTGTTGAGATGGAGGGTGGTTTTTAGGCGAATGTGGAGCTGGGTTTCAGATTTTGGCGCAAAATATTGAACTTTCAGGAAAATAAAAGCACCATGGTGGATTATTCTTTTTGTTTTTTTGTAAATTCTCTAGATATGAGTAAAGATATAATCTTTTCTTTTGGGTTTTTTGCTTTTGTTTCCTCGGAGCTAAAAAATTATAAATTTTGTATATTTGAATATAATCCTTGGTATGAAATGCGATCTTTTGGAACTTTAATATATAAAGTTTGATTCCCTTTTCTTTATGCTGCCTTCAAATTGTGATCACTTTATTTTCAAATGTATATTCTTTTCAGTGAATCTGGAATGCTTTGTCTATCCAATTAGGTCCTAGAAGGAGAAAATTTTGCAAGAGCGACAAGTTTTGTATAAGCAGTGAAGACCAGAATTGAGGCTATTCTTTCTGGCGCTTTTAGCTGCTGGTGGGCTCTTTGAGATCAGCGTTTTTGAGAGATGGCCCGGGGTAGGATAAGGGCAAGGCTCCGGCGAAGCCAACTTCATCCATTCTCATGTTTGAGACCAAGTGTGGACAAGGGCAAGGCCCCACATTCAATGGAAGGCCCCGGGTATTCAAGAATTGTTCATTGCAATCAACCCCATATGCACAGGAAAAAGCCATTGAAATACTCCTCAAATTACATATCAACCACTAAGTATAATGTAGCCACATTCTTGCCTAAGGCTCTCTTTGAACAGTTCCGGCGAGTTGCCAATATCTACTTCCTTCTGGCTGCAATTCTTTCGCTTACACCTGTTGCTCCATTCTCTGCCGTGAGCATGATTTTTCCCTTGGCTGTTGTTGTTGGTGTTAGTATGGCAAAGGAAGGTTTGGAAGATTGGAGTCGGTTTATGCAAGATATGAAGGTTAATGCTCGGAAAACCCTAGTTCACACAGGGGATGGTATTTTTCGTTATAAGCCATGGCAAAAGATTCACGTTGGTGATGTGGTGAAAGTGGAAAAGGATCAGTTTTTTCCTGCTGATTTGCTTCTGCTGTCAACTAGTTATGATGATGGGATTTGCTATGTGGAGACTATGAACTTAGATGGTGAGACAAACTTAAAGATAAAGAGAGCTTTGGAAGTAACCTCATCAATGGATGATGATGATGATGCTTTTGAGACTTTCAGTGGAACCATAAAATGTGAAGATCCAAATCCCAGTCTTTACACATTCGTTGGCAATTTTGTATATGATCGTCAAGTTTATCCTCTTGACCCCAGTCAGATTCTTCTCAGGGATTCAAAGCTCAGAAATACCGCTTTTGTATATGGGGTTGTGGTATTCACCGGTTTTGACAGCAAAGTTATGCAAAATTCAACAAAGTCTCCTTCAAAAAGGAGCAAAATAGAAAAGAAGATGGACAAAATCATATATATTCTTTTCAGCATCCTTTTGATAATCTCTTTGATGAGCTCAATTGGCTTTGCTGTGAAGACAAAGCTTGAAATGCCAGAATGGACTTACATGCAACCTTGGAAACCTCAAGATTTGTATGATCCTAGCAGGCCTACCAGGTCTGGGCTAGCCCATTTGGTCACTGCTCTCATTCTTTATGGGTATTTGATACCCATTTCACTGTATGTTTCCATCGAGGTTGTGAAGGTGTGTCAAGCGAGGTTTATTGACCAAGACATACAAATGTATGATGAAGAGACTGGAAATACTGCCCAAGCACGGACATCAAACTTAAATGAGGAATTAGGCCAAGTAGATACAATCCTTTCTGATAAAACTGGCACCTTGACCTGCAATCAGATGGATTTTCTCAAGTGTTCCATTGCAGGTACTGCTTATGGTGTACGTGCTAGTGAAGTTGAACATGCTACTGCAAAACAGATGGCCATGGACCTTGAGGAGAGAGATTCAGAAATATCTGATGGTTCTAGTCGTAAATATAAAGCTCACAATACATGGGAGAATGGGAGAGGGCCACCAGAAATTGAACTGGAGACTGTTGTTACTTCTAAAGACGTGAAAGATCAGAAACCAGTAATTAAGGGGTTTAGTTTTGAGGATGGCCGTCTCATGAATGGTAACTGGTTGAAAGAGCCAAATCCAGATGTCATTTTTTTATTTTTCCATATACTAGCAATTTGTCAGACTGCTGTTCCTGAGCCTAATGAAGAGACTGGCAGAATCATGTATGAAGCAGAGTCACCTGATGAGGGGGCCTTTCTTATTGCAGCAAGAGAATTTGGTTTTGAGTTTAATAAAAGAACTCAATCCAGTGTGTTTATCCAAGAAAGACGCCCAGGCCAAGTGATTGAAAGGTGATAGCTTGAATTAACAATTTGGTGCATTAATTTGGCTTTATGCATACCCCTTGCTGAAATATCTGATTTTTTCGGCATCTTGACTGTCTCTTGTATCTTGCAGAGAATTCAAAATTCTCAACTTGTTGGAATTTACTAGCAAAAGGAAGCGCATGTCAGTAATGGTGCAAGATGAGGATGGCCAGATTCTACTCCTGTGCAAAGGTGCTGACAGGTTAGATATGCAATTTTATTTTAATTTTTTCTATAACATATATGTATGGTTCAAAGCAATCAAACATGTCAATGCCTTAATTTCATCTCATTGCTCATCACATTTATGACCTTCATCTACATTAGATAGAATTTATGCTATCTGGCATTTTATCTTCCCCTTGCATTTCTACTACCTCCCATGGGGAATAGGATTTAAAAAAAAAAGTTCTACTCGCTGCAATCACAATAACCTACTGAAGGAAAAGGATCAAAAAAATAAAACCCTGTTTTTTGGGGCTGATTCTAAGCTATTCGATATTGCTTTACTTTAATTATACAGCATCATTTTTGATCGGCTTGCAAAGAATGGAAGAATGTACAAGGAAGCTACTACTAGGCATTTGAATGAATATGGAGAAGCTGGGTTGCGTACACTGGCACTTGCTTACAAAAAGCTCGATCACTCTGAGTATTCTGCATGGAACAATGAGTTTATGAAGGCAAAAACTTCAATTGGGGCTGATAGAGATGCAATGCTTGAGCAACTCTCAGATGTGATGGAGAGGGAATTAATTCTTGTTGGTGCTACTGCTGTGGAAGACAAATTGCAAAAAGGGGTACGTTTGCTTGTTACTTGACAGCTCATGACTCACTTATTGCCCTTTTGGCTTGCTTTTATTTATTTTCAATTTTTGTCCCTCTAGGTGCCCCAGTGCATAGACAAACTTGCACAAGCTGGTCTTAAGATTTGGGTTTTGACAGGGGACAAGATGGAAACTGCCATCAACATAGGGTGGGTCTCTTACAGATTAAATAATGGTCTCATCAATGCCTTCTTCTCTATAACAGATTTCTTTCCCTGGGAATTTGATTTTTCTCTTTCTTGCATCATGCAGTTTCGCTTGCAGTTTGCTTCGACAGGGCATGAAGCAGATATGTATAACAGAGATGAACTCAGATACAATAGTGCAGGATGCCGGACAGGTATGTTGTACTTGACAAAAGGGTTCAGGATTTGAGTACTTTTATTGTTAAGCATTGTAACTTTTTCCTTACGAACAGGCTGTGAAAGAGAACATTTTAATGCAACTTACCAATGCCTCTCAAATGGTCAAGCTAGAAAAAGATCCACATGCTGCATTTGCATTGATTATTGATGGGAAGACTCTCACCCATGCTTTGGAGGATGATATGAAGCATCAATTCTTGGCATTAGCAGTTGATTGTGCATCTGTAATATGTTGTCGTGTCTCTCCCAAGCAGAAGGCTTTGGTATGATCTTTTTTACTCTCTGAACTCTTTCAAATGTTCAGTCATGATCTTTAATTATCAAAAGCCCCATTTTTTGAGTAGCAGAACCATCCACTTATATGTTCTGGAATTTTTATGTTTGTCTGGGCATATCTTGGTTATCAGGTGACAAGGTTGGTAAAAGAAGGAACAGGAAAAACAACCCTAGCAATTGGTGACGGTGCCAATGATGTTGGAATGATTCAAGAAGCTGACATTGGCGTTGGAATCAGTGGTGTTGAAGGCATGCAGGTTGGGAAACTTCCTAACAAATTCTCCCTTCTAAGTTCTAAAGTACCAATGAAATAATTTAGGCTTCCTTTTTTCCCTTCTGAATTTTAGCTGTTTTGATTTTTGCACCTGGGAGTTGGTTTCCATAATTATAATTTACTTTTATTTTTGTGATTGTTCATGTAGCTTTGTTGTGGGCAATATACAACTTTTGATTTATTCTCAATTGTTCAAGTTGAGATGAAAACGTCATTCTTGTTTTCATATTTGACTTGACATTAAATTAAGATCAGCCTATTATTCTTAGGCCCATTTCTATCTTTATTACTTTCATTGGACATTATCTCAGATGCATTCCACCATGTCATGTTCTTTGTTTCATGGTAGTTAAAAAAATGATGGAGTAGGATTTTTTGCTTACATTCATAATTCTCAAAGGGAAAGTGAAGCTTACAGTTTTGTAAATCTAATGCAGGCTGTTATGGCCAGTGATTTCTCCATTTCCCAGTTTCGGTTTTTGGAAAAACTTCTAGTTGTTCATGGACACTGGTGCTACAAGAGGATTGCTCAGATGGTAGTTATCATGAATAATCACTGTGATGCTTTCTTGGTGTACCTATTCAGGGCATCAATCACCATACAGTTTTGCATTTGCATGCATGCACATGTACTTTTTTAGTTTATCTCAATTTTATATTTACTCACTGAGATGTTTTACATTCAGATTTGTTATTTCTTCTACAAAAACATAGCATTTGGGCTCACCTTGTTCTACTTCGAGGCATTTACTGCCTTCTCTGGGCAATCAGTTTATGATGACTGGTACATGCTACTGTTCAACGTCATTCTGACCTCGCTGCCTGTCATTTCACTTGGTGTTTTTGAACAGGATGTGTCATCTGAGGTCTGCTTGCAGGTTAGCCCCTTACCTTACATGTTTTGTAGTATACTGGTGTTTTACACTATGATACTAATGGATGTATCGTTTGTCTGCAGTTCCCAGCTTTGTATCAGCAGGGGCCTAAAAATCTGTTCTTCGATTGGTACAGGATATTGGGGTGGATGGGCAATGGCCTCTATTCCTCTCTCATAATTTTCTTCCTGAATATCATTATCTTATATGATCAAGCATTCCGAGCCGGAGGCCAAACTGCAGATATGGCTGCCGTTGGTACCACAATGTTCTCTTGCATCATCTGTGCTGTCAACTGCCAAATTGCACTAACAATGAGCCACTTCACATGGATACAGCATCTCTTTGTCTGGGGCAGCATTGCCACTTGGTACCTGTTTCTCTTGCTTTATGGGATGATCTCTCCAATCTATTCGGGGAATGCCTACCAAATTCTGGTCGAAGCCCTTGGTCCGGCACCTATATATTGGTGCACCATCCTATTGGTAACAGTTTCCTGTAATCTGCCTTACTTGGTTCACATCTCATTCCAAAGGTGTTTCAATCCAATGGATCATCATATCATCCAAGAAATCAAATACTACAAAAAAGACGTCGAGGATCAGCAAATGTGGAAACGTGAGCGATCAAAGGCACGACAAGAAACCAAGATTGGATTGACTGCAAGAGTTGATGCAAAGATTAGGCAGTTGAGAGGAAAGTTGAATAAGAAAAATGCGACCCTAACATTTCAAAGCTGTATGGCCCCTCCATCATGACATTATGTGATACTTTTTTATTATCTCTTAGGAAGGTTTGAGGGTGTTTGGCCTTTGTAGTATATTTTTTGGGCTTTTTTTTTTTTTGTTTTTTCTCATCAATTTTTTCATTTGATTAAGTGGGGTTGCTTGAAGTCCCATTCATTACATCCAAAGCATTGGAGCTCATTTATGTACATCATGTACAAGAGTGAAGAATTTTTATTAGCTTGTGAAGATAAATATATCTAACATTTTTGTTCTTCTCATGTCGTGTGTTTCTGTTTGTTCTTGTATGCAAGAAATTTAACTGTTTATATGGAATGACCCAGGAATTTTCTGCCCTTCCAAACAACTTTGTAAGTTGTTGCTTATATCTTAATCCATCATAATTGAGGGGACACTGATCTCACTTTTAACTTCTGTGTACCTGGTGCTAAACGGTGAAGGTGAAGTTGAATGAGCCGCTGCTAAAGTTACATCAGTTATAATCAGCAAGTAATGGACCAAGTCAATAAGTACAGCGTGTTCAAACCAATTGATCATATGATGAGTTTTGGCAGATAAACCATTTGATCGCACAATTGCTGACTTTTATTCATTTCTTTTGAAGTCCAAGCTTCGAGTCTTTTTCCTTCACTTGGTCGCACCTGAATGTAAGACTCGCGGAAAGTGGTTAGATGTGACTTTGCAGCAGTCAACAACTAATTACCAGAAAAGGGATGTGGCTTCATACCCAATCAATTGCTTCTGCTATTAGGCTCCTCATTGGCTGGTTCACGCCAGATGCTGAATCAAATGGCATTTACTGAAACTTTCTATGCAATCTATGTTCAGGAACTGATACACATCATTCTAGTCAAACGATCATAATGTATGTAATTATTGAAACACTTGGCATGTGTCTCTGCATACAGGTATAAAACAAAATGATAAATAAATAAATAAGAAAAGAAAAGAGGTGTTTCCACTACATGGGACTTCGATACTTCCATAGATGGTTATTTTTCCAATTCGAACCATGACTCTATAACACATATAAAATAGAAAAGTATCCCTTTGAGTGTCCCCTCATTATTGTTAGGAATGCTGCAACTTGACTTTCAACTTTCGACTTTGTAAATGCAGTCCTGCGTTTCACAAGTGCACCAAACTTTGGCCTTGAGCACCATTTTGGGTGTAAAGCTAATTCAACAACAATTATATGGCAGGCAGCTCAAAATTGATTCTAACCTAAACTTCTTGAACTACCACATGCATCTGGCAGAATAATAACTCTTAATGCCTTGAAGTTGCAGATTTAAGTTACTGGGTACTTAAGAACTCTCTTTAACCACCCTTAGAAGTCCATGAAAAGCTTGATGAAGAATGAAGAACTTTTAAGGTCTGAAGTATTAATCATTTTAAGTGGGGCCTTATTTTGGTGGGTTATGCATCCCCATGCCAACCAAATATGGTACACTTACCATGTGTCTCAAAACCTAACAAATCATCTAATATCCAAACTGCTGTTATGAAAATCAACTTGACATAAATTGAGCTTTGACTATTAACAAACATGAAAAAGCTGAAGAGGGAGTGGACTTTCCTAACATGACATTCTCTGGAGTCCATGCCAGATGTTGGATAGACAAAAGACAATAAGAGTCATGACTTGCAAAAGGTAGAGAACTCAGTTGAGGCTCCAATCCAACAACCTAGAGTCTGTTTAGCAATTGAAACGCACTATTTAGCTAATTTCAGCATAGATAATATATCTCTTGATAACCATGTACTTAATAATAATCCATCCATCCTATCAGTTTCTCCTCTGCATCAAAAAGTCTTCCCATTGCAACTACCCCAACACAACCACCACTACAAGCAAATAAAAAGGGTTATTATATGGATGCAGCTTTCTTTTTAAGACAGATCATATGTATGTAAATTTTATTATGATATTTGATTATACACTTATATATATATATATATATATATATATATATATACACACACATATACACTGGCATTAGAGTGTAAATTTTAATTTTATTAATTTTTTCCTATTCTTTCATGTTGACATGTTACTATCAAAAAAGGAAATTAAGTTTCTTTTTAATTGGCCGTGATTAGGGGAAGTGGGTACCGTTACTCAATGGTTGATATCAACCTCTACCCTTTCAAACAATTGGTTTTAATAAAATATTAGTTTGCAATTAATCATGCATTTATGCAAAAAAAATTTTATAAGAATTCGAAGAGATACTTGAGTTTAATTTTAGCAACCAATGAATAAAGAAAAAAAGTGTATAAAATAATTAAAAATGTTTGTCACCCAAGTCATATCATTTATATATATATATATATTACACATTCAACAACTTCAAATAATAATTTTTATTAAATAATTACAAATATAAAATTGATGATAAAAAAAAATAATAGGCTGTGATGTAGATTCTAATGTCAAACTCTCATGTATATATACTGAAGAAAAGTAATGAACTTCAATGACTTCTCATCAGATTTGACACATCAATTGTAAGACTCATATTCCAATTGATTTTGTAGTGTGTATTTATTGGAGGATCATAAACTGTTGTTTCTTGTTCCAAAAATAAAAAATAAAAAAATAAATAAAAAAAAAACAGCTGTGAGCAAAAACCAATCAGTCTACAAAGGTAACAAATCGAATTTAATAATTGTTTCCACCAAAAAGAAGAAGCCAAGTGAGACGAAAAAAATAAAAATAAATATATAAATAAATAAATAAATATATATATATATATATTATAAAACGGCAGCGGATTAGGTCAAACAAAGATTTAGATTAGATAGATAGATGGCAGGAAAAGGGCCAGTCTCGGTTTGAGACAAAAGCTGAAGAAGAAGAAAGTAATAAAAATTACAAAAAAACGAATCAAAAGAAAGAAATTAAAAAAAAAAAAAAAAGAAGAAGGAAGAAACCAAACAATGCCTCCATTCTCTCCACCATTTCTCACTTTCTCTCTCTTGAATCATATATATATATATATAGAGAGAGAGAGAGAGAGAGAGAGAGTTCATCGCTATAATTGCTTCCGTATCTCCCTTATCTGCAAGATTCAATCTCCGCCGTCGATCTAGTACTCCTGCTTCTCCGCCTTCACCGGAATCATGTAAGAAAGTGGGAAAAAAAGAAGAAAGATCGAGGCTTTTTGGGGTCCTGTCGTTAAATTTATCCTTTTTTTATTGGGTAATTTTTTATTTTCTTTGTTCCTTTTATTTTCATCAATTTGAAGAATTGGGGTTTTGGTGCGAGTTAGAGAGAGAGAGAGGTCTTGCTATGGAGCCTCGCGTGGGGAACAAGTTTCGTCTCGGCCGCAAGATCGGTAGTGGATCCTTTGGAGAGATTTATCTTGGTTGGTTTTTCTTTTTAATAAATAATTTTTTTTAAAAAAATTAAATTTTGATTACTCTATTTTTTTTTTCTAATTATTTGAACAATTCATATTAAAGAGGAATTTTTGTTCTTGGGTTTCGCTTTAGGTATTAATATACAAACTAACGAGGAGGTTGCTATTAAGCTTGTGAGTACTTTCGTATCTTTTTCACTTCTTGTTACTTAGCTTCTTTTTTGTTTTCCCCATTTCTTTCTGTTTCCTTTTTCTGTGCATATTTGGAAACTTAGCTTAAAGATTGTTAAAATTTGTGGGTTTTTGGATTATTGATTCAGTGGGTTTGAGTGGGATTATGAATTGGGTAATTACTAGTTTTGAATTGCATTTGTGTGACAGATGGTGTAGGTGTTGGTTTTTGAAATAGCATGTGAGTGGTCAGTTATTTGGTGGCATGAAATAAATATTTTCACTTGAATAAGAACCAGTGTGAATTATTATTATTATTGTGTTTTGTTGGAAAGATTTGATATGATTTTACTGGGGTTGTGTTGTTTTGTAAATTTTTGTGAAGAATATATTCCGTCTGCTGAACTTATGGTGTTATTGTTTTCATTCAGTGGCCTAGATTTGGTTCTTTCTTAATTGATTGGTTTTGATTTACTTTTTCTTCCTATAGGAAATTGTCAAGACCAAACATCCCCAATTGCTGTATGAATCAAAGTTATACAAGATACTGCAAGGAGGAAGTAATGACCTTATATATCGTTGTCTTGCTTATTTGTTTGGCTTCTTTTTTTTTTTTTTTTTTTGGTATTTGGATGGGTAAGCCGGGGATTTTCATTGTGGCAGCTGGAATTCCACACGTGAAATGGTTTGGCGTTGAAGGAGACTATAACGTACTTGTGATTGATTTACTTGGGCCTAGTCTTGAAGATCTCTTCAACTTTTGCAGTAGGAAATTGTCCCTGAAAACCGTTCTTATGCTTGCAGATCAGATGGTATGGTTTCTCTATTGCATCCATGATCTTCAGAAATCCTATGTACATTGTGGTTTAGTATTCTTGAAATTGTGATATTCTTCCAGATTAACAGAGTTGAGTTTGTTCATTCCAAATCATTTCTGCATCGAGATATCAAGCCAGATAACTTCCTCATGGGCTTAGGAAGGCGTGCAAATCAGGTCATGGTTAGGAAACTGTTCTTGTTATCAATTTTTTCTATCTTGTTTCATTCTTCAGTCCATTATTTGATATCTATCTGCATTCAGGTCTATATCATTGACTTCGGTTTGGCAAAGAAGTATAGAGACACTTCAAGCCATCAACACATTCCTTACAGGTTAATCATTTTGAATTACTGATTGATTGTTTCCCATCATAATTTCTGTATTTTTTGGGATTCAATTTTGAAGCCAACTGAACTAATGTTGTTATTATGTGTGCCCTAGATCTGATATTTCCATGTAGATGTGTTGTACTTTGATTTTGTTTAGTATTGGATATCTGCTGTTAAGTTGTTCCTTGGTCACATCCCTCAAATGATGCAGGTTGATTGTTTCCGATTCATTGTGTGATTAGTTGATGGCCTGCAAATCATACATTTAGATAGCTTGAAGAATACAAGATTTTTGCTTATGCATGTGTCTTGTACATATGTGGGTGTGTCAAAGATCAAGAAAATTGCTTATCTATTTTTCCAATCTCTTGTTGTTATGGTTTCCTCCACTGGATAATTTCAAATGTGCTTTTCAATGTTCAGTTGGCCTTATCGATGAACCAAGTTTCAATTTTTTTGCTTCTAGTTTAAACCTGAGATGTTCATTCCATTTGCAGAGAAAATAAGAATTTGACGGGAACGGCAAGATATGCTAGCATGAATACTCACCTTGGCATTGGTACTGCTATGGCTGCTTCATTTTGTAGCTTTTCCCTTTTGCATTCATTACGTAACCTTCAACTGATAGACGTTTTATAACTATATTTCTTTCTATCTTGTAGAACAAAGTCGCAGGGATGACTTGGAGTCTCTTGGCTATGTCTTTATGTATTTTTTGAGAGGAAGGTAAACATTTTATTCCACGACTGTTATCTAAGTTAAATTTTGATGCATAGTTCATTTGGTCATGACCCCATATGTTTTTAGTCTTCCTTGGCAGGGGCTAAAAGCAGGAACCAAGAAACAAAAATATGAAAAGATCAGTGAAAAAAAAGTATCGACTTCAATTGAGGTAACACCGTATCTTATTATCAGTCCTAGAATTTTAAGATATGTATACATGTATATTTGTTAGTTGACTACGAACTCGCTTTCATCTTCTTTAGGCCTTATGTCGGGGTTATCCTACAGAATTTGCGTCCTACTTTCATTACTGCCGTTCATTGCGCTTTGATGATAAACCAGACTATGCTTACCTGAAAAGACTCTTCCGGGATCTGTTTATTCGTGAAGGTTTGAACACTTGCTCATTTTTTTCTCTTTGCTTCTGTATATTGTGACTTTGCTACAATTTGTCTGACTTGTGTATTTCAGGTTTCCAGTTTGACTACGTCTTTGACTGGACAATTTTGAAATATCAACAATCACAGATTACTAACCCTCCGACTTGTCCACTTGTAAGTAGAAGTGTCTTTCCCAATCCTTCTATGATCTGAGTACCTGATGACTTGTTGCACATATGCCGTTAGTTGATTATTTTATTTATTACTTTAGCAGGGCCCTGGTGCTGGGCCAAGTTCTGGCATGCCTCCTACTGGCACCAATCCTGATAGACAGCCAGGTGGGCACTACTTTTTGAATTATGGCTTTCTCTAAGTATCCATTTTTCTGTAGCAATGTTTTTTTCTTTTTATAATTTGCAGGCGGAGAGGAAGGTAGACCTGGTTGGTCTTCAGCAGATCCCTCCCGAAGGAGACACTCTGGTCCAATTATAGCTTCTGGAAATTTCTCTAAACAAAAAAGTCCGGTTGCAAATGATCTGCCTTTAAATAAAGATGCAGCAGTAAGTACTTTGCATCTGCTTTTATTGGCCAGTATTACTCGAATTCCACTTTACACTTGCAGTTATTATAGATGACCCACCTCATAAATGTCTTAGATGTCTTTCACCACAGTTATCCTCCATTTACATCATAACCTGAATCATAATTCATTCTCTGTGCTAGTGATATGTGATTAGGCCTCAAAGTTGTTGGTCAAATTCAATCCACATGCTTTGACTTTTGCAGTTATCCAGCTCATATTTTCTGCGGTCCAGTGGATCAACCAGGCGACCTGCTGTATCCAGCAACTGTGATCCACCACTTGTTGGAAGTGATCCTGATCCATCTCGCCCTTACACTTCAGAAACCAGCCCTGCTTTATTCAACAAAATTTCTGGTGGGCAAAGAAGTTCCCCAGTTGTATCTTCAGAGCAAAAGCACTGGTCTTCAGGTAGAAACACCTCAAACATAAAGACCCTTGAGTCAACTCTTCGAGGAATTGAGAGCCTGCATTTCAATAACGATGAGAGGTTACGTTATTAGCCCAATACCATCTCATGTTCTTCCTCACTGTAAATTTGAAGATACTTTTGCCACCCCCATGGAATCAAAGCAAGATGTTTGTCTCTATGTTGTTCCCAAGTCCCAACCATGCAACGCACGGAAATCATGTCTTTTTTCGAGCTGAAAAATTTAATCTGGAAGATGGTAAAGTTTGTCAATGTAATATATTTGTCTGTCTCATACATTTGTTTTCAGTCAGCTCTTGAAATTAGAATACTAATGGTAGACATGTGCTGGAACTACTTCATTAATGCATATGATTTGATCTCTCTATTTTATTTTATTTTTTTATCTTGATATATTGACGGTTGTACGGTTCAGGAACCATGTATGGTTTCGAAGTAGCAACAGGCTTGATAGTACCTTTGGTGAGTTCTGATCTACGATCAGAGAATCACCTTGATTATTGTGGTTTGTGTGCATTCTTGTCTATGGTGCTTGTTTTTATAATAAGAGGATAAACTTGCTGCTATCTTTGTTCTTGTAATGGCCATTTTGATGATGGATGCACCCATTGGAGATATATTAAGAGAATGATATTTGTGTTGGTTTAAATATGTTTTAACTTGAAATGACAATAATTAAAAGTGGTGATCAAATTCAAGTGGACCATAGAGAGGAGAGGGTGACTGGAGATTTTTAAGTTGACTTAAGTGGTTTTGGTTGGGAAAAATTATGAACTACAATAATTGCGCATCTTAGTTCATAATAAGAGGAAATACCACCTAAAGCTCTTTTTCAAAGATCCCTTCAGGTTGCCCTCCATGCCATAGGCCTTGTAGCTAGCAACCCTTGTCATAACCCACTATTACTTCTCCCTGAACCATGAATAGTTGACATTGTAGGACCTCAAGTCTTGTATACTCATGCTTGTTGGTGCTGCCTTGCCTCCACAGTATATAACCTTTACCTGCTTTCAACCATCCCTACATAATCTAGAGATCCAAAATCTTCCACGTTGATCCAAACTAAAACACGCACGAAGATTGAAAGATTCAAGAATTGATGGTAGAAGAGGAACATAAAAACATTGCTTTTGAATTGCTTTGCACTGCATGGGGTAAAGGGGTTGTTATAGGCAATAGAAATTGATCATCAGCAAATGTGCACCCGTGCAAATAAGATCCGTGACCACTTGATCGCATGATCACATCACGGTCATCTGATCCTATGGTTATGAACTCTGTTTATACAAGTGCACAATTGCATCATGTCCAAATATTAAAACTAATTCCCAATAAGTGGTCTATTTTGATTTTCTGCTTTGTCTTGAAATGGGAAGTCTAGAGTTGGTGTCGTTACATTACTGCATTCATTCTTTTGTTGAGAACCAATATTCAATAGATTTTGTTGATTCTATTTTAATAATTGGTAAAGTCTCAATTAAAGACTCACAACAAGAGATTAAAAATCATTTTGTTTACTCAGATGACTAGGCTACAAGAAACATATATATATATATATATATATATAGCAGGAACCAATCAATTCTAACTTATTAGTACTTGAGTTCTCAAGGATTAATGATCTTGAGTTTGAGTCTCGTTACTAGCCAAAACCAATTAACAAAAAGAAAAACATATATAAAAGGAACCATTTGCACAAGTAAATAATTCCATGAAAGATTGTAGCCAAAATTTTGGAGGAGAAACATAAGAACATGGTACCAAGACCACAAGATGCTACAAAACTTTCCCAAATAATGGAAGATCAGAAGTCTAGAATACAGAAAGAAAAAGGGCATGGCAGTGTCTTCAGGAGTACCCATATGAGATTAAACTGTCAAAATGTCTGACTGTTAAATTAAGACAAGCAGACAATAAAAGCAAGGGGAAAAAAAAAAAAGAAGCTAGAGTAGTACCAGTAAAGAAGAAACCTCTTCTGTGATGAGCACCCAAAAATATTTGTCACAGGAGATCTGCAACATTTGATGGCAGCTCCTCAATGACCACGTTATAGAACTTCTGAATATCAAACAGCATTCTCTCGTCATCTTTCGTCACAAAGTTAATTGCAACACCTTTTCTTCCAAACCGTCCACTTCGTCCGATTCGATGAAGGTAGTTTTCAGGTTGAGTCGGCAAATCATAGTTTATGACAAGGGAGACTTGCTGCACATCAATACCACGAGCTAAAAGATCAGTGGTGATGAGTACACGAGAAGAGCCAGATCGGAATTCCCGCATAATGATATCACGAGTATTCTGATCCATATCTCCATGAGTAGCCGAGACTGTATGGTCACGGCTTCGCATCTTGTCAGTGAGCCAGTCAACCTTGCGTCTTGTGTTAACAAAAATAACACTCTGAGTAATGGCTAGGGTCTCATACAGATCACAAAGTGTTTCAAGCTTCCAGTCTTCCTTCTCAACATTCACATGGAACTGCTTGATACCCTCAAGGGTAAGCTCATCACGTTTAACTAAGATCCTCACCGGCTTGTTCATGAACTTCCTCGTGATCTCAAGAGCTTCAGGTGGCATGGTAGCTGAAAATACACCAATCTGAATTCTTGGTGGCAGCAATTGGAAGATATCATAAATCTGGCAGTCAGAAAACTGGAATTAGAGGGGAAGGAAAACAGAAAAGGGCATAAGAAAGATTGTAAGACTAGATGCAAAACCTGATCCTTGAAACCGCGAGAAAGCATTTCATCAGCCTCATCCATCACAAACATCTTTATATAATCCGAGCGTAGTGACTGCCTTCTCAACATGTCAAACACCCGACCAGGAGTGCCAACAACAACATGAACACCAGCTTGAAGAATGCGTTGGTCCTCACGGACACTTGTCCCACCCACACAAGCATGAACCTTCACACTAAGGTAATCACCAAGTGCTCGCATGACCTTCTCAATCTGTTGTGCAAGTTCCCTGGTGGGTGCCAAGACCAATGCCTGGCATTGGACTGTATCATAATCAAGTTGCTGTAGAATTCCAGAGCAGAAAGTTGCTGTTTTCCCAGTTCCAGATTGAGCCTGCTGAATTACATCAAGTCCCTTACAAAACGGAACAATTCCTCTCTGCTGGATTGCCGAAGGCTTCTCAAAACCTTGAAAGAGATTTACAATGTCAATCAGCATATTTCAGCAAGACTTAGAAAATAACAGGGTGAATAGGTAATCTAGACATACCATAAGCATAAATGCCCCTCAGAAGGTTCTCCTTCAAACCCATTGCATCAAAGCTCTCATGAACCTCGTCATATGTGGTGAAGAATTCTACAGAAGCTCCTGTGAGTCTGCAAAGTTACAAAAATACACTTGAATGTAGGCATCAAGACCTACCATATAAAAATCTTGCTACTGTCAATTACTACCATAGAAAAAGGTTACATACAAGAAACGTACATCTCATTCATTTTTGCATCAAACTGTCGAGCATCAAGCTGCGAACCTTCAGGTGCCAAGCCTGCCATGACTGTACAGATAGAACTTTAAGTCACAACAGAATTTCAATTATAAGTGGGGAAGAGTATGAAGATCGAGTGTATTCTAAAACACTGAATAGGAAAAGCATAACTTGTCTAGAATCAACCAAAAAACATAGCAAAACAAACAATTGAAATGTAGGGTTGAGAACAGATCCATGCCTCATCATGTCATGTGTGCAAGGTAATATCTTTTTATATTGTTTCAACACATTTTCATAGAAAGCACAGAGATTGTCACAGAAAAGCCAAACTTGCAAACAATTTAAAATGCAGTGTACGAGCATTAAACATCTGTTTTAGCATCTGGAGAAGAACAGCAAGGGGCAGACAGATGTCTGGCACACAGGATGAAAGTCCTTCATCAACAGACACTGCTTTACCCACTCCTCCAAAATGTCATTTTAACTGTAGTGCTCTGATAATTGCAGACACAAGTACATGTAGCCGTAGACACACACGTATACACAACTACTGTATCTCAAATACATGATAACGCCTCCTAGGATTAGAAGAAACATGGATATACAAGAAATCCTAGCTCCTGCTTTTTGAGGTTTCAGTGGAAAAGTCTTACACTGCTTGTCAAAAAAAAAAAAAAAAATCTTAGCAAAAACATATTCAATCAACCCATTTCCTATCCAGAAAGTGTGGCGTTTAATTCATGAAACCAGCACACACATGCACCTGTGTAGACGCATTAAAACAACAATGCAAACAACATACCAAACCACTATTTCTATGAAAAAATAGGTTCAAATTACATGATAAACGCTAATACAACAGACAAATATATACCGAAAATAAAAGATTTTAAGTATGCTATTAAAAAATGAAACTGGCACAAGCAATTCCAGAATCAACGGAGCCACTCAATCATCAACCATTTCAGTCCAGCTTTTACCAGGCAGAACTATCAAGCGCTAAAAGTGAAACTTTATGATACAAACATAGAAAAAATTGAATCTTTTAAAAAAAAATCAGTCATAAAATCAAACCCAGATCCCGAACATATCACACCAACTTTTTTTTTAAAAAAAAAATATCAATCAAAATATCAAAGCCACAGACAATCAAATAGAAGATGGGGTATGTTTTCTCAAAAAAAAAAAAAAAAAAGTGATGGGGTATGACAATAAACATCCAAATGAATCAGCAGACAACATCTCTCTATAAAACCAATGGCTGAAAGCTTAACAAACGCACACACACAAATACGGTTCGAAAGAGAAAGACCTGTTAAGTGATGGTCTGAAAGCTAACGACTTTTGGGGGACTTTCTCTATTGTAGGGAGAGAAAACAAGAGCTTGCAAGTTCCAAACTCCTCGGATCTGCGCCGTGAAGTTTGAAGGCAAAGAGATACAGTTGCGTTGTGTCTGACTGTGTTATGGGTGTGAGTGAGGCAGAGTTTAATGAAAGAAAGTGAGTGTATTTATAGGTGTGCCGTTTCAGGATTTGCCCTTTTAACCAAGGTCTTGTCTGTTGTTAAGAAGTGAAAATAATAATAATAATAATTATTATTATTATATATATATATATATATATAATCATGTTTTAAAAAAATATGACTGATTTCAATTAAATTTAGAAGTAAAGTTTTATTGTTGTTATTTGCATGTTTCAAAAATTAATATACATAGAAACAAATATAAAATTTCAAATTAAGAAAGTAAAATACTGACAATGATTATATATATCTATCAAAAGAAAAAAAAAATGATAATGGGGTTTCTGAAATTTTCAACCTTTTCCGCCATGCCATGAAATATCATCAAGTAGGGAGAGTAATTTTAGGCAACCAAATTGTGCATTGCATTCTATAATTGACGTATTAGGTCAAAACCATAACTATATATTATATTATTATTTAAATATTTTTATCATTTTAATAATATATGATCTTAATTTTATAATAAAGATTATAAATATCCATTCAATGACTATTATAATAAATATAAATTTATTTTTATAACGCGACAAATTAAACATGTAGATATAATAAAGTTGTTTGCAATTTGGATGAAAGTGGCCCTGCCGATGCTATTTCAGAAAACACAGAAAAAAAAAAAAAAGAGAGAGAGAGAGAGAGAGAGAGAGAATACAAATAAAAGAAGAGGGAGGCTTGCATGGGAAAACTAGAGGAAAGAAGGTAGATCGTCGTGGAAAAAGTTGATGAGATGGTGAACATATCTATGTTTAATGAGTCATAGGAGCCCACAATTTCTAAGGCACTGTGATTGCACTACTACCCATGTTGACAAATATTAAATTGTCCAACCTAATGCCATATTTCGTCACTTCATAGTGTGCTTTAGAGACCATTAAGCACCAATCACCTTCATCGTGCATGTAAACTTCCTTTCCAAGTTGAGCAATCAGTTACAAGTTGTCAATGGCAAGGGATGCCGATCTTAAGTTTGCACTTTTCAACGAGGTTTTCTGCCTGTTGTCTGCTTTTGCTCGTTTTGTTGCATGAAACTATGGATAAGTAAGCAAGCGGTTCCCTTCTTTTTTTTTGGGTCCTAAGTAAGCGATTCCTTTGTTTGTCTTCATGTACAAATACGCAATTTCTGCTTTAAATCCACATAGAGAAGATCCAACCCATATCATTCCAGGCCAATCCCAACATGAGCTGTGTTAGGCTCTAGGTGGGGAACCAATGGGTTGCATATCCCAGTCGCAGTAACCCATGTGGTAAAACCCACAAACAAACACTGTCAGGATTGAAGTCTCGAGTTCTGAGTCACCAAAAAATAGAAATGAAAGAATGGTCTCCAAGATCCTGACAGTGTTTGTCAGAGAGGATGGAAGAAGAAGAGAATTACAGATATATACAGAGAGGAAGAAGGAGGGAGATAAGAAAACCTGTATCATTCATCCACATCCCCTGTCAGCGTGTACATCTACATATTGATGTTAAACTGATCCCATCTTAGTTACAATGAATCAAATCAGATCGCTCGCAGCTCACCACAGCTATTGCTAAATCAACTAAACAAATTAACTAAATTTCCATGAGCCGAAATTTGGCCCTCGGTTACCAAATCTGGAAATTTTATGTTTCCATGAGCCGAAATTACAGCTTTAACAAATTCATTTTAATGGTCCTTAATGGATGGTCTAGGGACACCCATTAACATTAACATTTGCCTTGAGGCCTAATTTACAAGGCCAGCTGCTTACAGGATCCACATGGTTACTCCCATGTGGCCAAAAATTGTTCTTACTGTGGAGCCACCTTGCACAGAGGGTAAAAGTGAGGCCTCCATATGTTGAGGGAGATCATTCAAAAAGTTACTCTGCAGGACAAAAGATAATCTATTCAATGAGAAAATATTACCCATATAAAAGGGTTGTTACAATTCTGCATATCAAAATCGAGATTGCAGTTCAATTTGCCTCAATCGGGCCCTACTTTATTCCATCAAAAAAATTGCTGCTTTCCTGAATCCTAAAACCAAAGCAGCTTGAGTCTTACAACAATGTTACCGCAAATGGAACACGGTCATAAACGTAGGGATCACAACCACATTTTTTGTTAAATAATTGAAAAATGAACAGCATCACAAAAAGGCAATGGAAGCCTCCATCAGTTGGTTTTACAGCAACATAGACTCCGGATTCTCAATGTAGCTCGTGAATGCTCTTAGCCATTCAGCACCAATTGCACCTGAACAGAGCCAATGGATTCAACAATGTTGTATCGTTTCTAAGATTACTGAATGGAGCTAAATTAAGCTTCGAATACATTCTAAAGTCTAGCATGGTGCCACCAAGAATACATACCATCTATCACACGATGGTCACAACTTAGTGTTACTGACATGTAGGAAGCAAATTTGAATTCATTGGCACCCGAACCAGGAATAACCCTCCGCATAGCTGCTCAAGAACAAGGTTAAATTATCAGAAAATATTGAATTGGAAGAGAATTGACTACGACCTATGCTCAGATGCTATCATACCAGATCCAACCGCTAGAATGGCTGCCTGAGGAGGATTGATGATGGCACAGAATTGCTTGATACCAAATGGCCCTCCCAAGTTGGACACAGTAAATGTGCCCCCCTGAAAAGAGAAAAAAAGTCAATTTTCAATAAATGATACATGAGATAATCAAATGGCTACCAACTAGTGCAGAATGATGAACCTGACCTCATAATCTTCTGGTTTCAGGGCATTCTCCTTGGCTTTTTGGGCCAATTGCTTGACCTCCTCGGCTATTCTGGATAAACCTTTCTTGTCTGCATCCTGCAAATTTAATGTACCTAACATCATGAGAAACACTAATATAATAAAATAGTACAGCAGTATCAAATATAAATGTTTCTTACCCTGATAACTGGAACATACAGCCCATTATCTGTCTGTACTGCTACATTGATATTCACATTATTATACCTAGTTAAAAGAAAAGGATTAAGAAAATGAGGATTTGAAACAGTGAATGATAAAAATGCATGCTACCCATATACTTACTGCCGGATATACTCATTGGTCCAGGAACTATTGCACTGGGGCACTTTTTTAAGGGCCAAAGCAGCAGCCTGCAGTTAAAGTGACATTAAAGTTACCATGCAGCACAAATCGAAAAACACATAATGACAGAAAAGATTTTGAATCCAAGATTTTGATGGTGTGAAAACTGCTCAAATGGGAACAGTAATTTTTGTACGAAATCTCCATAACTACATGATTTCATTCAAACAGTAGCCAGAAAAGAGCGACTCCTTAATTTTGATAGCCCACGAAAATATCATTCCCAAGGAAAAAGAACATGTGCTTCCCAATGTTGCTTAAAATGACAATGTACCTTGATTACTAGATCATTTACAGATATCCGTTTCCCACCTAAGGACTCTTGTAATGAATTAAGGTGACTCCGCAAGCTGCATACAAACAAATGGAGTAGCTGTAACAAAAACGTAAAAGAATTTGCTTTGTCTAAGATTCGGCAGAAACTAGTACTTACTCCATAAGTTTGTCAACACATGTATCTACTGTCAAATAATAATGTGGAATGGTTTGCTTTGACAGCAACAAGCGTGAAGCTGTAACCTGTCCAAACCATATCAGAAATTTGCTTCAGAAGAAACTCTCATTAAGACAGACTGTAAAATAGCAAGTATGGAAAACATTGTGCATGAGACATATAAGCAGGCCCCAACATGTAAGTTGGATCTTAATTTTGTCATAGATGTTCTTAATTCACCTTTCTTATTTGAGAATGAGGTATGTCAGTGTAATCTATGGCTGTAACTGCAGTATCTTTGGCACTAGGCGTTCTTGCTGAAACCTCCTTACCTGGCAATGCTACAGAGTGCGGAAAAATTCTTCTGTCAGTTTTTGAAATGATGGTTACTAAGAAAGTACAAGAGGATGAGACCAGTAAAGAAAGACTACTCCCTTTATCTCCCTTGCACAGGGAGATAGAAAACAGGAAATTAGCTACATTTCGTTGCAATAATAAAATTGAGTATATCTTACCCAAGTAATCTTCAATATCAGCCTTCACAATGCGTCCATCGGGACCTGTTCCTTTGATGCTTGAAAGAGGCACCTAAATTCCATGATAGAGAAAGCAGATGAATGCATGCAAGTTAGATGTGGTAGAAGAACAAAAGCTGCAATCACACTGAAAAAGTTTAAATCTCTAACATTATGATCTTCAGCCAATTTCCTTGCAAGAGGACTGGCAAAAATGCGATGTCCAGAGGACACTTCAGTGGGCTTGGATATTTTTGACTGTTTTGAAATAACAGGTTCCTCAATTTTCTCCTTTTTGGACGGGGTTGCTGGGGTAGAAGGAGATGACTCTTTAGGCGCAGCTGAACTGGTGTCTGATTTTGAAGGACTGTAATCCTTAAATGTTACAATGTCCCCCTCATCTTCAACAGTAATAGCAATGATCTACAAGGGGAAAATAATATGTCATGACACAACATCCACCACCAGAAAATACATGAATGTCCAATTAAACTTCCTACATCTTACTACACTAATTAAAGGCCAATCCAAAAGTTATGCCACAACATAGATGCATAGCCTCTATTTAGTCAGCAATAAAAAAATGGAAGAAAGCAATAGATATTCATAAGCCAAATGGAGTCATACCTCACCAACTTTAATTCCTGTTGACCCATCGCCTTTTATTATCTTTGCAAGATAACCTTCTTCCATGCATTCCATCTCAACAGTTGCTTTATCCTAAAATAAAACAAGACAGAATTAATTTCCATTGATGAGCATTATACATAAATCAGGGTTGGGATTTGATGACAAACAGTAGAGGTCCCCACCGTTTCAACTTCGCAAAGGACTTCACCTGGAGAAATTTTATCACCCTCCTTCTTCAACCACTTCCCTATATTACCCTGTAATTAGGAAAATAATTATTGGCAAATTGGTCGTAATGATATCCTAATGAGTTGCAAAAAAGTACTTTCCTCCATCATTGTGGGTGAAAGTGATGGCATTCCAAGCTGTTGGTGTGGAGGGAGGCCTGCAACACACCACAAAATAGTTAATTGTGGATCAATTAAGCAAAGCAGCTATCATTCTTGTCATTGTCAAGTGAAGCACTCTCCTAAATTATTTTGGCTATTTTGCAATACCAAATTTGTATCAACTACTATTTAAATATGCACACACTGTACCTGAGTCAGATGAAAATCCTCTCCTTGTCTGCATCTGTAAACTAAAATGGGAAAAAAAAAGCATGAAAATTAGACACTTGTAATCAGAAAAAGAAGTTGTGAGCAGGATGTGAATAAAGCAGTTAAATACCAAGAAAAGCTCTTCAAGGATAGATGTCCAGAAATTGGATTCCCCATTTTCATTATTGTCCTTGAAGCATTCCTCTTACACACATCAAATGGTGACAGCTACAGAATAAGATATAATCTGTAAGATTTTTCCAGTAAAATTGTACATGGAAAAATCTCAAAAACAGTAGAAATAAAACAGAAAATTGAAGCAAAAGGAGAGAAACATTAGACCACCAATTATAGAGGCTGGGAGCACATACATTGCTATTGTCAATAGTGCCTGAGGACCTCTTGCTTCCAGTAGGAAGATAGGAATGATGCTGATCCTTCCAAATATCTGAAACAGCAAACTTGTCTTAAAACATGGGAAACAAAAATTCATGCAAATTCCAGTTACCTATCCAACAAAGAAAAATGCATAAGAACAAAATGCAGAGTCAGAAGCCCATCACAACAAAACACAACCATATATAACAGTCTAGAACACAATTGGACAGAGGAATACAAATGAACAAACAATTAGATAATAATAGAATTCCTGCTTAATTACAGATATCAAAATGTGATGAATGAAATTTCAATCTCAGCTCAGTATACCATGTATGCAAGATAAGGTTTCTAGGAAAAGAACACTGGGGCATACCATGCGCCAGTGTTCATTATCAAAACACCAGTATTATTGACAAGAGAGAGTGAGGCTTATCATATTCTCTAATTAATTACAATCGCCAAGCAGTCCTTAGAAGCATATCAAAGCTGATTAATACACAATGGATACAAATAAATAGAAAGAGTAATATAACAAAGATCAGAGATCCCACAGACATAACAATTCCTTTAAAATCTCCAATCAAACATGAACATTGAGCCCCTCTGCCCCAACCCCAAAACACCATTTTCCCAAAACTACACATTCAAAGGGCATCCCATAGACAAATTCAATCACATCTCGAAGTGATTACCAAAAAAACAAAAAAAGAAAGAAACCCAATTAACGAACAAGAAAAGGGCATCAAGAGTCAACCACATACCATCTGTTTTACTGAAACTGGCGAGACTGTCATTAGAAAACCAGCGAACCAAAGTAGTATGCTCATGCCTCAGTGCATTGGGAACGTTCCTTAACTTTTTAATAAAAATGAAATCAAAATCAAAATTAAATACCCAACAAGAAAATGATAACAGAAAAAGAAAGAAAAAAGAAAAATTAAACACGTAGAGATAAAAAAGAAAGGATTTTGATGATACCCTTTTCGAGTGATTGATTAGATGAGATGCATAAGCCATTGATTTGACCAGCAGATTAGCTCCAAATCGAAAAATTTCCAATTCAAAGAAACAAAAGGGAAAAAAATAAAAAGAAAAATGAAAACCCCACAAACAGTTTAAAATGTTAGAAGCAAAGAAAAGAGGAAATTGAGATAGAGAAGAAAGTCGAAAGCTTTAAGCTATTGGGACTGTCTGTTTAGCTTGCAGCAAAATTAGGGTTTTTTATTTTATTTTATTTTTTTGTTCAATTGACATATATGGCAGATGACCTGTCTTCCATTTATTTTTTTTTAATGCCGATTTTTTTTATTGTTCTTGTTAATTTTTTTTAGTGGTTTATTTTTTTATTATTGAATTATCTTACTCTCTCTCTCTCTCTCTCTCTCTCTTCTATATATATATATATATTATATATATATATAATTTAAAATGTTTCCATTTTAGATGGCTGGGAAAAAGCCTTACTTTTGTTTTCTTTTTTATTTTTGAAAGAATAATAAAATTGGTCTATTTACAAGTGCAACCTTCTCCCTTTAAAATGAATTTAAATAAATTTATTTTATATTATATTATATATAAAAAATATTAATATTTAATTAATATAAAATATTATAATGAAAAATTAATTATTTTTATTTGAATTTATTATATTTACAAATTAGTTTGGGTTTTTTTTTCTATTATTAAATGTTAAGTAATCGAAACCCACCACCACACGTGTCAAGGCCTATTCCCAAAATTTCTTAGCATTTTCCCATAGAAAATGCCAAAAAACATTAAAAAAAAAAAAAAAAAAAAAAAAAAAAAAAAAAAAAAAAAAAAAAAAAAAAAAAAAAAAAAAAAAAAAAAAACCCCCAAAAGGGCCCAAAATTTCTTTTCCTCCCTT